>CM064480.1:1847888-2067755 GCA_032716605.1 Paralithodes platypus
CTTGTGTACAGTCACGAACCATAATCCGAATACAGCCATTTCAATCTAGGAATCTTGTGTGGGTTGTGCAATCTTATTCTTTAGCCATATTTCCGAGGGGAGTGATGCAGCTTAGGAGGAATCTGTGGTCGCGGAAAGGTTTAATTTGGATAGTTGGACACCATTACTACTGCTAGAGGTCCTTCCTACACTGAATAGAATCGACCTATAGTCCCGTTTCATTCTAGGTTGGGCAAGAAGTCGTAACCCCCACATCTCACAACTCAAAAAAGGGACTAGAGTAATCGAGCTAATATTTCTACCAAATAGGAAGACTTGGCCAGGGAATAGGTATGTAAAATTGACCAACCGAGATCATTTGCTCTAGCCCTTTTAGAGTTACAGAGGTTTAGAGGTTTACGATTTCTGCCCCAACCTAGAATGGAAAGGACTCTAGCAACCCAGTATTACAATTGAAAAGGACCTCACCCATACTGAAGGGGTTGTGAAAGCCAAGTTGTGAAGCCTCTGGTTATAACAACAGACCATTGGATTGTCTGGCTTGCGAGTTTCAGGCTATAAGGAAGTTGGGAGTCTTATATCGATATTTAGATGAATTACGAACTAAAATATGGTTATATTATATATATATAAATACATAAAAACCAATCTCAGCATACTTTCTATCCTTCATTAGTATTGTCTTTCAGTTTAATATCGATGTCTACAGCTCCAACTTACTTATAGAATGGAACTCGCAAGGTGGTCAATTTGTCTGGCTTGGGTTCGATATTAGATTCCAGTGGGTGGTGCACAAGGTATGATGGCTCACGACTGTACCTACCCATTATACTGTGTGTGTGTGTGTGTGTGTGTGTGTGTGTGGGTGTGGGTGTGTTGTGTCGTGTGTCCTTGTTTTTATGTCAACCAAACATATACGCTCACTAATTTTAGCCTGTGTTTCTGTCTAATTCCTTGGATGTGTAGTTATAAGACTAATTGTGTATATAATAGTAAGTATATGTACAGTGGTGCTAATAAGTCATGTCCTAGCTGTCATTACGTCTGGCTCGCTCTGTGCTGTATTAATGTCTGTCAGATGTTGAATAGGGTGGGTAAGTGTAGGAAAAATGGTTGTATATCTCACGCAAAAGACGAAGAAAGAATGTTGAGGTATTGCCTGATACCAATTTATTGATCAAAACATAATTGGTGCCGAGACATAGCTGAGGAGGCCGACTGTTACAGTTGGCCACACAAGTTCTGTTCCTCGTAGTGATGGAAGTAAAATAGCATGGGTGAATTTCAATTGTTTTTCTTGTGATCTTATGTATGGAAGTAAAATAGCATGGGTGAATTTTAATTGTTTTTCTTGTGATCTTATGTATGGAAGTAAAATAGCATGGGTGAATTTTAATTGTTTTTCTTGTTCTATTAATTTGTCTATGTGAATGAAAGATACAAAAGGCAATGCCACCTGTAACAATTTCAACAAATGTCTCCCCCAAACTTGAACAAGAGCACCGCCAAAAGGGTAGTGCATAATACGGCCGTGAGCAAGACCTGTCTCATGACATACAATCCACTGTATGGTACTATTATCACCAAAGAGTTTGGTGTTGTGGTTTGTGGGAGGAGGAAGCTGAAGGTGTGAACGTCACTTAAACAGTACAGAGTAATGGTGATCATAGGGGAATCTAGTTATGGTGATCATATGGGAAGCTAGTAATGGGAATCATAGGGGAAGCTGAGTGAGGCCGGTGGGGGATATATTGGAAAAGTAGGGTTTTAACTATCTAGGAGGAACGATAAGCAGGAATGGAGGTATGGAAATGGATTAAAACAGAGAGTATCGATCATTAAGCGATTTAGGAGTATGTTGGTTGTTTTGGAAGGAACATAATAATTGATATGGTTCAGGGGTAAGTTATCGAGAGGACTTCCTAGTGGTTAAGGCCCCATAATTATTGCTCTTCCATTCACATTATGCATAGCTGACGTGAGTTGCAGTTGGGAGTGTGTAAATGCTTAGATTGATATGCAGGATTCGAAGGTTGCATAATAAAATCGGAGCAGTGTCAAACATTATTTAACTGTCTACTTGGTGCGATGCCTAAGGTGTTGATTTTCGGTTGTGAGCATCCTGGATTCGAATCCACGGCTGCCACATGTGTTGGTAAAATTTTTCATTAATCGATTTTAGGAGTATGGGGTTGTTGGAAGGAAACATAATAAAGGAAGGCACGTTTTCGGAGCACTTATGGGAAGGAAGTATGTGGAAGGTGAGAAATCTCGGAATGAAGTTAGAAGTGGCAACTGTAGCAAGGGAATGTTGTGCCCACAGTGATGTATGGGGCTGAGACATGGGCTGGAAGGAAAAAGGAGAGAGAGAAGAAAGCTAGAGATGTGATGGGAGATGCGCTGCTTGAGGGTATGTGTGAAACCAGAAACTCTGGAACTCAAAAAAGGGATAGAGCAAAGGGCTGTAAATGGTCCACCTCTTTCAGGCTGAACCTTCCCCAATGGTAGAAATATTCGCCTCGATTACTCTAGCGTTTTCAGAGTTATGAGGTTAATGTTAAAAAAATAGTGGCCGGCCTATTTGGAACAGGTTGACAGTTTTGTTATAGACTACATGTTCCGATGGTTCACACGCTTATTTTACCAGTACCGCATAGCTAAAGAAACGGTATGAATATCAGTGACTTCTAAATCCTACTCTGTTTTAATGGACTACGACGCAAGAATAAATAAATAAATATATATATTATAGAGAATATAGATATATATATTGATATATCTTAATATATATATAATATATATACTGTAATATATATAGGATATATATATAGATATAATAGCTATATAATATATATATATCCGGTATATAATATATATAAGAGAGAGAGGAGACCGAGAGGGAGAGAGTGAGAGGAGGAGAGAGGATTGGGGAGTTGACGAGAGCGCAGCGAGAGATGAGAGAGGGAGGGACGAGGAGGAGTAGAGTGAGAGAGGACGAGAGATGGAGAGAGATGAGGAGAGGAGAGAAGAGAGAGGGGAGAGAAGATTTGAGAGACGAGAGAAGAGAGGACGGGAGAGGGAGAGAGGGGGGGAGGGGAGACGAGGGAATGAGAGAGGAGGATGAGGAGAAAAAAGCGATGAGATGAGAGAGAGAGAAGGAGAGAGGAAGGAGGAGGAGGTAGGGGACGGAGAGGAGGAGGAGAGGAGGAGGAGAGGAGAGAGAGGAGAGAGGACAGGAAGGGAGGGGAGGGAGAGCGGAGGGAGGAGGAGAGGAGAAAGCGAGAGGAGCCGAGAAGGCGAGAGAGAGGGACGATGAGAGAGAAGAGAGGAGGAGAGAGGAGAGGAGAGAGAGGGAGCTGAGAGGTGAGGGAGAGAGAGAGAGAGAGGAGAAGGAGGAGGGAGAGAGGGGGAGGAGCGAGGAGGAGGAGCTTGGAGAGAGGAAGAGAGGAAGCGAGGAGCCGTGGAACGCGGCGAGATGTAGAGAGAGGATGACCTGGACTTTTGAGAGGAGAGAGGAGTCGGCTAAAACTGAGGAAAGGCAGATGAGGAGGGGAGAGGGAGAGGAGAGGGAGAGGATGCGAGAGAGGGGGGTGAGAGAGATGGAGGGGACGACGGAGAGAGGGGATGGAGAGGGGAGGCGGGAGGGAGTGCGGAGCTTGGACGAGAGGTGGGGAGGGAGTGGGAGGATTCGGAGTTGGAGTGAGGCTGGAGGAGAGTGACTGGGGAGGTGAGAGAGGGAGAGAGAGAGGAGCGAGAGGAGCGGGGGCTCGAGGTAAGAGAGCGAGCGAGGAGGGATGACGGGGGAGAGGGAGACGACTAGGGAGGAGAGGGGAGGAGGAGCTGAGGGTAGAGAGGAGAGTGGGTTCTCTTTTTGATGACGTGGGCGGGAGGAGGAGAGAGTGATGAAATGAGAGAGGGAGGAGGTAGAGGGAGAAGGAGAGGGAGAGGAGAGCGGAGAGAGAGGGAGAGAGGCGGAGGATGAGAGACGAGAGGACCGGAGATAGACCGAGTGGAGTAGAGGGGTAGGACGAGATAGGTGTGAGAGGAGAGAATGAGCGATTGGTCTGAGAGGAATGAGAGAGAAGAGAGAGGTGTGGAGACAGGAGGGAGGGGAGAGTCGAGGAGAGGAATTGGAGAGAGAAGACGAGGAGGGAGAGAGAGAGGAACGGAGCGGGAAGGGGAAGGATGAGAGATGGGAGGAGGAGAGAGAGAGAGAGGAGAGAAGGGGTATGATAGAGATGGAGAGAGAGCGAGAGGAGAGAGATTGGGAGGAGGAGAGGGAGTGAGGGGGAGAGAGAGGGAGAGAAGAGAGAGATGGAGAGAGATGAGAGAGACTGGGGAGTAGAGAGAGAGAGCTGAGAGAGAGATGAAGGAGATATGGAAGAGGAGATGAGAGGAGAGAGAGAAGAGGAGAACATAAGAACATAAGAAAATGGGAGTCTGCAGAAAGCCGATTGGCCTAAGCAAGGCAGATCCCTGTCACACACAACCCCAATTACACAGCCCCAAATTATAGGCTCAACACTCTAATACCTTGAGGATCATCGTACCAAAACGGTTAGAGATTAACGCAGGATTACGGGGCGTCGGCAGAGGGGGAATTGGCCCAACCCTGGCTGATCCCCCCTTCACACCCAAACCTTCTCGTCAATATGCTTATCCAATTTTATCTTAAAGCTCCCTATCGTTTTTATCCCACTATAGCACTTGGTAGTCTATTCCACCCAGTCTACAACTCTGTTACCAAACCAATATTTGCATATATCTTTTCTGAAACGAAATTTATCTAATTTGAAACCATTGGTACGAGTTCTTTCAGCTATCACTGAGCTTTAGTACATTTGTCATGTCCCCTTTGTTAATCCCACTAACCCACTTGAAAACCTCTATCATTATCCCCTTCGAACTCTGCGTCTCTCTAACGAATGTAAACCTAATTTCGTTCAACCCTTTCTTCATACGGAAGATTTCTAATATTATGGATCATTTTTGTCATTCTACGCGGTACTCTCGCCAATGAATCTATGTCCATTCTGTAATACGGACACCAAAATTGGACAGAATTTAATCCATATGGGGTCTCACTAATGACAAGTAAAAGGTATTTTTAAGATAACATCAGCAGTTCTGTTACTAACCCCCACTCCTAGAGATGAACCCGAGAATCCGGTTTGCCTTATTACGAACGCCTATAACACTGTTTTCTAGGCTTCAAATCATTGCTAAAAAACACACCTAGATCTTTATAGCAGTCTGAATTTTCTAATTCTAAATTAGCTAGTTATATATTTAACATTTGTTAGCATCTTCCCTATCTTTAATTAACTTTGCATTTGTCACTGTTCAACTTCATCTGCCAATTTACTGACCATTCATGTAAAGGTATCCTAGATCCCTTTGGAGGCAATCTATATCGCTTATCTGAATCAATTGATCTCCCCCATTTTAGTATCGTCTGCGCATTACCTTATCATACTAGTATATACCTAAATCTAGGTCATTTATGTATATAAGAAACAACAGGGGACCTAATACCGATCCCTGGGGGACACCACTTATTTGGACTGCTCCCCACTCTGACGTGGTTACCATTTATGCTGACTCTCTGTTTCCTACCAATTAGCCATGACCTAATCCATCCCACACAAAGCCCCACCTTATTCCATGTGGCCTCAAACTTTCTCATCAATCTCTCATGAGGGACTCGTTCGAAAGCTTTACTGAAATCTAACTATATACTTATCGTATGCCTTGTCAGTATCTACTGCTTCATATACCTCTGAGAAAAAAAACACTACGCAAATTAGTAAGGCAAGCCCGTCCCTGAGTGAAACCATGCTGAGAAGAATTGATTAAGTTAAATGTTTCTAAGTGGTTTCTCATTTTCCTAGCAATAATTGACTCTAGTAGCTTTCCTATGATTGAAGTGAGACTAATTGGACGGTAATGGGATGCTATTGATTTATCACCTTTTTTGAAAATCGGAAACTACATTTGCTAAGCTTCCAAGCTTCTGGAACTATACCTGTTTCTAATGACATTGTTAAAAAAGAAATGTTAATGCGGTAACTAAACTCATCTCTGCATTCTTTTAAATAACTCTGGCATATACCTCATCGGGACCAGGCGATTCTGAGGTTTTCAGTCTGTCAATTTCCTTAAGCACCATCATTTCTACTTATAGTAAACCGTTCCTTAACCTATTTTCTATACTTATCGCTATATACCTTACGGGACTTCTGGGAATCTGTGCCAAATTTTCATTAGTGAAAACCGGGATATTAGAAAACTGACTATTTAATGTACTGCACATTTCTAAATCATTTTCTGTTCATTTCTCCTATCTGAGAGGTTTAAGGGGGCCTATTTTATCTCTAACTTTAGATTTATATAGCTGGTAAAAAGCCTTAGGGTTATTTTTTGAGTCATTGGCTATCCTGATTTCATAATTTCTTTTGGTCTGTCCTTATAAATTTTTTAAACTCTCTGATAGACTCTGATTAGTAAGCAAGTAGGTGTGAATTTTTTCGCTTCTTTCTTTATTTGTCGATAGACTTCCATCTCTTTTTTTTTGTCCTAGAAGGTTCTAAATAGTCTATTATTCATCCATTTGGGTTGGTTTCTGTTGTTGATCATAAATTTTCTTTTGGGGATATATTTTTTGCGAATTGTGGGGAGAGAGAGAGAGAGAGGAATGGTAGAGAGAGAGAGAGGGTGGGTGGGGAGAGGATGGTGGCAGTGATGCCCAGGGAGAGAGGGTCGTGATGGAGAGGGAGATAGGGGGAGGGTCCCGGATTGAGGGGTTGGAGTGGGGAGAGAGACGAGAGGACAGGTGGAGAGAAGAGAGAGAGAGAGAGAGAGAGAGAGAGAGAGAGAGAGATGAGAGAGAGAGAGAGAGAGAGAGAGGTAAAGATTGTTGAACCCTTATGAAGTGTAGGCCCTCTGATATCAAAGGTGGGAGGAGATCCTTTAATCACGTGATCAAGACGGAGAGGTGAGGCTCTTCCTGGTGGTGGTGCTTTGTCTGGGCTTTCCATCGACATTTATCCTCAACACTGGTCTGGCAGCTCATGAGTTCAACATTTATAATATACCTGTCAGCTAAATTAATCTACCATTAGTCTAGTTTCCGATATCGGTGCAAAATACTCCAGAAATGTTGCCAGAAAAAATATTGATCGAATGTTGACTATAAAAGCTTCGTGTAATACCGGCTTTAGAGTGCACGTACTTACACATACACACATACACACACGAACACACACACATACTCAAATACACCACAACTACACGTACACACACACATATTCATACTACTTCTCATACCACCCTCATCCTAATCAACTCTCTCTCTCTCTCTACACACACACCCAATCTTTGAGGTCACACATCAAACAGGCCACCAACAACAATGTCTGGTATTGACTTATTCGTTCTGATGGTCTTTATTTGCCCCACTACATTGTTCAATATTATCATCTGCTGCGGAATATGTGTGTGTGTATATATATGTGTCTTGGGTCCAATATCAGCCGTCTTGTGTACGGTCGCGCTAATAAGTCATGTCCCAGATGTCATTACGTTTGGCTCTCTATGTGTTGTAATAATGTCTGCCAGATGTTGAATAGGGTGGCTAAGTGTAGGAATAGGCGTTAATAAGTAATGTCTCAGCTGTCATTAAGTTTTGGCTCGCTCTGTGGTGTATTAATGTCTGCCCAACCCCCCTAACCTTACCTCTAATTTCCCTATACTCTTCTCACCTCTTCCCTCCCTAACATTACATATCCCCTACTAACATAACCTAAACCTCTCCCTCCAACCTCATAACTCGTCTCCTCCTCATCACTCGTATCCTTATCTCTGCTTTCTTACTCTAGTTTGGTCATCCGCACCTCGTCTTCATCTTCCTCTCTCTCTCTCTCTCTCTCTCTCTTTCCACAATCCGTCTCCTCGTCTTTCTCTCCTACACTGTCTTCACGTTTCTTTTCCTTACACACATTCTCTCTCTCTTCTTCTGTCATAATCTTACTTCTCTCTCTTCTCTTCTCTGCTTTCCTCTCCTCTGCACTTGTCTCCTCTCCTCTCTTACACTGTATTCACCTCTCCTCTCTTACACTGTCTTCACCTCCTTCTTACAGTCTTCACCTCTCCTCTCTTACACTGTCTTCACCTCTCTTCTCACAATCTCTGTCCTCTCCTGCTGTAATCTGACCTCCCCTCTCCTCTCATCTTCTATCCTACACTATCATTCTCCTCTCCTCACCATCTCTCTCTCTCTCTGTTACCATAATCTTACATCTCGTCTCCCGCCCATCCTCTGTTATCAATATATCTCTCCTCTCCTCCCATAATCATTCATATATTTTCACCTACCAACTTTACTTCTAAAATCAACAAATAATGTGGCATTCCAAGGATTCGAACCTAGGATAATCACACCTTACCTCCCCTCCCCTCCTCCCCCCACCATCATTACCCCCAATTCTTTTCTTGCGCCCCCACCCATCGGACGGCACCCACTCTGCAATAATCAAAGCTGGGGGACCTTTTGATGAGGAGGGTCCCTTTTGGCTTGGAGGGGTTGTGGCCGCTGTACTGTGTGAGGGGCCGATGGTGATAGAAAAGTGACGGAATAACAAAGGGGGCTGGAGATACAAATAGCTATTGTGTGAGGGGGTGGTGGTGGTGGTGGTGGTGGTGGTGATAGTGGTAGTGGTGGTGGTGGTGGTAGTGGTACAAAAAGGACTAGAACACCAAAGGGGGCTGAAGATACAAATAACTACTGTGTGAGGGTCTAGTGGTGGTGATGGTGGTAGTGGTTGTGATGGTGGTAGACAAGGAACTGGAATAACAAAGGGGGGCTGGATATACAAATAGTTATGCCTCACAGAATAGAAAATGGGATATACAATAGAAAATGGGATATTCGGCGACAGACAGACGCGGCAAAGGTGAGAGGACAACCATTACCAAACGCGGTCACATAGGCCTATACAGTGGGGTTAAGGGGAGATTTTAATTTGTTATGTTTTGTTTAATTCCCGATCTCCTTTTCCCTCGTGTTTAGCCCTAGTATGTTTGATATTTTAAGACGCTCGCCCCATTAGTTTGGAGATTATAAGACCTTTCGTCCCATCTCTTTGTCAATTTTAGGACCGTTCGTGCCATTTAGGTGTCGTTTTTCCCTGGCGAGCGATATTCATGAGGAACCGGCTTTCGGCTTGGGTATATTTTTTTAAGCGGATAGCATTGCGGGCTGTTAATTATAAATTCACGGGATTGAGTCACGATAAACGGCCGGTGTTTTTCTGAGGTGATTCCTACGTGCTGTAATGTTTATCTTGTGTCCTATATGGATTCTACAACACCAAACACGTACCTACACACTGAGAGTAATCCAGCTAACTCTCACAAACACCTACCCCTCCTATTAATTTCACTCCACTTTACAAGCACATCACACTCTTTCCCACACACCTAAATTACCTCTAAGCTCTAATGTACCTTGATTTTGACTCTCTAACCCTCTTTCAACCTTGGGGGGACACTTGTTACGGGCAGCTTTGCTTTTTGTCTCCTTCATATAGGCTACATAAATAAAAGATGATAATGGGGGAACCTTTGACGCATTACTCCTCCCAAACAGCTGCCTCCACGACATTAAACACAAAGACCAAAGTTGTAGACAAAAAGAACCTGCCGAATTTCTGCTACCAACAGAGGTGGCTCTTGCACCGCGAGATTGTCTAAAACGGGATGTAGCGGATTCATCCACATTAAGGGGGGTGACCTGCTTTTGTTCTCTCCTTTTTTATCTTTCTCTGGCTTGTATCCATTTGGCCCCATTCAGCCTACTGTTTTAAGACGTTTATCCCCATCCAGGTGTAATTTTTTTACTGATGAGCGGTAGCGAGCCAGCATATTTTTTATTTTTGTTTGACAGCAGGCTAGATTTGTACATTTTTCGATAGAAAAATTTCTCCGGCAAAGCCGGCTTTCTTCATATAATGCTGGCTCGCTATCGCTCGCCAGGAAGAAATCGACACCTAGATGGGGATAAACGTCTTAAAATAGTTGGCTGAATGGGGCCGAATGGATACAAGCCAGAGAAAGAGAGAAAAGGACAGAAATAATAAAAAGCAGGTCACCCCCCTTAAGGGGGTAGTACTTGCTATTTATGGACCCCTTCTCCCTCATGTTTAGCATATTAGTTTTGAGGATTTTAGAGATTTTTTAGACATTTTTCTACCGAAAAATGTACAACTTCATCGTGGGGGGGCGCCGGGGGCGGGGGTGTTTTTCTAAGCTGGGTGGAGGTCTAGCGAGGAATCTAAAAAAACAAATTAATAAATAAATACATAGGACCATAAACCAAGCACTACCCCCTTAATCGTCATTCTATTGTAGCTAATCATATACGATTATTTCACTTATGGAAGGACCTGTGGGAGTTGGAAGGTTAATTGATATACCGGTAGTCTGTAGCTCTGATGCCTACAGATCCTTCCCAAACTAAATAATATAGTCAAACAACAGAACGCATATACCGGAAAAAAAAAACATAGGCGCCCTCGAATACTGAAGGGGTTAATAAAAGGTACAGACACACACACCCACTCTTTCTCACATACCGGAATCTCATAGGATCTTTCTCACTTTCTTTCACTCGCTCTCTCTCTCTCTCTCTTCACACACACACACACACACACCACACACACACACACAACCTAATTAAACCCCTCTCCTTTCCCCTCTTCCCCACACACACCCCTCCTAATAAACCCCCCTCTCCCACCCACCCACACCCTCCTTCCTTCTGCCACTCCTACAGGGTACTAATTCCAAGCCCAGTGAGGCAGTGAGGTGCTGATATATACCCCCCCCCCGCCATGAGCTGGTTCCTTTGATGCCATTCATGACAACCATTCACAAGTACTGTATATCTCGATTGACACTCAACACACACAGTATCTGTGTCTGTGTTAGAGGAGACAGACATGCAACATTGTGTGTGGGTGTGTCTACAGTATGTGTGTCTGTGTATAGAGGAGTGACAGACATGCAACATTGTGTGTGGGTGTGTCTACAGTATGTGTGTCTGTGTATATAGAGGAGTGACAGACATGCAACATTGTGTGTGGTGTGTCTACAGTATGTGTGTCTGTAGAGGAGTGACAGACATGCAACATTGTGTGTGGGTGTGTCTACAGTATGTGTGTCTGTGTATATAGAGGAGTGACAGACATGCAACATTGTGTGTGGGTGTGTCTACAGTATGTGTGTCTGTGTATATAGAGGAGTGACAGACATGCAACATTGTGTGTGGGTGTGTCTACAGTATGTGTGTCTGTGTATATAGAGGAGTGACAGACATGCAACATTGTGTGTGGGTGTGTCTACAGTATGTGTGTCTGTGTATAGAGGAGTGACAGACATGCAACATTGTGTGTGGTGTGTCTACATTATGTGTGTCTGTGTATAGAGGAGTGACAGACATGCAACATTGTGTGTGTGGGTGTGTCTACAGTATGTGTGTCTGTGTATATAGAGGAGTGACAGACATGCAACATTGTGTGTGGGTGTGTCTACAGTATGTGTGTCTGTGTATAGAGGAGTGACAGACATGCAACATTGTGTGTGGGTGTCTACAGTATGTGTGTCTGTGTATAGAGGAGTGACAGACATGCAACATTGTGTGTGGGTGTGTCTACAGTTTTGTGTCTGTGTAGAGGAGTGACAGACATGCAACATTGTGTGTGGGTGTGTCTACAGTATGTGTGTCTGTGTATAGAGGAGTGACAGACATGCAACATTGTGTGTGGGTGTGTCTACAGTGTGTCTGTGTATAGAGGAGTGACAGACATGCAACATTGTGTGGGGTGTGTCTACAGTATGTGTGTCTGTGTCTAGAGGAGTGACAGACATGCAACATTGTGTGTGGGTGTGTCTACAGTATGTGTGTCTGTGTATAGAGGAGTGACAGACATGCAACATTGTGTGTGGGTGTGTCTACAGTATGTGTGTCTGTGTATAGAGGAGTGACAGACATGCAACATTGTGTGTGGGTGTGTACAGTATGTGTGTCTGTGTATAGAGGAGTGACAGACATGCAACATTGTGTGTGGGTGTGTGTCTACAGTATGTGTCTGTGTATAGAGGAGTGACAGACATGCAACATTGTGTGTGGGTGTGTCTACAGTATGTGTCTGTGTATAGAGGAGTGACAGACATGCAACATTGTGTGTGGGTGTGTCTACAGTATGTGTGTCTGTGTATAGAGGAGTGACAGACATGCAACATTGTGTGTGGGTGTGTCTACAGTATGTGTGTCTGTATAGAGGAGTGACAGACATGCAACATTGTGTGTGGGTGTGTCTACATTATGTGTGTCTGTGTATAGAGGAGTGACAGACATGCAACATTGGGTGGGGGGGTGTCTACAGTATGTGTGTCTGTGTATATAGAGGAGTGACAGACATGCAACATTGTGTGTGGGTGTGTCTACAGTATGTGTGTCTGTGTGTAGAGGAGTGACAGACATGCAACATTGTGTGTGGGTGTGTCTACAGTATGTGTGTCTGTGTGTAGAGACTGACAGACATGCAACATTGTGTGTGGGTGTGTCTACAGCATGTGTGTCTGTGTGTAGAGGAGTGACAGACATGCAACATTGTGTGTGGGTGTGTCTACAGTATGTGTGTCTGTGTATAGAGGAGTGACAGACATGCAACATTGTGTGTGGGTGTGTCTACAGTATGTGTGTCTGTGTATATAGAGGAGTGACAGACATGCAACATTGTGTGTGGGTGTGTCTACAGTATGTGTGTCTGTGTATAGAGGAGTGACAGACATGCAACATTGTGTGTGGGTGTGTCTACAGTATGTGTGTCTGTGTATATAGAGGAGTGATAAACATGCAACATTGTGTGTGGGTGTGTCTACAGTATGTGTGTCTGTGTATAGAGGAGTGACAGACATGCAACATTGTGTGTGGGTGTGTCTACAGTATGTGTGTCTGTGTATAGAGGAGTGACAGACATGCAACATTGTGTGTGGGTGTGTCTACAGTATGTGTCTGTGTATAGAGGAGTGACAGACATGCAACATTGTGTGTGGGTGTGTCTACAGTATGTGTGTCTGTGTATATAGAGGAGTGACAGACATGCAACATTGTGTGGGTGTGTCTACAGTATGTGTGTCTGTGTATAGAGGAGTGACAGACATGCAACATTGTGTGTGGGTGTGTCTACAGTATGTGTGTCTGTGTGTAGAGGAGTGACAGACATGCAACATTGTGTGTGGGTGTGTCTACACAATGTGTGTCTGTGTATATAGAGGAGTGACAGACATGCAACATTGTGTGTGGGTGTGTCTACAGTATGTGTGTCTGTGTATATAGAGGAGTGACAGACATGCAACATTGTGTGTGGGTGTCTACAGTATGTGTGTCTGTGTATAGAGGAGTGACAGACATGCAACATTGTGTGTGGGTGTGTCTACAGTATGTGTGTCTGTGTGTAGAGGAGTGACAGACATGCAACATTGTGTGTGGGTGTGTCTACAGTATGTGTGTCTGTGTATATAGAGGAGTGACAGACATGCAACATTGTGTGTGGGTGTGTCTACAGTATGTGTGTCTGTGTATATAGAGGAGTGACAGACATGCAACATTGTGTGTGGGTGTGTCTACAGTATGTGTGTCTGTGTGTAGAGGAGTGACAGACATGCAACATTGTGTGTGGGTATGTCTACAGTATGTGTGTCTGTATATAGAGGAGTGACAGACATGCAACATTGTGTGTGGGTGTGTCTACAGTATGTGTGTCTGTGTATAGAGGAGTGACAGACATGCAACATTGTGTGTGGGTGTGTCTACAGTATGTGTGTCTGTGTATATAGAGGAGTGACAGACATGCAACATTGTGTGGGTGTGTCTACAGTATGTGTCTGTGTATAGAGGAGTGACAGACATGCAACATTGTGTGTGGGTGTGTCTACAGTATGTGTGTCTGTGTATATAGAGGAGTGACAGACATGCAACATTGTGTGTGGGTGTGTCTACAGTACCGTATGTGTGTCTGTGTATAGAGGAGTGAAAGACATGCAACATTGTGTGTGGGTGTGTCTACAGTATGTGTGTCTGTGTGTAGAGGAGTGACAGACATGCAACATTGTGTGTGGGTGTGTCTACAGTATGTGTGTCTGTATATAGAGGAGTGACAGACATGCAACATTGTGTGTGGGTGTGTCTACAGTATGTGTGTCTGTGTATAGAGGAGTGACAGACATGCAACATTGTGTGTGGGTGTGTCTACAGTATGTGTGTCTGTGTGTAGAGGAGTGACAGACATGCAACATTGTGTGTGGGTGTGTCTACAGTATGTGTGTCTGTGTATAGAGGAGTGACAGACATGCAACATTGTGTGTGGGTGTGTCTACAGTATGTGTGTCTGTGTATAGAGGAGTGACAGACATGCAACATTGTGTGTGGGTGTGTCTACAGTATGTGTGTCTGTGTATATAGAGGAGTGACAGACATGCAACATTGTGTGTGGGTGTGTCTACAGTATGTGTGTCTGTGTATAGAGGAGTGACAGACATGCAACATTGTGTGTGGGTGTGTCTACAGTATGTGTGTCTGTGTATAGAGGAGTGACAGACATGCAACATTGTGTGTGGGTGTGTCTACAGTATGTGTCTGTGTATAGGAGTGACAGACATGCAACATTGTGTGTGGGTGTGTCTACAGTATGTGTGTCTGTGTATATAGAGGAGTGACAGACATGCAACATTGTGTGTGGGTGTGTCTACAGTATGTGTGTCTGTGTATAGAGGAGTGACAGACATTCAACATTGTGTGTGGGTGTGTCTACAGTATGTGTGTCTGTGTGTAGAGGAGTGACAGACATGCAACATTGTGTGTGGGTGTGTCTACAGTATGTGTGTCTGTGTATATAGAGGACCGACAGACATGCAACATTGCGGCGTGTAGAGATAAATTGGGTGGATCCTCCCCACACATGCGAACAATACTTAATACATGGGCGAACTGTGCCCCTATACAGAGCAAACACCTGTGAGTGGGTGGAGAACCCACGGGGACGGTTGAGTACATCTAACTTCAGGGAATCTGTTTTAGCAAGAGTGGTAATACGATCTAGCACTCACTTCTGTCTCACACTCTCTCCTCTAACTCACATACACTCACCCTTTCCCTCTCACTCACACACTCCTTGTCTTCTCACTTCCCACCGTCACCCCTCTCACTCACACACTCCCTTCCCTCTCTCTCCTCCCACTTACATACTCTTACATATTCTACTCACTCACACACTCCCTTCCCGCACTCCTCTCACTCACACACACTTATCACACTCTCACACCTTCCCCCTCCACCCCCTTCCTCTCTCTTAACCCCCCTCTCACTCACAAATTCACCTCCCTCTCACTTACGCACCTTCCTCCCTCACCCCCCTCCACTCTTAACCCCCTCTCACCCCCTTCCACTCTCTCAACCCCCTCTCACTTACACACTCTGCTCTCACTCATACACCTCCTCCTCCTCCTCCTCCTCCTCCTCCTCTCTCCCCCCCCCCCCTAATATGACACCTTCGCTATTTTCATTATAACACCGTGGGCTGGGAAGGAAGACTTTGATGTGTCGGGAGGGCCCAAGATACTCAAGGGGGGCCCCGGGGTTCGATATCTGTGTGTGTGTGTGTGTGTGTGTGTGTGTGTGTGTGTGTGTGTGTGTGTGTGTGTGTGTGTGTGTGTGTGTGTGTGTGTGTGTGTGTGTGTGTTGTTTTTTGTTTGTGTATGTGGGTGTGTGAAATACATAGAGGGGGATATACGTGTGTGCATGTGTGAGAGAGAGAGATAACATGTGTGTGTGTATATGTGTTTGTCAGTGTGTGTGTGTGTGTGTGTGTGTGTGTATATATATATATATATATATATATATATATATATATATATATATATATATATATATATATGTGTGTGCGTGTGTGTGTGTAAATAAGAAATATGATGATGATGACGACGATGATGATGATGCAACAAGACAAATCAGCATAGTTAACCCTTTACTACCGTACATTCTGGCTCTCATTAGCCAATTTTATTCAGCTTAGAAAGAACCTGTACGAGTCAGAGCAATAATTGAGACCGTCTTTCCCTCTTCAAATTATATGTCAGGTACCGTACTTCCGAAGTTGGAAAATATCCAATGATTGTCAGACTATACAGCAAATTGTCTTTCCCTCCTTGATTCCTAAAGGTCCTTCCTAAGTTGAATTACATCGTTTAATGTTTACCAGAATATAACGGAATTGAGTCTTTACCTCTTTGATTCCTACAGGTCCTTCCTAAGTTGAATAAAATCGTCTAACGTTTACCAGAATATATATATACAGGAAATGTAGTTTTTATCTCTCTGCTTCCCACAGGTCCTTCCCAAGTTGAATAAAACCGTCTAGCGCATACCAGAATATACGGGAAATATAGCCTTTACCTCTTTGCTTCCTACAGGTCCTTCCCAAGTTGAATAAAATCGTCTAACGCTTACCAGACTATAATGAAAGTGCCCTATCATTCTATCATTTGGGGAGGGTCAGCCAGGGAATAGGTGTGGAAACTGAGAGCCCATTTACTCTAGCCCTTTTTGAGTTACAGAGGTTAGGGATCACAATTTCTGGCCTACGCATTTGGAACAGGGTCTTGGAGAGCGTGAAAGACTGTGGATAAGAGAGAACTGAAGGGGGGAGCCGTGTGAATGAGAGGGAGAGTGTGGAAAGGGAACACAATAATAAGCCAATCAATAAACCTATTTATAAAATTCTAGGTCGCAGAGCTGGGTATGCAGTTTATATATATATATATATATATATATATATATATATATATATATATATATATATATATATATATATATATATATATATATATGCGTATATATTTTTTTTTTCAGAACCCGTGACTTCTGTTTTTCATTTGATTTCAGATACATTTAAACGATTTTATAAAGCTTAGGAAGGATATATGGTAGCTAAAAAGATGAATCGAGACAGGCTGTAGCCTTTTAATTGGTAGACGTCCTTCCTCAACTGAATAACATAGTTTAATGATATGGGAAGACACATACCCTTGTAGGCTATCCTTAACCCATTCAGTACCACCCCCTCCCCCTCCTTCTCCTTCCTTCCTTCCTCCCCTGCTTCTCCTCCACCTTCCTTTCTCCTTCTCCTCCCCTGCTCCTTCCTCTCCCTTCCTCCCCTGCTTCTTCTACCTCTACCCCTCCCCCTCCCCCTCCTCCTTCTTTCCTCCCCTGCTTCTCCTCTTTCCTTCCTCTCCTGCTCCTCCTCTCTTGCTTCTTCTTCCTCTTCTCCTCCTCCTCCTCCTCCTCCTCCTCCTCCTCCTCCTCCTCCTCCTCCCTATCCTCCTCCTCCTCCTCCCCCTCCCTATCTTCCTCCTCCTCCTCCCCCCGTCATGGGCCTGGGACATAATAGAGTGCAGTGTAAGAGGAGTCCAGGGAAAACCACCCGTAATTAAAACATGACAAACAACCCGCCAAAACTTACACCAGAAAACCCGCGAAATATGAAAAACCCCGCGAAATATGAAAATACCCGCGAAACATGAAAAAAGCCGCGAAATGTAAACAGACGGGAATTATCAACTTCACTCAACTTCCGAGGACAGATAGATCTAAGCAAACAAAACAAAAGACATGATTATACCAGTACTAAAGTATATAATAATAGCGCCGGAATAAATGCGGCGAAGTACATCAAAGATTGACAGAAATAAATTGAGAAGTCGAGGTCTTTTAGAGACCTCGATACATACAAGGATGTATGTACAAATACAAGGATTTTAGGACACAATTCGCTGAATGTTATTGAAAGAGTTAAGTGTAAAGAAATAAAACAGCCTTTGCAACTCAATGATAATGATGACTCCGATGATGATGACTATGATATATACTGATGATGATAATGATGATAAACAGCCTTTGTAACTCAATGATGATGATGATGACTGATGATAATGACGATGATGATGATACTGATAATAATGATGATAATAAATGATAAAACTAAACGCAGATAGCTTCTTCAGTGACCCGAAGAAGATATCTGGTGTAAATATTTTCGTCAAATTCTGTATCTATGGACCTTGGTTACCAATAGACGATTTTCTTTAGCTTATAATATACCTCTAGGACTTTACCTCTTCCTTACCGAGGATGTAGTTTGTGTTATTCCAGCTACATTTAGACGACTGTATGCAGCTTAGGAGAAAACCGAGGTATTCAAAGTGGATAATCGAGATAGTTGGAAGTCTTTTAAATGCTACACGCCCTCCCTAAGCTGGATAAAATCGTCTAATAATATCCAGATTATAATGACAAGGAGAACTCGGTACTAAAGGGGTTAAAGCGGTAAATACAATCTCAATAAACCCTCTGAATGACACAGGTCCTTCTTAAGCGTCATAAAATCCTATAATGTTAGCCAGAATCCGAGGTACCGTAACTAGAGGCACCCGGTAGAGCGCAAACCTCGGCCGACGCTGGGCTTTGTCACAAAATAAACAGAAGGGGGGTGACCTGCTTTTTTCTCTCCTTTTTTTCGTTCTGGGTAGTAGCCATTCGACCTCATTCAGCCTACTGTTTTAAGACGTTTATTCTAATCCTATCGCTCCAGCATATTTTGAATTATGTTTTAGACAGCTGACTTAATTTTTACATTTTTCGGTAAAAAAAAAATTGAAGACGGATTTCTCCATACAATGATGGTAGGAACTAGGAAGTCAGGAAGGTGTTGGGTGGAGGGGGGGGGGGATGGTAGAAATTCAGAAAGGTGTTTGGGGTTGGGAGGGAGGCGTGTGGAGAAAGGGGGGGGGGGGTGTCACCAAGGACTGCAACAATGGACAGCTTCCTCTTTAAGCAGTAAAAATCTATAGCTTAAGTGTCAAGGAGTCCACTTAGTTGGCTCTCTTGGGACGTCAGCCTCGACTAGTGCCTCCACCTCCTCCTTCAGGCCTCTCTCCTCGCTCTCGCTCTCTCTCTCTCTCTCTCTCTCTCTCTTTCTCTCTCTCTCTATATATATATATATGTCTCTCCATCTCTTTGCTGTTATTTCTATTCCTGTCTTCGTTATAACCTTTCTCTCTCCTCTCCCTCCCTCTCTCCCTCTTTCCCTCCCCTCCCCTCTCCCTCCTCTTCTCTCTCTCTCTCTGAGGGTGGGGAGAGAGCCTTCATCTTTGCTATCCTGTCCTTCCACTTTCCCTTATTCTCCGGGTTGCTATCTCTACTAGCATTAAATCCTGGGCACCTACACACTCACAGACATACTCACTCTCTCACCCTCACACACACACACACTCACATACAAAGTCTCACTCTCATCCTCGCACACACACATACTCACTCACTCACTCTCTCTCCACCTGTGCAGCCAGTTAAACCTCCGTCACGTAGCAGCGTTTATATAAGAGCACTTCGAAACATTTAGGCGCCCACGATAGTTTAACAACCCCTTCCATACCGACGACGTCTTTATAGTTTCATTCAAGCTATAATTAGACGATTTTGTGCAGTTTAAAAAGGATCTGTGGTAGTAAAAAGGGTTAAGTGAGATAGTTCGAAGCCTGTTGATTGCTGGAGGCCCCTTTTAAAACTGAATAAAATCGTCTAATAGTAGCCAGCATAGTTAAAGAGACGTCGCCGGTACATAAAGGGTTACGAATACAGTATAGCCTATGCCCATAATTACATAAACACATCTATCTATCTATCTATCTATTTATATATTTGCTCAGGCCCATTACCCAATTTATTTATCTATTTATTTATTATTTGTATTTATTTATTTATTTACTGGGGGTGGCCAACTCGAGACAGAACCCGAATAGGGACAACACAACACACACAAAAACAAAACAATGAACACACAAAAACACAAATTCACACACATCTAGGTCACCCAGTAGAAGACGCAGAGACCAGGGATCACCAAGGTAAAAAAAAAAAAATAATAGTATTTATTATTAGTGTTATGAACCACTTATGGTTCATATGGAACGTATGGAAAGCGAGAGAATGACTAAGAGGGTGTACGAGAGCGAGGTGGAGGGACAGAGGGGGAGAGGTAGACCGAATATGAGGTGGAAGGATGGAGTGAGGAACTACATGAACGAAGGCGGTGCTGGTTGGGGGGAGGGGCGTCGACTGACTGGGGACAGAGGTGCATGGGGGCGGTTCGTTCGTGTCCACCCCTTCGGGGATCACGGCGTCAGGCAATAGATAGATAGATAGAACCACTTATCCTCGCCTACTTTTAGCATATAATCGACTTGCTAAATTACTCGCTTTTCACCCCTGATTTACTGGCGTTTAAGGCGGTGTCACACGAGCGATTTTTCCGTCAAGTTTAACGGGCAATTGACATTGTCCACACTTTTTTTTTTTTATTGTCTTTATAGTTGCTCCCTAGACCCCCAAGTCCCCCTTCGAGATAAATTTGTACATTTTTCGGTAGAACAATTTCCCTTCTAAAATGCAAACTCACTTAGGTAGGCCTACGTTCGCCAGGATCAAATCAACACCTAAATGGCACGAAAAGTCTTAAAATCACAAAACTAATGGGGCAAACGTCGTAAAATCTGAAAACTAATGGGGTAAACATGAGGGAGAAGGACTCCATAAAACATTCTCCCCTTAATCCAGTTTAAGGGGAGTGACCTGTTTTTGTCTCTCCTTTTCTCTCTTTCTCTGGCTTGTATCCATTCGGCCCCATTCAGCCTACTGTTTTAAGACGTTTATCCCCATCCAGGTGTCGATTTCTCCCTGGCGAGCGATAGCGAGTCAGCATTGTATGGAGAAATTCGGCTTTGCCAGAGACATGTTTCTATCGAAAAATACCGTATAAAAATTTAGACTGCGGTCACATTTTAAAATATAAGAACAATCGAAAAGTGGATGAGGATAAACGTCTTAAAACAGTAGGCTGAATGGGGCCTAATGGATACAACCTAGAGAGAGAGGGAGAAAGAGACAAATAAACGAGGTGGGCCCCCGGCCCCCCATAATAACAAAAACACGCCGGTCTGACACCAGGCGTCTGTCTGTATAATAATAAGCACCCCTACCATAGGTATACCCTGTTCACTATAGATAGGCCAGAAATCGTGACCCCTAACCTCCTCCTAAAGTGCAGGCTCGATACCACTCGTCAGAGCAAATCGGGAAAAAAAAAAAAAAAAATCGCTTGTCATAAATGTACACATAGGCATATTCCTTCTAAACAGACATTAATAAATAAATAAATACCGATACATTTACACATTTATCTCGAAGGGGGATCTTGGGGGTATTATTTAAAAAAAAAAAAATGGAGGTCTAGGGAGAAAACTTAAAACCTCCCTTTAAACCTGGTCAACCCGACAAGAGAACATACTCCAAAGTTGAACAAAACTGTCAACTAAGATGAATCAAATGTAAATATATATATATATACTGTATATATATATATATATAATAATAATAATAATAAGAAATACATACAATATAGACGTAACGAAGGACCTATCGTAGTAGCCTGCAGCTATTTAATAATATGAATAAATAGGCTACAGAAATAAACTAGAGGGGGCACTCAGGAGACCGCATATCTCCGCCTATGCTGGCGGTGGAATGCGCTCTACCGATCGCCTCCAAAATGGAATCACTTCTCCCTTGGCGCATATCCTATCTTGCAACCAAATTTCGTGAACATAGGTTAATAACATTGTAAGATATCTTGTTTACAGACAGACAGACAAACGAAGGCAAAAACATAGCCTCCGTCCAACTTTGTTAGCGGAGGTAATGAGACAAGATAATAATAAACATTGCAAATATTTTGTTTTAACCCCTTCTGTACCGGTGACGTCTTTTTACCTTTATTCTAGCTATATTTAGACGATTTTGTGCAATTTAAGAAGGATATGTGGAAGCAATAAGGGTTAAGTGAGATAGTTCGAAGCGTGTTAATTGCTGGAGGCCCTTTTTAAACTGAATAGAGTCGTCTAATAGTAGCCATAATAAAGTTAAAAGGACGGTACCGGTATAGAAGGGGTTAATATACTTCAGTGCCACCTGCCGAGTAGCCTAGTTTCTGCTGGGAGCGTAAAACAATATAATTATGGAAGGGATATTTTTATGTAATTATCGGTGTCAGGGATCTTGAGTGTAGGAGACGTTGAGAACTTGAGAACTAATCCAACCGACCCACACAATGCTATCTTTGACGAGCTACTCTCCTCTCTCACCTACTTCAATCTCCCTCTCTCTCTCTCTCTCTCTCTCTGTATATACCGGTACTGTGTGTGTGTATTTACCTAATTGTATTTACCTAATTGTAGTATACAGGAGTTGAGCTTTTAGGCTCGTATTGTTCCGCTTCCTGTCTAACTTTGCTGTGTGTGTGTGTGTGTGTGTGTGTGTGTGTGTGTGTGTGTGTAATAATAATAATAATAATAATAATAATAATAATAATAATAATAATAATAATAATAGGCTAATAATAATAATAATAAACAGGTTATTGATAATAGCAACCGTTGGCTGAAGATGTGCAGAGGAACAGTTTGTAGCTTAGCTCTAACTTATATTAGCTTATAGGCTAGGTAGGTCCGAAACAAGAGGTTGCATAAGAGCTATTTGACGAGTTAAATATTATGTACGGTACCGTACGGTACTAGGTTAGTAGATGATTTTAGAGTTGTGTGTGCGTGTGTGTAATACTCCGGTTGGTGCAAACAATCTTATGAACTCTCAATCTCAATCTCTCTCTCTCTCTCGTACCGGTACTTTCCAATTTCTTTATATTTTCCTAGTCATACAAAATAACTCTCCCTCTCTCTCTCTCTGCTACTTGTCATTCTCTTATCAACCTTTCCTCCTCCTCCTCCTCTTCTCCTTCTCCCTCCCTCTCAAGTAATCAATTGCCAGGCTACAGATTTTCAAAAGACTTGCTGAGTGTATTATTTTTCTCGCCTACCACCCGAGCCATTCTCTTTGTTTGGTTACATAAATACAAAAGCTGTTGTCTACGTGTTGTTTTAGGTTTAACTTGTTATATGAGGGTTTTTTTCTTAGTATATAATTAATGGCTTTACTTAAATACAAATCACTAATCGGTTTCATTATTAACGCTATTTTTTCATTGTGATCTGGCCATTATTAGAACAATGAAATTGTATTCAGCATAGGAAGAACCTTTATGTATCAAATTGGGTACAAACTAATTCATTTTACCATTAACTAAAAATATAGCCTGTCGATCCTTAAACTGACTAAAATCGTCTAGCTAATGAGTCAAGAGAAACTTAAAGGTATGATCCCTGACATGCTGAAAGGGTTTTGATCAGTTTTGTAACTCGATTTTGTCTATATAAATAGTCCCGCGCGTAAACAAACTCAGTCCCGCAATCTTGAGAGCTCTGCTACGAACGTGTTCGAAATGGAGTACACTCGCTACGGTAAAGTGTTATGTTCTACAAAGATGTTACTGTATGTCTAATATATGAACCCACAATAGCTGGCATGCAACTTGCAAGGGCTAGTCCCACGTACTGGGTCTAGGGCACTCTAGGGTTAGGTTAGGTTAGGTTAATATACTAGGTCTCGGAAACAAGATTCGTAGTTGCGGTAGTATTTACATCAAAACTATACAGTAGTTAACTATCAAAACTATTCTCCCACAGTGGAATCTATGTGAGTATATTATAAGGATTCCAGATTTAATGTTATTTTAATACCACGAATTTTGTTGATATATTTGAAGATAAATAATGAATCTATATGCTCTAAAGATCATAAGAAAATTTGTTTTAACCCTCGGCAAAACCTAATAAAAAAAGTATGGTACTAAAATTTATTTTTCGTAACAAGGTTGTCAATACGGTACTTTCAGTCATCGATAGCTCTAAAGATCATATGAAAATGTGTTAAACCCTCGGAAAAACCTAATATAAAAGTATGGTACTAAAATTTAATTTTCGTAACAAGGTTGTCAATACGGTACTTTCCCGTTATCAATGTACAATCAAGCTGAAGATTGCAGAGTAAACACCATAGACTTCATCGACTTCTTTCACCTTCGTATAATCGACAGCCAATTTTTTTTTTTTTTTTGTATTAAGGGATTAGTACTCAACCAGCGGGGGTGGCAGCCCCCACTCATAATACTAGGTTAGGTTAGGTAAGGTTGTTAGGTTAGGCTAATGTCTTTTCAAATCACTATCGGGGAGCGAGCATGTCTCAACATCGATCGATAGGCCTAATGGGGAAAATAGGTTTTCCCGAGATTTCTAATTAATTACAACCACTATATATTGATGCAAATGACCAATTTTGTTTATAAAAAACACCCGGAAAATTCGTGGTATTAAAATAACATTTTTCCGACTTTTGTCAGGAATGCGCTTATAATCCATTTCCGCATATTGCCACCTATACCACATCACTTGCCTCATCATACCTTCCTGTTAAATACAATAATATATTGTTTAGCTCGTATAGGTGCAATTATAGACATTTACCGCCTAGCCTAACCTAACCGAAAACTAAACCTGTCTCGTCGACGGTCTAAACCCAGCTCACGTTCCCTGTTTATGGGTGCGCGACGGTCTAAACCCAGCTCACGTTCCCTGTTTATGGGTGCGCGACGGTCTAAACCCAGCTCATGTTCCCTGTTTTTGGGTTCGCGAAGGTTTGTAATACTTAAATGTATCTAGGCCTATTTCTTGTCAAATATACATTTCCGCGCATCATCAAACCATACTAAGTCTACTACTAATAATATTAACCCATTAGTACCAACAGAATAACGACAAAATAGGGGTAGTATAACTGTAGATTTATCTACATGGGAGCTCTGGACAACTGAGGGACTCCTAGTTGAAACATAGGGGTCCTATTGCAACGAAGGTACCGGTACCAGAAAACGTGAGAAACATTAGACTATGGATGTGCCAACGGAAGTCATACCGAGAGATCTCAGAAAATATTACCGAGACTAGCCTACCACTCGTGTTTTCTTTTTTCTTTTTTTTAGGTACCGTACTTGTTATCATTATGCAGAAGGCTACCGTAGTTAAAATTAGTTGCAATGGTAACCGAAATCTCAAAAATGTGCCATAGGCCTATCAGCCACGATTTATAGGGAAATAACGATTAGGCTAGCTGCTCTTTCGAATTGCCTGGTTCATCAAGCATTGGCAGCAAACAGACTCGGGAGAATCTGCAGAGCAGCTCGCGTTGAGGCTGCTGACGGCCAGCCAAATTACCACAAGGTACGGTAGCTTATTGGCGCACCATGTATCTGTAACATTCTGATTAAAAATGTGTAAAAATTACCAAATATGCCCTTCAATAATAAGATATCCAACCAACCTTCATCCGCATGATCCGCTAGTTGACACGCCATTTTCTGTCATCCTGGATCATAGGCCCTAGCCTACCACGACACTGGCCCTGGGGCAAGGTTCTTCCCGAGTTATGTTGTGCTATTTGGCTTTTCTGTCACTCGCGTTTTCATCACATATTCCTGCCAACTTGTAGTTTCTCTTGTGTGGACCATAGTAAGATATTATAACATCCTACTAAACAATCTCGCACTTTAAACTCGTTTGACAGAAGTAACCACATGTGCTTCGTTTACCAGCTTGCGGCCGGGGTGTTTGTGTTGACACCGACGTAAGAATTGTTGGAACCTTCAGAAATCTTTTCAATTTAATTATTTTAATTATTTATATATTTATTTGTATTGCAAGATAATTATAATTTACTATAAATATTATTGTAGAGTTTGGTTAATCTGTTAATGTCGCATACTGCATAATATCGCGTGAATCACATTTTATATATTTTTTCGAAGATTGTCGCCTCTCGGAAGATTCTTTGCAACTTCTCGAAGTTCACTTTGCTCATTGTGTGTGGCTTAGAAATATATCCACTTGGTCTACATGCTTGGAATTATTTCCACGCTGCCAATAAATGAGATAGGCCTAGGCTATAGCAAATGACAAGTCTTCCAAGATTAATTACAGGCCTATCAGTGCCATGCAATGGGATGACCATAGCTATCATTAAATGCATCTTATGCATAGGAGGGGGTTCGGGGGAAAATACTATAGGATAGGATCCACCTCCCCTCCATCTCCACTACTACACCACCCCGGCCTCCTTCTCTAACCCCCCTCCACCTCCCCCTTCCATCACCACTACCCTGGGCGGGTGCCCGACCCCGAAAGGGGTTGAAATAGGGGAGCTATCCCCCCGCCAAAGGCGGCTTTCTAGGGCCTTTCCTAGCTGATGCTGAGAGGATTGGGTTCTAGTCATGTGGTGATGGGCTGGTCTATCAGAGTGAGAACTGAGCGATCTCTGCCATACCCATAGCTTACTCTGACTGTTCCTTTAACTTATATATTTTCTAGATCTCAAGTGACGGCGTCTTTTCCGTGGATTGACCTCCCAATCTACCAAGATTGGAAGCCAAAGCGTCATATTTTTCCCTTGCCCCTCAACTTTCTCTTCATAATTGCTGAGGGGCACAGGGCCCTGGGTGGGGCTTTGGTTTCCCAGGCGTTTCCGCACCCTCCTCAGCTCCCCGCCATGGAGTGGCTTCGGTCACCCAGGCTTTATTGTGGTCGGCAGGGAGGGTTCTGTGGGGGCGCTCGGTTATGGCCTTGGAATTGCTCGGGGCCTTGGGGCTGTTCGGCCAGGCAGCTTGGGGAACAACAACAACAACAACAACCACTACTCCACCTCCCCTCCATCACCATTATGCCACCTCCCCTCCATCTCCACCGACTATTATAATAATTAAGTTGTTGTATAATTAGATCTAGGGGTGATATTAATGGGAATCATTTGATGCCTCGCTCTGATCCACGTGTTTGACCCTTCCTTATAGTGAGAGTGCCCTGGTCAGTGGAGACCATTTCTATGATTGTGATAATAGAGATGTCCTCCACGGATCTTGCGCTATCCATAGGCGCTGCACTAGAATAAAGAGACGTCTACCAAGGCAGAATTCCGAAATTGAGACATTTTCTATGCATAGTATGCAAAGGGGAGCTTGTATTCAATGACCGGCTCGAGTGTTAACTTTGGCAGTGAGGCACTGAAGCTGGTGGACAAGTTTTGCTACTTGAGTGATACCATCTCTGCCAGTGGAGGGACTGAGGCTGCCAGAATAAGATGTGGCTGGGGAAAATTAAGAGAACTTTTGCCACTACTCACCATGAGAAGACTCCCTCTCCCCTTGAAGGAAAAGGTGTACGCTTCATGGGTTAGAAGCGCAATGACAAATGCTTCAGAAACGTGGCCTGTCAAAGCGGATGATAGCAACAGAATGGAACGCAATGAGATGAGAATGGCAAGATGGATGTGTAGTGCCAAACTGCAAGATAGGATATCAAGTGAAGATCTAAGGAGAAGGTTAGGTATCAAGAGTATCAGTGATGAGATGCGTACTAGCAGGATTGGATGGTTTGGACACGTGGAGAGGATGGATGAACTAAGATGGGTGAAAAGATGCAAGTCCATGAATGTGGAGGGAGTTGCACCAAGGAGCGAACCAAGAAAGACGTGGGATCGGACTTTGCGGTCTGATCTTAAATCAAAGAACCTGACATGTGAGGCACCTCTTAACAGGGTTGCCTGGAACACCGCCATAAGGACGTGAGACCGGACCCGCGCTTCATGTGGAGCACTTGGTCTTTAAATTTGTGTATATATGTACAATCACGCTAATAAGTGATGTCTCGACACCAAGTATGTTTTGATAAAAAATTGGTATCGGCAATATCTAAGCTTCATTTCTTCATATCGAGTGAAATATACAAACATTTCCCTACACTTACCCACCCTATTCAACATCTGACAGACACTAATACAGAACAGAGCAGGCCAAACGCAATGACAGCTGGGACATGACTTATTAGCGCGACCGTACGCATATGTTCTCTTTAATACTCATTAATTTTGTTATACGAATTGTACTTTTCAAAAAACAGCGATTCTATTTAGTGATCTCCATTTGGCTAATATTTATGTTGCGATTATTGTCATAGTTTTGTTTGCTGTATTTGGCATTAATTTCAGTTATGTTGTCGAGTTTAAGATTTAGATTAAATTAATTTTCCTTGTAATATTATAAAAGCCTCCCAAATAATTATGAATGAGCTATATAACATAGGAGTAAGACCTAAAAAAATTAAGTAAGTTACATAATCCATTAAATTTACTATAATTGTTAGCAAGCACCGTCTGACTACGAAAAAGCAGCTGGAAAACAAGACAATGTAACATGGCCGAGGAAACTTTGGAGTGCCCTTGTCTGACACGAGAGTGAAGTACATGTGGAGTGGGTGTGGAGAGGGCCAATCTTCCTCGGCTCCTACCTGCCCTCCAGCCTCCTGGGAGCTCCCACCTTCCGTTAATTAGGCTCCTCCTTTACCAGGCACCACTTTTACATCACACTTTACTCTTGTTCACTTTAGGTTTTGTCATCTTTTGTTTTCAGCCATTATATTCTTTGTTAAAGTATGTTTTTTTTTTCAATTTCACATGTGCACTATATTCATAGCATTATATTACAGGTATTGTCATTATGACTAAGTACTGTAGCTACTTTACCCTGACCCTGACACCCCAAGCCACTTTCACATCATACTCGTATAATTTTTCTCACCCTTTATAGTGTTCTTATAATATTGTTCTTCTTGCCGTGATGTAATTCCTGAATTTTCTGCGACTTAACATTTAAGGGGAGGGAGGAGGTTGCAGGCAACAGTCATTCAGGGAAGTACTCCCGGGGAGAGCATTAGGTGGAGTATAAGGATTGCTAGACATGTTTCACCAACTGGTCTCCTTTGCTGATTTTGTTCCTCTGTGCCTCAGTTACACAAAGAGCCATTCTAGCTTGATCTGAAGATATAAACACTCTTGCTTTCTTACATAAAACCACAAGCGCTACACACCCTACACTAAATTAATTGTTTTCCAATATCTTATTATGTGGCGTAGGGATGCGGCGACCCCACCGCCCGCCACTTTGGTGGTGTGATCAGCTTCTGTTGCAGTAGACCACTGGTTCCTACCTTTTCAGAACATTCCTGTGCTCGGTTTGCTACAATAACAGCTACTAGTATTCCAAATAGTGTATAATTTATCACTCATAACAATTATTACATACATTTCATACTTTTCACAAGAAATAAACCTTAACATACGAACAACTGTTAACCCGTTGAGCCCCGGCTAGTTGTTGTTTTGATATTTCTTGGTGTCTGTGGGTGTGTTTCCATGTAGTTTAGTGGGTGGTCTTGGTTCGTGGAGGCTGTTGGTTTCTTGATGTAGGTGATCTGTGGGTGCAGTAGCTGTGCAGCCTGTAATGATCTTCATTATGATGTGTTTCAGCTAGGTTAGAAGATGTTTGTGGTGTGCTGTTTGAATGTTTGGCTGGGGCTAGATTAAGTGAAGGAGATCTGTTGCTCTTTTTGGGTCATGGTGTGTGCATGTGAGTGTTATGTCATCTGCATAGGAGGCTAAGTTTATTTGGGGCGTATTGGGTGTAGTTATATCGTGCATGTACAGATTGAAGAGTGCGGGCGATAGGACGGATCCTTGTGGGACTCCGTTTGGAAAGTTTCTGATTTTAGATGACTGACCGGCAAAAGATACGTGTGCACATCTGCCTGCTAGGAAGTTGGCCAGCCATCGTTTTGTGTTGTTGTGCATGTTTGTGTTGTAGATTTTGTTTGTTAGGTTGTGGCGGGGGATGGCATCGAAGGCTTTACTAATGTCGAGTGTGGCTAATAGTGATCTGTGTGGTGGTCTAGCTGAATTGATGCCGTCGAAAGCTCTTTGTGTAAGGTCTGTGAGAAGAGTGTTTGTGGAGTGCAGTGGCCTAAAGCCATGTTGTGTTGGAGCTAGGGGTAGGTCTAGTTATAATATTTTGTTCACCCCAGTCCCAAGCCATTTTCACTTATTTTTTTGGTTTGCTAAAATGGAAGACAAGGATGAGAAATGAAAAAAAAAAAAAAAAATCACCTCTGACATTTTTTTTTGGGGGGGGGGGGGGGGAGCTTCAAAAAAATTTGTTGAGCCAAAATGGAAGTGAATGGTGAGAAATGAACACACAAATAAAAAAAAACTCATTTCGGTCATTTGGGGGGCGGGGGGGGGGTTTCAATAGTTCGTCTCCCCCGCATGACCACCCGCCCGGGAGCACTAGGGTAAAAACTGAGTATGGCATTGTACGGCATACATCCTAAGGAGTATCTCACATAAATCTCAAGCCTCTAGCTCCCATACGACCGGAGTAATGAAGGTTCAAAGTGGCGGTAAACTAGGGGTGTAAACTATCCCCACTAAGCCCACCACCACCAGCCGCGCGGCTGTCTCGGCCCGCTCACACCTACTGGCCCGGCTCCCCCACACACTACGGTACCGCCCCCTCCTATTCTCCCGCCATTTCCTACCTTACGAGCCACGTAAGTGTTTTTTATATGTCGGACGCACGTGATGCGTCGCTGGGAGTTGGTGATCAAAGACTGCCGACGCAACACGTGCGACGCTGGGTCTCAACGGGTTAAGAAGACCAGTGACAAGTTATGACAAACAATAACTGAATTATTACATATCCATCTATCTCAATCAGCGGAGTAGGCTAACATGTTGAGTGAAATAATGACTTGCAAGATTTCAAGAGGACATTTCCTTAGGCTAACAATGCATGTGAAAAAATGGTAGAGCTGGTGTTATACTTTATATTGTCTTTGTCCCAGTTTTGGTTTGACTTTGTTTGCAAGTTTTACATTTTAATTTATATTGTACACATTTATACTGTACTTGAAACTGACGGGGTTAAGAAATTCTTGTACAAATCATAATGAAGTACAGTACATACACAAAATAATTGTGAGAACACCTAAAGCCTCCTAAAGGCATTATAGGATATAAATACAAGGTTAATCAAAACACAAGTGATGTTCGAAAGCTTTAATACTGGAATAAAACAGGCAAAATGTTGGTTTATGTTCAACTTTTTTAATCATTCAAGGTATATAAAACGAAGTAAAGCTCTGAGAGGTAAACAAGCACCCTTCACCACAACTACAGCCACACCCTTCTGCCTTCACTCACCTCACTAGTGTAAACCCGGCATTAACTAGTGCAGTACCAGGAGACGTTAACACCTACTGTGACAAGCAATTTGAGCTCGGTAATAGATATGTGAAGCAAAAAGTTATTGATAATTTAAAGTTAAAACATTCTGTGATAAGAACATGTAAGACAAATTTTGAAGTGTGATTTTAAACATTTAACAGTGATAGATAGAAGATAAATTTATATTAAGTGATCATATACAGTATATTTAACAAAGAGTGATGTCATCGTAAGTGTACATTTGTAAGGCATACATGTCAATATTTTTTCCAAGAGGTTTATATTCCAGGTAAACCAAGGAGCCAACAGTCATTAAGCCGTCAGATGAATAGACCGTTAGCCGCAAGTAGTACCTGTTTATCTACCCCAAGGCCCAGGCAATGATCAAGTAGGTTAGTACAAAAATGAGGAAATGGACTGCACAAATTTTAAGCCGTCAGATTTAGAGTCCAAGATGGTATATCCCTTATTCTCATTACCAATCTATACACAAATATCACGCCTGAATGCACACCATACAAAAAACATGAAGCCGTGTTAAAGCTTTGCAAGAGGGAGTGAGGCCAGGGAGGCAAAGATTCAAGCTATGTGACTCAACGCAGCTGTTATGCATGTCTCTTCATAACTACCGTGAGCCTACCTTAAACACTTGTATGACCATCGCCACAGTTGTATGTTGTATCTACAGTAGTTTCAAAATACAGTGCAATTGGCCGAAAACTTATTCCAGTACAGTATTGATGTTCAAATTTGGACAAAAATATATAACTGTATCGATGTTCAAAATGCAGACAATTGCTTCAAAATTTACTGCTCCATCGAAGTATAAAATACAAACTACAATTGTGAGAATGAAGTTATGAATAGAGAAATCGCAAAACGAGGCAATATATTAGCTGCATCTTTGCTCATAATATACTATGCAAGCAAACAGTACAACATATCACCGGGATTGCAAGGGTTCACTAGTCTCAAGATTACAGATGGAGAGACAATAATCTTCATTGACTGATCAATTTTTACCATATCAAAAATATTTCAAGACTTTTCAATACAACTGTGGCCATAGATAAAAAGCTGAAACCTATTAGTGCCTGAATGTGTGTACCTAAATCTCTGAAGATGCCAATTAATAAGCTGCTCAAGAATAAATATCATTTGTTCTATAATATTCTCTGATATATAATATGGTAACATGGTGACTATGCTCGCTCCAAATACCCTTACAGGCACTCGTCGACTATTGTATACTTTAGGTGTAGACATTCTGCCGTATATAAAAGCAACTTCCAAACAATTTAGCTTAATCTACAAAATAAATAGTGGCTGTAGACAATCTAAGCATCAATTAGCAAAGTGATGTTGCTGCACTGTTGACAGAATTCTGAAATATGCTAATATGGTACAGTAATACCTTTATACAGTATATCTAACGGTACGGTACCAACAATTATGATAGTTTCAAAGGGAGTTCAAAAATTAAAGGTATAAAAAGGGTTTTTAATCTCAATACACGTATTAATCATGTTGATATACTGTACTAATCAAACAATGAAGAACAAAGAGTTCAACCTCATAAGACAGTAGCCCATAAGGCTGTAGAAAGTTTAAAAGGTAATAATAAGAGTGAAAGTATTACAGTAATTGAAAAAAACAATACATTGATTAACAAACAATGGTATTAGATGAATTATTGACCGTTGAGAAGCAAGTGGAGGTATTACTGTAACCCAGAGACACAATGGCTACACCTTGAGTACTGTCGAGGATGAGTGTGGGTCAGGATGCTACTGTGAGAATAGTGTGCGTGTGAACTCCATGTAGTCCATGGCCCCAGGGACAGCGTGGCCCGTCTTGGGGTCCTCGTAAGGCTTCATGCGACCCACGCAGTAGTCCGCCATCTCTTTGGTCAGGTTCTGGTGGAGAGGTAAACAACAGTGTTAACAAATAAATAATCTATATTTTTATTAATTTCACCACAACACCAAACACCTCCAATGAAATTAATGAAAGCATATGTGATCCACCGGGATTAAAACCCGGGTTATCACACACAGATTTTTAAACACTAACTATTACACCACCAAAACAGTTAAAATATAACCTTCTTGAAATCAAATGTTGCATTAGGTCACCCTTATAATATATTCTTATTTCTTGGCAGGTTCTTTTAAACAAGGTGGTGTTGAATTAGCTTACCCGGTACCACACAGTAGTTTTGGTACACAGTAAAATGTAAATACCTGAAATACACTAGTAAAACTAGACAATTATATAAATATGTGGTACGTACCTGGTATAATTCCTCCCGTAAGACATATGGTCGGTCTCCAGTAGCAATAGCCCTGAAAGCATTCTGTATCTCTTCGGAGCTGTGTACGTTCTCTGTCTCCTTGGATATCATGAAGGCCATGTATTCCTGGAGGGACACTGCTCCATCTCTGTTGGGGTCAACCACGTCTAGGATGGTCTCGAATTCTGGGTCGCTCTGGCCCTCCTCTATCATTGGTAGATCGTAACCCAAGGCTCTCAGACAGGACTTGAACTCGGCATGGTTCAGACGACCACACTTTTCCTTGTCAAAGTGCTGAAATGCAGAAAAGTATGCATTAAATAAACAGAATTTATACTCTGTCAAGTGAGATGGGCCAAGAAATTTACACATGGAAAAATACTATTAATATAAGTGAGAAACTTGCGCAGGCACGCTTGGATCATGTGGGTCTTATAAAAGTATAACAACATATTGTATATAATTAGTATCAGTATAGCTACATTTCTGAACAATGCTTTCTCTTTAGTGAATAATTAATTAAAGCAAAGTTAAAGATGCAACTTAGCCAATAATTAATTTACAGTACAGTATACTAGAGTCACTGTCGTTTAATAGTGAATAAGTAATGGACTGATTAACTACATGTTTGAGAAAGGATACTATTTTTAACGTCGTATATAAGGATACTATTTTTTTACCATCGTTCTTATAGATCAATTGTATATCTGACTGTGCGTACCTTGAACATCATGCTGAACTCCTTGAGGGCATCTTCAGACACACCGGACTGGTTCCTGGCCTGGATCTGTTGTTCTAAGTTGTGTTGCATCCTCATCCCCAGTTGGTCCAGCTGGTCCCACTGCTGTGCCAGACCCACCGTGCTAAGGTACAAAGTTGACTTACATTAACCCTCGGAATCCGGGAGGCCTCATATGAGGCAAAAAAATAAATTGGCAGGAATCAGGGAGGCCTATGAGGCAAAATACGCCGCTAATAACACGGCAACCAAGCGTCGTAGTGATGTCATCTCAACGGCATTCTACAGATAACAAAAAGTTCTACAATTGGCAAACAAGTTGACTGCTCTAGGTGGTCTTAATCAGTAGCTACTGAATTATGAAGTTTGCCTGTACCCAAATGGCCCCGGACACAGCGATCGGAATCATACGAGGGCCCCCAGATTTTGTGGGTTAATTAGTATCTAATTTATTTATTTCATCCACATTACAAAGAAATTTTACTTAACATTACATAATAATTTGCTATGGTACTGTACTTAGTTAATGTGCAGACAAACTAATTTATGTGGAACAAGGAAAAAGTACTGTACATAATGTTATAACTAAATTACATTTTTCATTCGAAGAGATTGGTCCAGTAGTATACTGATCAGCCTGTGAGTTGTGACTGATAGTACATAATTCTAGATAAGGAATATAATTTTGTTATGGATGGATAAGAACCAGCACATAAATGATAAATCATAATACTATAATAAGCTAATGAGACAATAACCAACCTGTGTTCTGTGTATCTGTTATCCAGGATGAGGTGTTCTTCAAGGATCTGTCCCAGGTCCTCAATCTTCTTAAGGTCGACTCTGCGCGCTCTCACTTCAGCCGCCTTCTGTCTGGTGGCCTCCAACTGTTGTTCCAAGGTGCCTGACCCCTCCATCATTGACGACCTGATACACACATTAACAAACATTACCGTCTATTAGTGTGTGTGTGTATTTACCTAATTTTAGTATACAGGAGTCGAGCTTTTAATCTCGTATTGTCCCGCTTCCTGAGTTACAATTGTCTAACTTTGCTCTGTGTGTGTGTGTGTGTGTGTGTGTATATTTACCTAATTGTAGTATACAGGAGTTGAGCTTTTAATCTCGTATTGTCCCGCTTCCTGAGTTACAATTACTGTATCTAACTTTGCTTTAAAAATATGGATATTTTTTTGCACACACCACTTCATCTTCTAACTGTGTGTGTGTGTGTTTACATATAGCATATATAAACTTTAGTTAAAACAAAGGAGGAATAAAATAGGCTAATAAAATAATATAAAGGTTGACTGCTATTAAACCTGCTGATGTGGAGAACTGGTGCTCATATTTCCACATTGCGTTTTTGATAAGTTATTTTACCTTTATCTTGTATCGTCCCAGTTTTGGTTTGTTTAATTTGCAAGTTTTACATTTTAGATGTGTGTGTGTGAATTTGTGTTTTGTTTTTGTGTGTTAATTGTTTGCTGATGTGTTTTGTGTTGTCCCTATTCTGGCTGTCTTGAGTTTTACATTATAATAAACATGCAAAATATGAATTCCCAAAGATATTATATACTGTACTCCTTTGCCCAAATATGTGTGAATTATTACTCTGCCATTTGTTTCCTACATTATTTGAATAAACATTTGTATTATATTTTACCTACATACTGTACTGCAGAGGTAATATAAGCACTCTTCATACTTGATACTCCTAAAAACAATAACTAAAATAATTTTGTTATTTTGTATTTATTTTTTTATTTTTGTGTTGTCCCTGTTTGGGCTCTGTCTCGAGTCGGCCACCCCCAGAAAAAAAGAAAAAAAAGGGGTATCAGCCTGAGTATATACGATATATATATATATATATATATAGATAGTATAATTTTATAATGGAATCGGTGCATAATAAACTTTTAACCCCCATATATTGAGGTACACCCTGGAGTTCCCACCAATAATGCATCATGCACTCTCTCTAGTTGTTGATTGCTAAAATCTAAAGTGATACTATACGCAGCGTCAACGAACCTGACAAAAATCTAGACCCCTGACCTCTTCGTAACTCAAAAGAACCTTGCGCAAACTGACTGTAAATGTCCACACCTACTTCCTGGTGGACTCTTCCCAAATGATAAAAAATGTCAGCCCGATTACTTTAATTCATTTTGAGTTAAAAGAAGTTAAGGGATCAAGATTATTGTAAGGCCTGCCCTATGAGTTATATATTGTAACTCAGTGGTCTGGTTAACCCTCTCACGTCCTTGACACAATTTTGAGCCTATTAGGGATACAGTAAACTTCCGTTAATCCAAAGGGCAGCGGACCGGCCCTCGTTCGGATTAGTGGATTTTTCGGATTATCGGACTTTATCCCTATGAACCTGTGTATTATTGGCCTGACGAAAACATTGAGGCATTAGGCCACCCAAATGACACACACACATATCATATGTTCATGAAATCACTTCAAAAGTTTACCATTGTCATTGTAGCCTATTACCTACTTCAAAACATTCAGATTAATGGTCAAAGGAATCTGCTGATATAAACGTAAACACCATATGTCCGCATCGTCTACTAGCGAGTTTGTCTTGCTCTTGAAGATCAGATCAGATGTGGTTCGGGAAGTAATGCCTTAACAACGGCACTTCCCCGAGAGGTTCTTGTAATTTTCCTTTTGTGATTTTCCTTTTGTGAAGTGCTCTGTTATATTATATTGTATTGAAAGCACCCTTGTCTTGTTGTCTTGAAAACACTCTTGGGACGCTCCGATCACTGAACTATAAATAGTAGAGTATCGGAACGTCCAAAGGTGCGTTTTCAAGCTCAAGACTGAATGCGCTTGCAGAAAATGCGGTGCAAGCCAGTAGCGCATCGGAGCGTCCCAAGGATGCGTTCAAGAGCAAAACAAACTCTCTAGCAGACGATGGTGTTTACGTTTATATCAGTAGCTTCCTTTGACCATTAATCTGAATGTTTTGAAGTAGGTAATAGGCTACAATGACAATGGTAAACTTTTAAAGTGAATTCATGAACATATGATATGTGTGCTCCATTATGTGTCATTTGAGTGGACTAATGCCTCAAAAAGGGGACTTTGGGACTTCTTGAAATTCGGACCATCGGGTGAATTCGGATTTGGCCTCAAATTGAAAAATTCGGACTATTGGGAGATTCGAATCATCGGTCGTCGGATTAAAGGACTTTTACTGTACTTTAAAGCCTTTGTTACCGTCAGGGGTATTTATAAACCTTTAGTTTATTTACTTCAACCTCTGCAGTTGTCTTTGAGTTAGCTGTGGGCAAAAAAATAATTTTGGAGAGGTAATTATAAGAGTGAGAGTAATCTATTTCTGAATGTGATATCTGCATATGCCCCACAAGCTGGTTTACAGAAAGAGATAAAAGAGGACTACTGGAATGACACCGTCAGTGTCATTTCAGGCCTCTCGGAGAACGAAATAACTATCGTGGGGGGGGGACCTCAATGGTCACGTGGAAGCATCTGCAGATGGATACGAGGGGGTACATGGAGGAATTGGTTACGGAAGGAGAAATCTAGAAGGCGAATATATATTGGAGTCCTGCGTTGCACTCAACATGGTTGTGTGTAACACAAAGTTCAAGAAAAGACAGAGCCACCTGATCACATATAACTCTGGGGTCTCCAGTAGCCAGATAGATTACTTCTTGGTTAACAGGAAAGACTGGAAACTAGTTCGAGATGTAAAGGTCATCCCGAGCGAAGAATGTATCCCCCCAGCATAAGCTACTTGTGTGCGACATGAGCTTATACAGAGATCCTAAGCGCAAGAAGGTTTACATACCCAAAAGGAAAGTGTGGCTGCTGAAGGACAAGGAAGTTAGGGATAGGTTTCATAATGAACTGGAGGAAATGAATAGAAATAAGGAAGCTAGGCCTAACGATGTAAATAGCCAATGGAACTTTCTTAAGCATAGCCTTATCGCTGCCACTGACAAAGTCTGTGGGAAAACAAAGGGTCACCCCAGGAATAAGACCTCTTGGTGGTGGAACGATGAGGTAGAACATGCTGTGAAAGAGAAAAGGAGATGCTTCAAAGCATGGAAGAAAGGAGGCAGCAGGGAGGAATACCAGGCAGCTAAACGAACTGCCAAAAGAGTTATTTACAATGCTAAAAATCGCATTAAGGACCTGGTCCTCGAACAAGTGTGTAACACTGACAATCCCAATGGGATCTGCAACCTAGCTAGGCGAGTTAAAAATGACAGTAGGGATATTATAGGTGAACAGTGTGTTAGAGATGATAATGGGAAGATTGTGTATGCAGAAAATGAAATCAGAGAAGCATGGAAGGTACACTATGAACGATTGCTAAATGTAGTTTGAATGGGATAAGGAACAGCTTAGTATCGAAAAACCAATATCTGGGCCCCCTCCTTTGATAGCACCAGCTGTAGTGAGCGACGCAATCAATATAATGAAGGACGGTAAAGCTCCAGGTTGCTCCGACATTGTCGCTGAGATGATAAAAGCCTCAGGGGAGATTTGTGTAAACTTAGTCACTGAGTTGATAAACACCATTATTAAAGATAAGAAAATCCCAGAGGATTGGCTCAAAAGTGTAATAGTAAATATATACAAAGGAAAAGGGGATGCGCTAGATAGAGGAAATTATAGGGGCCTGAAAATGCTTGACCAAATCATGAAGGTCTGTGAGAGAGTCCTTGAGGGTTTGATCAGGCAAAGCATCTCTATTGATGATATGCAGTTTGGTTTTATGCCAGGACGTGGTACAACCGATGCTATCTTCATAGTCAGGCAGATACAGGAAAGATACTTACTAAAAGGCAGGGATCTTTACTTTGTGTTTGTGGACCTGGAGAAGGCCTTTGATAGGGTACCTAGAGATGTTGTACAGTGGGCTATGAGGAAACTTGGTGTGGAAGAGTGGCTGGTGCGTGTGATAATGAAGATGTATGAGGATTCGCGAAGTTCGGTGAGGGTGAAGGGTGTACTGAGTGATGAGTTCGCAGTCCGTGTTGGAGTCCATCAGGGTTCAGTGTTAAGCCCCCTCCTCTTTATTATGGTCTTGGAGGCGCTGTCTAAGAGTTTTTAGAGGCGGACTCCCGTTGGAACTGTTTTATGCAGACAATTTAGTCCTAATAGCTGACAGTATGCAGGATGCTGAGGCCAAATTCAGAGAGTGGAGAGAGGGCATGGCGAGCAAGGGTTTAAGAGTTAATATTAACAAAACCAAGGTTATGCATTGTAGTTTGAGACGAGGCAATGTGGAAAAGAGCGGTGCATACCCATGTGCAGTGTGTGGAAAGGGAGTGGGCGTTAACTGAATTCAATGTAGCATCTGTCGATGTTGGGTACACCATGGGAGTAAGCGCTGTAGTAGAATAAAGGGGCCCCTGCCGAAGGATAAGTCAGAAATAGAGAAATTTGAGTGCGTAGTGTGCAAAGGCGAGCTTGTGTTAAGTGATGATCCTGTGGCTGTGAATTTTAGAAATGAGTCTTTGGAGCTGGTGAACAAGTTTTGTTACCTAGGAGATACCATCTCTGCCGGTGGTGGGGCCGAGGCTGCCACTGTTGCTAGAATTAGGTGTGGCTGGGGGAAGTTCAGAGAATTGATGCCAATCCTGACCATGAAAAGAATGTCTCTCCCCCTGAAGGGAAAGGTGTATGCCTCATGTGTTAGAAGTGCAATGACGTATGCCTCAGAAACATGGGCCGTTAAAGTAGAGGATGTCAACAGAATGGAGCTTAATGAGATGAGAATGGTGAGATGGATGTGTGGGGCCAGGCTACAGGATAGAATAACAAATGTTGAGCTGAGGAGACGTTTAGGTATAAAGAGTATTAGCGAGGTGATGCGTACAAGTAGACTGGGATGGTATGGACATGTGGAGAAAATGGATGAACAAAATTGGGTGAAAAAATGCAGGTCTGTGATTGTGGAGGGAGCTGCACCAAGGGGTGGACCGAGGAAGACCTGGGATCGGACTATACGCGCCGATCTCAAATCCAAGAACTTGACAAGTGAAGCAGCCCTTAACAGGGTTGCCTGGAACGCCGCCATTAGGACAAGAGACTGAAACTGCACTTATGTGTGGAACACTCAGTCTTAAAATTTTATGTATGTATGTATTGCTAATCTGGCAACCTCTGCGTCATAAGGATGTGAGAGGGTTGTTGTTGTTGTTGTTCCCCAAGCTGCCTGGCCGAACAGCCCCAAGGCCCCGAGCAAGGCCATAACCGAGTGCCCCCACAGAACCCTCCCTGCCTACCACAATAAAGCCTGGGTGACCGAAGCCACTCCATGGCAGGGAGCGGAGGAGGGTGCGGAAACGCCCGGGAAACCAAAGCCCCACCCAGGGCCCTGTGCCCCTCAGCAATTATGAAGAGAAAGTTGAGGGGCAAAGGAAAAATGTGATGCTTTGGCTTCCAATCTTGGTAGATTGGGAGGTCAATCCACGGAAAAGACGCCGTCACTTGAGATCTAGGAAAGACATAAGTAAAAGGAACAGTCGGAGTAAGCTATGGGTATGGCAGAGATCGCTCAGTTCTCACTCTGATAGACCAGCCCATCACCACATGACTAGAACCCAATCCTCTCAGCATCAGCTAGGAAAGGCCCTAGAAAGCCGCCTTTGGCGGGGGGATAGCTCCCCTATTTCAACCCCTTTCGGGCCCTGTGAGAGGGTTAAACTATTCATCCCCCAAAAAAAAAAAAAAAAATAAAAAAAAAAATATATATATATATATATATATAATTATATAATTATATCGGTATATATATATATATACCGGTATATATACAGTATACTGTATATATATATATATTGTAAAGTTCATTGGCGCTACCAATAATCAATCATCAGTACTATCATCTAGTAGTACTATCATCTAGTAGTACTATCATCTAGTAGTACATAACTAGTTCCTAAAATACAATCACCATGTGCAGCATCCTCAATACCCCACAATAACTACCCAACCAAAAATAAAAAACTTTACTCCCTGAAGGAATTACAAAATCATTTGAATAGGTCATTAGTTTTTCAATGTGGAATAAGTACACTCAAAGAAAAAGCAATCTTTACACAAACGCTCTAAACATTGTGGAAGCGGGTCAAAATCTTGTGATATTACCTCTCAAACTAAAGCCGGTATCACACGAGAGCTTTTATAGTCAACATTCGATGATCAACATTTTTCTGGCAACATTTCTGGAATATTTTGCACTGTTATCAGAAACTAGACTGATGATAGATGAATTTAGGCAGCCGAAGTATTTTATATGTTGACCACATAAGCTGCCAGATCAGTGTTGAGCATAAATGTTGAGTGAAAAAGTGCTTGTGTGATACCAGCTTAATAGGGCAATCTCCCCTAAATACAACAATAACCCTGAAAAAAAAAATGTATGTTTGTAATATAATTGTTCAACTTGTATAACACCCGTATTATAAGTTTATAACCCAGTACTGTAAAGTCAAATGTACCATTACTATAGTCCGTTCATTCTAGGTTGGGCAGAATCGTAACCTCTAACCTCTGTAACTCGAAAAGGACTAGAGTAATCGAGCTAATATTTCTAAAAAAAAAAGAAGACTTGGCTAGGGAATATGTGTGGAAATAGACAGCTTATTTGCTCTAGCCCTTTTTGACTTACAGAGATTATAGGTTACGATTTCAGCCCAACCTAGAATGAACGGACTATAGTATTGAATTGTACATCACTGTTCTACTAGTGTTTTGCAGCTGGCATGCCCAGCATTCTCTCATTCTAGGTTAACTATAAGATCAGAAAAAAACATGTAAGATATAACAACCAAGGTACAATATCAATTCAAGGTAAAGCAATATTACAGGTTAATACAAGCCATGGCCTTCCTTAGTGACTCGGGGCTGTTCGGCCAAGCAGCTTAGGGAACGACAACAATATCAACAGGTTAAAATAATCTTGGGATAGCAGGATAACTAACACAGTATTCACAGTTAATGAGACTAATATTATAGTATCATCAACATATAATAAGGCCTTTCCAAGCATTGCAATCATAAGCCTTGATCACTAATGGCCTTACTCCATGCTACAAGATTGACTGTAGGATCTTACTCATAAACGACAACCATCCTCTATTGAGGTTTTAGTGGTGCAATGTGACCGTCCTCAATATATCCAGCCCAGTGGCATTCTAAACAAAGCAATTTGTGATTAGGGGAGATCCCCTCCATTACTTGCTACCACTCCTCCTTCCCCAATTATCCGCTATTTTTCCTATTATTCCCGATATTTATAGAGTATTTTTGTGCAAGGATGGCAGGGAGAGAGAGAAGAGTGTTTCTCCAACCCTGTAAGTCAGTCTCAGACCTTCGCTTGTCTCGCAGTGCCAAGCAAGACACGAGAGAAGGAGGGTGTGTCTCTCTCGCCGGTCCGGGTCAGATTACGACTGCGGAGCTAAAATATGTCTTTTACCAGCCAATTGCTGTTACCACTTGTCTCAATGTCATCATTGTTATTACTGTAGGGTTTATGAAGCTATTCAATTAATAATAGTTCAATACTTTGTTTTAGACACTAAATGTATCACCAATTATTTTTCAACTGAATAGATACTAAAATAAAACCATTATTTCAAAGCTGATATAACTGAAAAGCAATAAACTATAATATTTACATAACCACATTTGTGATAACATTCAAATTATCTGAAATGTTGGACATGTAACTAATCCTGAATATATCAGTACTAGACACAAATCTACTCTTTTTAGGGTACGCATTGGTCCTATTACAGTCCGTTCATTCTAGGTTGGCCAGAAATCGTAAACTCAAATAGGACTAGAGTAATCGAGCTAATATTTCAACCAAATAGGAAGACTTTTGGGAAGAGTCAGTCGGGGAATAGATGTGGAAATTTATAGCCAATTTGCTCTAGCCCTTTTTGAGTTACAGAGGATAGAGGCCATGATTTCTCGCCTACTTACAGCGAGTAGACTATAGGTAACAAGGAAGCAACAGAACTACAGTATGGGAGACGGGTAAAGAAGGGACAAGCATTAGAACAGCCAAGAAGAGAACTAGGTCACGAACGGGTAGTCCAGTACAGAACCCCATATAAGTTCCGTTCCTCGTTGTGATCTTATGTATGGAAGTGCAAACACATGAATGAATAGCGAGTGTGGTTTCTTTTAATTATCAGTTGACTTATAGAAAAAAAAAAAAAAAAAAAAAATGGGAAATGGGCCTGAGTACATACATACATACATCAGTTGACTAATCAGATGAGTTAACCTTGCCCCTCAACTTTCCCTTCATAAATGTTCAGGGGCACAGGGCCCTGGGTGTCCCGGGCGTTTCCGCACCCTCCTCAGCCCCTCGCCTGGGAGCAGCTTCGGACACCTGGGCTTTCTTAGTGGTAAAGCTGGGAGGGTTCTGTGGGGGCGCTTGGTTATGGCCTTGGCTTTGCTCAGGACCTTGGGGCTGTTCGGTCAGAAAGCATGGAGAACAACAACCACCATTGCATAAGAAACTACACTCGTAATTTAGTCATGCGCATAATATATCTACTGTATGCATAAGATCACGGAGAGGAACAGAACTAATGTGGGCAACTGTACAGTACACTAATATAAACATGGTTCACTAATAAGCCACTTTTCATCTACGTTGCGCCACATAACATTGACTTTGGGACAACAGCTCTTGCTTTTGTATAGTAATTGCTCAGTTTTTATGCTACACGCATATGTCGACAGAAGTTGCACAAATTTGTCTTATTTAATTATACTTCTAATATGTTTCAAACAATGTATCCAGCATGTGTGGCTGTTACATAATATTCAAATTAGTTTATTATATATAGCCTATGGTTATTTGGGTACAAATTTTTTAATAATGTTGATCAATCCACTTGGTGTATTAATCTTTTAGTCTTCATAAACCTATAAATATAGGTATCCATAATTAAAGAAAGATTACTTTTAGCTCTATTCGGGCTATGTCTCAAATCGGCCACCCCCAGAAAAAACCCCATTAATAATAAAAAATATAAATATGGGGATTGGACCAGAGTAAATAGATAGATACTTTTAGCTATGTTAGTATTTTAATTTTAATGTATTATGGAAAGTAGTTTTATTTTATCATTCCAAGGGTATTTTGTTTAACTTTTAATTAGTATACAATAATTAGTGCAATTGAGCTGTGTTTATTGAGCACCAAAGGTACTGGTAGTTAGTACACCACAACCAAGCCCATGCATCATAATAGCAGAATATTGACCTCTCATCATAGCCGATAAGGGAGAATCCCAGTAGATGGAACCTGTACAGAGAGGGAGAGAAATAAACACACACTATTCCTCTCCGGCATCATCATCAAACGCGAGGCCAGGACCGCAGCAGAGATCACACTAAACTCAAAATCATAACACAAATAATATTCACACAAAAAGAATGACTAAAGTCACCATTAGTGATATACAGTACTGCAATGGGTAAAACCACATGTGCAGATATGGTCCCAGGTTTATTCAACGTTTTGCCTTCTACGGCTTCTTCAGAAACACCTGAAGAAGCCGTAAAAGGCAAAACGTTGAATAAACCTGGGACCATATCTGCACGTGTTTTTACCCATAAATGTTGCAGCCTACACTGATTCTTCCTTAGTACTGCAATGATTGAAAATTCAAGTTTTCTTGAAAATCAATAAATTTTCTTAACATTTTCTTAATGGCCAAAAATATATTGACTAAAACTGCCTATGGTGACTCCAGCAGTAATTTTTCAGATCACTCTCCAGTTTTATTATCAATATTAGTGAAGTTGATACCTGAGCATTCTGGCCCAATGATGTCTGCCAAGGCTGTGCCTATGTTGACAAAATGTTTGTTGATCACCAATGAACCAAACACAAGACGCTACTCATTTCTCCAAACATTACAATAGTGATGCTAATCAGTGAATATTATATAATTTCATGGCACTCAAAATACTATGTATATATAATAGGCTACATTGCATATTTTTTCATACAAAAGCATAATCAACTACTGAAGAGTGTTACATAGAATACAAACTCTATATTAGATTACAAGTATTAATCAAGGCTACAAAAAGCAAAGCAATGCTAGGCTAAGTAATAATGAATTGACGAATATTCAGCAAAGCTATTTAACATTATAATTTATTCTCTAAACACTTCTTCCTAACGCTTATAATACATGAAATACTTGTCTGATGAAATAATAAGACACATAGGCTAAGAATAAAAGCACCTACCTAGTCACCTATAAAATACTATATTTGGTATGATCTACTGCTTATACAAATCATTAAAACAAGAAAATCATTAATACCTTTTATCAATTCATTAAAATAATCAACACCACTTAAGTAATTCAAACCATAAAGTAACTCAATAAAATAATAAGCACCACTAAAATAAATAGAACCATAAAAAAGTGTTCTAAACCGTGAAATAATCGATGGCCTTGCTAAAAATTTAACGCCCCTCAAAGTAAGCGTATATAAAAAATCACTAACCTGGTGTCGGTCAAGAGTTGGTGGAAGGCGTTGGCGTGCTTGGCAAACTCCTTCCTTAACTTGTCATTCTCCTCCTGTCGCTGAGCCTCCTTCGCCAACTCCATGTCTCGCTCCTGAGGGCAATAATATACCAACATTTTAGCAGTTGTATCTATGTGTTTTTGGATTTCAAAATTCAAAATATACCAAGATGCCAAATGCAACTAGACTAGGAAATATCAACTAATCATGGCACCTAAACATTTAATTATCGCTCGGTATCGTTTAAAAAGACAGTTCTAAGTTTTCCATGGGTCACCTGATGCAAGGTCCCCTACAGCATCCCTGTTAAGTTCTTGAACCACGGGTTTATTCCTTGTCCCAGGCCTTCCTCATTCTACTTAGTGTCTTTTTTCACTTCCATATTGTATGTATGTATATACTCGGGCACATACCCCATAGCTAGGTGTTGCCGACTTGAGACAGAGCCCGAACAGGGATAACACAACAAAACACAAAAAACAAAATACAAATTCACACATATCTATATTACTTCCATATTACTACTGTACTTCACCCAATCATTCTTATCCATTCTCTTCACCTGGCCAAACTTTTGCAGTCCACTACTACTCTTACTACTACTGGTAAACACAGCAAAACTAAACAATTCCCACCTTAATAATCTTCTGGAGGTTGCGCCAAGTGTCCTCGAGTGCCTCCATAGTAAACCATGTGTACGGGTTGGGCCCAACGTTGTAGCTCTTGATCTGTTTGTCCAGGGCCGCCAGCGCCTCAAAGTCTGCCTGGGCCGAGGACAGTGATGCTTGGAACTGAGCGTGGGCTTCCCGGAGGGCCTTGATTTCCTCGATGCTACAATAAGGAAAGAAGAAAGGAGTGAATGGTTGAAGAACAATAAATTCATGGCATGATATGTGTGTGTGTTGGGGGGGGGGGGGGGGGGGGGGGGGTTATGAGTTATGGATGCTTATATTATCATGGGAGCTCTTCTAGGATACGGTAACAATGGCTAAAGGTAATGTATAAGGGTAACGTCACAATAACTGTATTCTAAGATAGCTTTAGGTGCAGTGGAATCATATATATACAAGTAAAATGTATTAACAAAACTAAGTTAGGTGCTCTTTACACACTAATAAGACATAACTAATGGCTTTACACAATAGTATATTTATATTGTGGATAATGAGCCCACCTGTTACAGCGCACGGGGTCGGTCAAATCTTCCTCGGCATTCTCAAACCAGGAGTTGAATGCCGACGCCTTCTTAGCAAAGGAGAGGTACAGCTCCTCAATTTGACGGAATTGTTCCTGTGGAAAGAAAAGTAGCAGGAATGTAAACACAAATATTTTGTATGTATGTATATATTCCCCATTTTTCCTTTTTTTTCTGTGGGTGGCTGAAAAATGAGTCTTCAATTAAAATGTAAAACTTGCAAACTAAACAAACCAAAATTGGGACAAGGACAATATAAAGTCAAATTAAATTATCAAAATCGCTATGTGGAAACAACGCTTACTAAAATGAAAATTATTAAATAAAAGAACACAATCCACCACATAGGGTGTACATCACTACATGAGCAAGTTAATCTGTTTCCCAAGCAAACCAATCGCACATATAACAACGCACTATCGTCACGTTAAAGGAAGTAGTCAAGTTTGGGAAGTCCGGGACGTTCTGGCAAATTTTTACTAAACTCTGCATGAATAAAGAAACTACATGTTAAATGTCAAAATATTATTTAAAATCAAATTTGCAACATGACAAGACATTATAGTAAAAAATACAAATATTGATAAGATATCTATACTATTACAAAATAATATATAAAATACAGTACAGCACTCACTAACGATAGTGCTATCGGGTAGGTACCTGTAAGCATAGCATGCCTCAAGTGAAGTGAAATAAGAAATATATACAGTATTACTGTTTAGTTTGACTTTGTTTGCAAGTTTTACATTTTAATTAAATACAAAAGATACATAGTTTAGATATCAGTAATATACAATACACAATAGAGAAACAGCTACCAAGAAAAGATCGATAGCAATTCTAAGTACTGAATATAGACATACTGTATGAATGTAAGTTTAGTATCAGTTTATGTAAAAGATCATCTAAAGTACACTACAAAACTAAATTACAGTATATTCAAGTTAGCTTATGATGCGTAGACAACCACAAAAGGTGGCCGAAAAATAAAGTGACACAGAAAGCCAAAAGACAAAATTTGAAACAAACTAGTCTATTCGCTGTAAGTAGGCGAGAAATCATGACCTCTAACCTCTGTAACAAAAAAAGGCTAGAGTAATCGAACTAATACTTCTATCAATTGGGAAGTCAGTCAAGGAATAGATTTGGAAATTTACAGCCAATTTGCTCTAGCCCTTTTTGAGTTACAGAGGATAGAGGTAATGATTTCTCGCCTACTTACAGCGAATAGACTATAGATCTTTGTAAATGAAGTAGACAAGTCCCCCTTACCTGCATAATGAGGAGCTTATTCTTGCGCTGGAGAGAGTCATCAAGAAGTTTGTTCCAGCGCGCCACCACATCACCGTGACGTTTGGTGATGGACTCGGACTGTTCATGGTTACCAGACACCAGTTGTTCCTTTAGGGTCGTGATGTTGTGGATACCCTCGTGCTCAAACGCCGCCAGACCTGACACACAAAATTCAACGCTTACATAACCGTAACAATGATTTTATAACTAGTATTAACTTTACCAAGTCAACATCCTTGTTCTTCGACAGCCGGGACTGTTCGGCCAGGCAGCTTAGGGAACAACTTTATCAAGTATTATATTAAGATTACATACATACACAAATTTAATGACCGAGTGCTCCAAACGAAGGGCAATTCCGGTCAGCCCTATTCAAAGCTGCCTCACTTGTCAGGTTCTTTGATTGAAGATCAGACCACAAGGTCTGATCCCACGATTTTCTTGGTCTGCCCTTTGGTGCAGGTCTCTCCACTTTCATGGACTTGCATCTTCTCACCCAACTTAGTTCATCCATCCTCTCCACATGTCCAAACCATCCAATCCTGCTAGTACGCATCTCATCACTGATACTCTTGATACCTAACCTTCTCCTAAGCTCTTCACTTGATATCCTAACATCTATCTCACCATTGTCATCTCATTGTGTTCCATTCTGTTGCTATCATCCGCTTTGACAGGCCACGTTTCTGAAGCCTATGTCATTGAGTCTCTAACGCATGAAGCGTACACCTTTCCCTTCAATGGGAGAGGGAGTCTTCTCATGGTAAGTAGCGGCAACAGTTATCTAAAGTTTCCCCAGCCGCATCTTCTTCTGGCGATAGTGGTGGCCTCAGCCCCACCACCAGCATATACAGTAGTATATCAGGATCACATATGACAAATTATTGTAAAGGAAAATTTGTTAAAAATGTGAAGAAGAAAAAATATATACAAATTTTGCTATTTTTCTTACATTTAAAAGAATGCAATAAATTATTGGATAAGATACATAAATTACTGAAAATTTATAAAACTATGATTCAGTTAAATATTAAACTAATACAATATTAAGCCAAGTACAAGTAAATATATCTAAAAATTTAAAATAACAAATATCTCACCAGCATCGAAGGTCTCCTGCTTGGTGAGAAGTGTCTGTACGGAGCTAAGATCCCGACCAAACTCCTCAGACTTGACATGGGCCTCCTTGTCAGCGATCCAGGACTCCACCACGTCAGCCTTCCAAATGAACTGCAGGTAAGCCAGGTTGTCGGCCAACTTGCTCTTCCTACGGGTGGCGATACCGTTCAGAGCGTCCAGTTTGTCCTTCAGCTGTTGGCACCGCTGTTTGATGGAGTCCCCGTGGTGGTTGCCATCAGTGATAAGTTTGGTCCCGGCCTCACACACGTCATTGCAGCGGTCACGGTGCACAGCAAAATCTGTCTCAAAGGCATCGTGCTTCTTCAAGAGACCCTGGGCAGCAGCCATGTTGTCTCCGTAGTCGGGGACAGACAACAGCTGGGTCTTCTCACTGATCCAGGCTTCCTCCTCCTCCACCTTGGCCAGGAACTGTTGGTAGGTGAGGGACTGTTCCAACTTCTGACCTCGCTGTTCTGCCATGGTCTTCAATTGTAACCAGGTCTCTGACAGCTGCTGCAGGCGAGCCTCAATCTCAGACACACCAACATTGGAAACACCCATCAGTTTCTCTCCTGCTTCTTGCACTGCCTGGATGGCTGGCTCGTGAGAGGCCAATTCTGCTTCCAGACGTTTGTGCTTCTTGCGAAGGTTCTGGACACCAGTTAGGTCACGTCCAAAGTCCTCGGAGGAAACAAGGAGTTTCTTTTCCTTGATCCATGATTCTTCATCAGCAATGTCTCTGAAGAACTGGTGGAGGGTGAGAGCTTCGTTAAGGCGAGACTGGCGATGAGCGGCCAAGTTCTTAATGCGCTCATACCTCTCATTGATGCTCTGCCTCTTCTCCTGGATGTTGGCCGTGTCAAATTGTCCACTCTCCACCAGGGAATCAGCCTGACCGTTCATGTCACTGATGCGGTCATCGTGAGCCTGAATGTCAGCCTCCACCAACTGATGCTTCTTCATCAAGTTCTGTACACTAGCCAGATCCTTACCAACATCTTCGTTGGTCAGTAGAGACTCTACCTCGCCTAGCCAGAAGTCCAAGTCCTTCACCGCAGCAATGAAGGTACGCTGCTTGTTGGCTTCCTTCAGCTTCAAAGATTTTTCAGCTGATTTCTGAGTCAAGAAGTCCCACTGCTCAGAGATTGATTCAAGTCGCTGCTGCACAGCTTCCTCGGATCCAGCACACTGGTGCTTGTCAATCAAGTTCTGACCCATAGATAGGACACTCTGGATACGATCAGCATTGGCAGCAAGCTCAGCTTCAAATGCCTGATGTTTCTGATGCTTGGACTGAATGTTAGCTGGATCCTTGAAGCTTTCCTCGGTGGCCACTTGAAGCTTCTCTGCGATCCAGTTCTCAATCTCGTCAGCATCTCGTGAGAACTGCTGCAAGGTCTGAGACTCTCCTAGCTTGGAGCGCTTCTCAATAAGAGCTTCCTTAAGGTGTTGCCAGCGGTCCAACACCTGACCTCTCTTGTCACCAATGTCCTTCCCAGCATAATGTTCAGCAGCAACCAACTGGTCAGCAAACAGATTCAAAGCAGCAATTTTCTCCTCTTGAGCATTGATGGCCTTGTCAAAATCTTCGTGCTTCTTGATAAGAGCCTCCACATTGTCAGCCTTGGCATCAGCCTCATCAGAGGAGAGGAAGGCTTCACGTGAGGACATCCAGTTCTCAGCTTGCTCACAGTCACGGTAGAACAACTGCAGCTCCAGGCACTGATCCAATTTCATGCGACGGGCAATCCACGCTCTGAAGAAAACATATGTTGAATTACTGTATCTAATTACAAATACCAAACTTTACAATTGTAAATACTGTCATAAACAAATATGGTACAGTATGTTACAATACTTTCTCGAGTAGGCCACCCCCAACTATGGGGTATGTGCCTGAGTATATACATTAATACATTACTGCTGAACATTATTACTAACCTCTCCAAATCCTGCCGTGCCTCGTTCATGGCATCCAGCTTCTCCTGCACCTCAGCTGAAGCAAAGTGTCCAGACTGCAACAGCTGGTGGCCAAACAGTTCAAAGGCTTGGAAGGTTCCAGCACGGGCGTCAATCTCCGTACGGTGTTCCTGTCAGGGGGTGGGGGGCAAGCACACGGTCAAGGTTGGGCTTAACTACTTATCTCTCACTCACTCAATCCCTTCAGTACGATAAACCTATGTTCTTCTTATTCTGGGTAACACTAGACAATTTTGCTCAGTTTAGGAAGGGCCCCTAGGAATCAAAGGAGTAAAAACTCTTAATTAACCTTTTGACTGCCACAGATCCTTTCTAGACTGAATAAAATTGTCTAATAATGGCCAGAATAAATAACTCTACACATGTTATATGGCTGAATATTTGAATTTTATCAAAGTGAAGGATTTGTCTGTTTATGCTTTAGGTAAAGTATACTATTCATCGGTGCTATATTCATTACATATGATCAAATCTAAAACATTATAAAACATATACTTATTTCAGTGTAATCAGTAATTATATCTTAACAATTAAAGGGGAAACTGAATAATAGCGGCCTAAGTAAGTTGTTAAGTAACATACACAGTAAAACATTTGAACCCCTTCGGTACCGGCGACGTCTTTTAAACTTTATTTTGGGAACAATTAGACGATATTATTAGTTGCAAAAGGTCCTCCACCATTTAACAGGCTTCAAACTATCTCACTCAACCATTTTTACTACCACAGAACCTTCCTAAACTACGAAAAATCGTCTAATAAAAGCTAGAATAAAACTACAAAGACGTCCCCGGTACAGAAGGAGCTAAAACCTATCAATATTCCAGAGCATGCACTTAGGGAGCAAACACGTATATCTCTGAAAATAAATATTCAATCCTCTGACATCAATTACTGTAGATCAAAAAGTCTTTCCTATAACAGAATAACTACCTACATACTGCACACAAGTTAGTATAATAGAATGATAAATGATAAAGGATTAGACCATGTGATAGCAACAAGCAACTATTTCTTTCTTTTTCAGTCCTAACAAACCTTCAAGTTGTCATACATCCTTACAACAGGATCATTAAGTAAAGCCTTGGTGAACAATCAATAGACACAAATATGAAGCATTAAGTTATACAACTGCTCGTAGCTACTTGTGATTACCTTAACAGTAAAAAATACAGCTTTCAGTAAAACAACATGCCAAATTAGTGTTGATATAAGGGAGCAAAGCTTGCCTGTTATGTTGTTAGAAAACTGTACTTCAAAATAGGAACACTTTAAAGTGATTAAACTTTGAGTAAAAGCTCAATAACCCTTACTATACCAGCGACGTACGTTGTCCGACAGTACAGAAATAACTTTCCAGTACCAGCGACGTACGTCCGGAATATGCGGTGCTTGTACCGAGCGGTACCTGGCACCATTACTTGTAAACACTGCTTTGAGACCTTGGCAACACTTCTCAGAGTGTATATAAGGTCCCACAGGCGAGCTGGCTCAGTATTCGTTCAAGTTTCGGAATGAGAGGTTGCTCTCTCTCTCGACTCTGAAGCCATTTTGGCCACAATGCGTGGTACTGGAGGTTACATTTGTAGAAATACCCTCTGGTACAGTAGGGGTTAATATAAAGTGAACTCACTACTTGTATAATTTAATAGAATGAGATTTATATCAAAGTCCAAAAAAGATAAATGGGAATACTCTTTGTTTATGATACAGTATAACATTAACAATTCCTGGAAGTAGATTGTTGGGTGGAGTAGTGTTAACTTGTGAGTGAGTAATAGATTTACTTTAGTGATGGTCAGTGAGACTCGAACCATTACCAGCTTGGGTTTCTCCAGGCCACAGGCAGAAACTCTACCAACTGAGCCATTAAGAAAATACAATAAATATTTACAGTGCAATCATTGCTCCTCGGTAATGATGAACTAATACAAATAGATCTGTAGAGTATTAGTGACTACCAAATAATTTCACATGTTGGCCACACAGTAAATGAGTCAGCCATACAAGGCCCAGCAACACTCAGTACCTGGGGGATACCATAGCGAGAGTCAAACTCGGCTCGGAAGCTCTAGAACAGGAAGGGAAGGTCTGTTGTCATACCTCAATACAAAACATCTGTTTTTATCAAGGTAATGCTACCAATATTAGGCTAACAAATATACTCGCAACTATTTTAAAGATTTTGCTTTTTTTTTTTTTTTTTTTTGCAAACGCCGTAATTCCCGAGAAGGGGTGGCCATGAAGATTAGGCGTTTGTCACGAATTGCTAGGTCAAGTTACCCGGGCTTGACATCTACCAATAACATACTGACAAACACTAAATATAGATATACCTATACAAAATATGAAACTAACGAGAATAAATTGGTACTTTTGTCTGCATTATGACTAAATCCTTTATCTAACCAGTCTTCTCAGGTATGTTTATGAAGTCTACCAAAACTAACAGCAACTAACAACTAGTCTATGAGGTGCATTCGTGGGTGATTAAAAATAAATAGTTGATTTAGTTAAGTATACAGTACAGCAATATGATAATTTTATAATAAGTCTATAATTATTCAGATAACTAAGCTAGGAAAAACACTAAATTATGCAGAATGCAAAATCATCTACCATAGTAAAATAACTTAATATACAAATACTTATATCAAAATCATATTAAGGATACTATGAAAGACTAATAATAATCTATGGAATACACATCTATGGGGTAAGGTGGGATAATCTAACACTTGATGAGGACCCCCTATATGGTTTCTATGGGGTAAGGTGGGATAATCTAACACTTGATGAGGACCCCCTATATGGTTTCTATGGGGTAAGGTGGGATAATCTAACACTTGATGAGGACCCCCTATATGGTTTCTATGGGGTAAGGTGGGATAATCTAACACTTGATGAGGACCCCCTATATGGTTTCTATGGGGTAAGGTGGGATAATCTAACACTTGATGAGGACCCCCTATATGGTTTCTATGGGGTAAGGTGGGATAATCTAACACTTGATGAGGACCCCCTATATGGTTTCTATGGGGTAAGGTGGGATAATCTAACACTTGATGAGGACCCCCTATATGGTTTCTATGGGGTAAGGTGGGATAATCTAACACTTGATGAGGATCCCCTATATGGTTTCTTATTCAATAACATGTGTTGTCAACCCACTGGAGTCCTACTTAACAGTCAGGAATATGAGGTGCTAGAATAGAGCTTCGACAATATAAAAATAATACCAGTACTGAAAATTTTAACTAAGACCTGACATATTGCCATTCTTGCCAAAATAATGTTTTGCTCATTCAACCGAATATACAGTACTGTACTGCAAATAATTCCAAAGAAAATGAGACCTTACTTGAGGGTTATCCAAACTTTATATATTAAGTAACACCCCGTTCTTAACATTATTATCAAATTACAAACCCCAATGCACTTGAATAAACGAATGAAAACATATGGTCCTCCCAGGATTCAAACTCGGGACACCACACCCTGAACATAAGCATCTAAACCAATACAGTTATATTTAGACTTCACCCCTGGCAATCCTCTGACTCCCTGTAGTACAGTACGGCATGTAATTCTGGGTTAGCCATAGGAAAATAGGCTGGGGCCTCAATGGCTTTTTGTTATGTGATTGAAAGCATGTGACTGTCCTTTTTGTTTATCCTTCATTTTTCCTATTTAATACTTTTGTCTTGTGTTTTTTTTTCAGTGTGTCACATCGCTCAGGTGGGAAGCAGCATGTCTCATAAAAAAATAATAATAATAATATAAATAAATGTATGTACACTCGACCAAAAACCAATCTTTACACTGGTGAGCTGTAAACAATCTAGTGTGAATGGAATGAATCGGGTGAAGCATATTTATGTGTATGTATGTATACGTCTGTGAGGTATTATCATAAGATTTCGACCCACTTCCAGAATGTTTAGAGCGTTAGTGTAAAGATTGTTTCTTGGTCGATTGTACATACCGGCATGTATTTACTCAGGCCCATTCCCCACTTTTCTTTCTTTTTCTTTTTATTTTATTTTTTTTCTTTTTTTCTGGGGGAGGCTGACTCAAGACAGAGCCAAATAAATACAGTATATAACTGTTGTGGTGTGTTGTGTGACTGACCTGGTGTCGTTCCAGCAGAGCCTCGGCCCCAGTGACATCGGTGGCCAGTTCATCAGAGCTGACCAGGCCCATCATGGAGGCGATCCAGGAACTCAGATCACGGTAGTCACTCAGGAACCTCTGCAGGTCGTAAGAGTCCAACAACTTCTCCTTACGAGCGTTGGCCTGAAACACAAAAAAAAAAAAAAATATATATATATATAATACAGTAGTACCAGTTATAAGATATTCTATATGCCCCTGTAAACTACATATTACAATTAATATTCATATTATAACCAACCCACCAATTATCTTACAAATAATCCCAGTTAACCCCTTCAGTACCGATTCCTCTTTTTATGATATTCTGGCAATTATTAGACGATATTATTCAGTTTAAGATGGATGTGAAGTAATTAAGAAGATACAAACTATCTCAATTAACTCTTTTTAACTACCAAAGATCCTTTCTAAGCTGCATAAAATTGTCTAAATATAGCTGAAATAATACAACATACATCTCGGGCAGTGAAAGGGTTAATGAAATCAATGAAACTAATAGACAAACTCCAGTGTTGGTGAGTGATAATAATAATATATACTGTATGTGGTGTACCTTAGCAGTGAGCTGTGTCCAGAGTTCATTAATTTCCCGTTGTTTGCCATAGATGGTGTCGGCCGCCTCTGGGTGAGTCTGCATCAACCGGTTGGCAGTCTCATCCAGCTGGCGGATCTTGTCTCCAAGGGCAGCAAGGTCACGCTCCAGACCTATAATATAAACATAAGTACTTATTTAGCATACGTTATTAAATCATGAGCCAAACTTAACCTACCGGTACCTTATTCAAATTTCTAAATAAATTATATAATTTTTTTTGAAATATTATACAGGATCATATTTCTGACACAATTTAAATACCGGTATCAGTATATAGAATTTTTCAATGAACATACTCTAAAATACTGTAAATACTAGAAGGCTTAGTTGAAATTAAAATAAAATATAATGATAATATTACTGACCTTCATGTTTGCGCTGGAGAGCCTGTACACTACGAAGGTCTCGCCCACAGTCGCTGTTGTTGAGTGCTTCATCCTTCTCCTGGATCCAGTCCTTGGTCTCGTCTACGTCACGGTGGAAACGCTGAACCTCATGAGCTGAGCCCAGTTGGAACTGACGCTCCTGTAATAAACATCACACATGGAATATGTTGAACTGATATCAAATGATTAAATTGAAAAAAAAAGGGACAAGATAAATGCAAAAGAACTAATCAAAATCGCTATGTGGAAATATCGTTTAATAAAATAAAATATTGAAATAAAAGAACACAATCCACCACATAGGGTGTACATCACTACATGAGCAAGTTAATCTGGTTTCCAAGCAAACTAATCGCACATATAAAAACGCACTAGCGTTATATTAACCCGTACAGCCCCAGCGACGCGCCTGACGCGTCAGCGATGTATGTAACGCACAGCCCCAGAGACGCGCCTGGCGCGTCACCCTAATTGCGCCGACCGTAACCTCAGGTGTAGCCACTCAAGAGGGCTCAGATTTGTATGGGAACTGTGTACGTATCCCACGCAACCGTGTCGATGGTTGAAAACTCTCAAAGTCCACGTGCGTGCGCGTGAGCGCGCAATAACCTGTTTTTTGGGGTAATTGCCTTCAATTTTTTACTCTTGTAAAATACGTTTTCGGGGGCTCTGTAGGACCATTCTTTAAGCTTTTTGAGCGGTTTTTCGTGGTTTTTCCTTCATTCCTAACCCATTCGCTATTGTTTCTGGAATAAAACAATTTTTTGAAAACCGGCCGGGTTCTGGTGAACAAACATTACAAAACTAGCCGGGGCTGGACGGGTTAAAGGAATTAGTCAATATGGGAAGTCCGGGACGTTCTGGTAAATTTAATATTATTTCTACTACTATTTCCTATCAAAATAAGACAGTAGCCTACAAACCTGAGCCATCTGCTGAAGGGAGTTCCATTTGGTGTTAAGTTCTTCAATCTGTGTTTGGATCTTGAGAGCCGCTTCAGTCTGTCCGAGGCTCATCAGCTGCATGGCGATCTCGTTCATCTCGGCCAGGCGGACTTCATTGGCTTGAAGATCGGTCTTGAAGTCATCAAACTTCTTTTGCAAAACTTCAACCTGCAAAGAAAAGTAATTATAATGTAAAATTTGCAAATTACACAAACCAAAACGAGGATAAGACAATCTAAAGGCAAAAGAACTAATCAAAATTGATATATGGAAATAACGCTTCAGCAAAATAAAATATTTAAATAGAAGAACACAATTCACCACATTTCAGCTCCAATACCATTTCCTTTTTACCATATAGGCCTAACATGACTGTCCCCTACTAACATCTAATCCTGCCACAGACATTTGTCCCAGGGCAGTCTTCCCTTTCCATTTTTCCCTTACCCACTCAAAACCACTGTTTGGACACTTGACCATCAGTGTTTTGGAGGGCAAGCAGCCTTGAGGGGTCGCTGGACCTATTGTTGCTTGATTTCCTTTGTCCATGTGATTTTTGTTTTCAATGATAAATTAAGCAAACTTTCTATACTGGGTATTCATTAACCTCTGAAGTGCGCATGGGGGTAATTAGACACCTCTCCCTGTGCGCATGTATTTGAGGTGTTTCCGTCACTAAAATATTCATTGTACCATTAATAGCATTAATACTTATCCATATGCGCCTATTATGGGTTGATTATTTAGGTATTAACCTGAAACAACAATAAAACGAGTGAAAACAGCGTTTGGATGGTCAAAATCGGAGATATAGCCCGCGAGTTGTATAATGTATGGGTGAGGCAAGCTGCTTTCCCGCCAATTTCCCCCAAGGCCACTGAGACACAGTCGATCGATACTCTCTCTCTCTCTCTCTTGCATTCGCTTGCTATCAGTGATGACCACACCCTGCAACCGGATTTCTAATGTTAGCACGAAAATGTACCTCAGAATAAGGGAATAACAGGGAAAATAGGTGATAACTGAAGGAGAGGAGGAAAGTGGGGAAGGAGGGGAGGTAGAGGACTGAGATTTTGCATGGCCCAGGGGCCAAAAAAAAAAAAAAATCGATGTCAAAAGTTGATTTTTTTTTTTTCTGACTCTTAAGAGTCTCCCCGCAGTCCGCCGGGGGAACTCTTAAGAGTCTCCCTGCAGTTCCCGGGTTAACCCCTTATTGGCGGCGCTCGACTTAAGTCGTGCACCAATTTGCAGCAAGTTAGGAGCATTATTAAGGCTTTTAAAGGGTTAAAATCGAGTGCAAATGGCCGGGAGCGCAGCAGGCCACACGTCCGACACCCAGGGCTTACCGCCACCCACTGACTCACGCTCCCTGTGTTCTCGAGAGGACGGCAGCATAGCCAGTAGTGAGCATAGCTGGGAAAAATATACCGCTATACGCTAAACTTCCATGTTCGTGGCACTACTGCATGAGAACCACGAGTGCTACGTAGCTCGTTCTGGTCTCATTTTGAAGCTTTTAGCGCCTAGTTTTTTGCTGAATACATTTCTTTTCATGCAGATACTTGATTGATCATTCAGGAGGGCCTGAATATGCCCAAAACACCCCGCTAAAGAAGGGTTAATCTAGACAAGTTAAATAAGATACAGTTTTCAATATATATAATTATATGTCTATACTAAATATTAATATCCATATGCTCAAAATGTGATTTACATGTTTTCTTTCCAGTAAGCTTATACTAAAATAGAAAAAGGAGTACTTAGCTTAAGGCCTAATGCTACTTCGTATACAGTATCATTTTGAAAAATATAAATAAGTAACACCCCGTTCTTAACATTAATCATTAATTACAAACCCCAATGTACTTGAATAAACTAATGAAAGCATATGGTCCTCCCGGGATTCAAACTCGGGACACCACACCCAGAACATAAGCATCTAAACCATTACACCACCAACACAGTTTAACCTTGGTTTTATTAAAGATACACAATAACTGACCTGCTCAAGATCCTCTCCAACATCTTCAATCTGTGCATGTTGTTCCTTGTCCTTGATCCACTGAGAGAGTTCCGCTGCTTCTCGTACAAGCACATACGCCTGTGTTGTCTCACTCAACTTCTTTTGGCGCTCACGGGCCATAGCCATCAGGTTCTCATACTGGCCCTGCAATTATAATGTACCGTATGTCAGCAATGACCAGAAATAATTTAGAGTAGGCATAAAATTCAGATGTACATGAGTTAGAATTTGCCACCAATTGCTACAAGTTACAGTGGGCAGATAATTCAGCTAGGCTACATAGAAAGGTTTTGTGAAAATATACTGCAATAGGATGTCAGATACTTAAATTTGCACATAAACTCATATTTAGCATTAACATATCCATTCCACATACTGTAATGAAATTTAAAAATATTGATGCAATTTTCATAAAGCAGTACTGTACCTTGATCTGGTTTTGACGAGCAGTAATGGAGTTGCCATCAGCCAAGTTCTGCTGAGAGGCGGTCAATCCAGAATCAATCTTCTTGACATAAGCAGCAGGAACAAATCCTTGGCGGTCATTGACCTCCACCTTCCACCAGTCCTTGTTGGTAGCATTAAGGAGAGTCAGAACATCATTCTTCTTCATGGAGACTTCACGAGGTGACTTCTCAGTGTAGTCATATAGAGCCACCACACATTCTTTTCCAGTAATGTCAGTTACAGGAACCTCTTGCTGTCGACAAGCAGCTGCCTGCTCATCCAGAGAACCAATGGTGGAACTGAAGGCTTCCAAATCACTCATGAGGGCTTCATGCTTCTTTAAGAGAGCCTCAGAAGAGTCCTCATCCTTGCCAAAGTCTCCCCCGGCAGCAATAGGTTCCTTCTCCTTCATCCAGGACTCGGCCTCGTTGGCATCAGCAAAGTACTGGTGGGCCTGGAGAGAGTCATCAAGGTCCTGGCGCCGCTGGTTGGCTCGATCCTTCAGCTGGGCCCAGTGTTGGTTCAGGGTGTTCACACGCTGCTTGATCTCTTCTCCGGCAAAATGTCCGTCACTGATCATCTCTTCTCCGGATGATGTCACGGCAACAATGCGGTTCTCGTGATTGTTAACTTCAGCCAAAACAGCCTGGTGTTTCTTGATCAAGTTCTGTACACCGATCAAATCACGCCCACGGTTGGTTGATCCTGCGATGGGCTCTTTCTCTCTGATCCATGCCTCTTCATCATCAATGTCACGGAACAGCTGCTGCACCAGGAGGGAGTCCTTCAGGCGATCCTTGCGGAGAGTCATAGGCTTCTGGAGAGCATTGTAGCGTTCCTGAAGAGTCATTTGCTTGGCCTTGATATTCTCAGCATCGAAGTGACCACGGTCAACAAACTGGTTAGCAGCAATTCTCACACCATCAATCCTATCCTGATGGGCACCAACATCCGCCTCCAACAGAGCATGCTTCTTGAGGAGATTTTTAACAGCTGTGAGGTCCTTGCCAAAGTCTTCACTCATTAGCTGTCCCTCAATCTCTGACAGCCAAAGTTCAATGTCCTCAACTCCACGGTTGAACTGCTGCTGCTGTGAAGCTTCCTCCAACTTAGACCCCTTCCTTCGGGTTGCTTCTTCCAGAGAGGTCCAAAGTTGAACAATTTCCTCCATGCGACTGCTGATCTTGTCCCGGGCGTAGTGGTCAGCATCCAGGAGCTCCTTGCCAGTGGATGTGATCTCCTCAATGCGGGACTTGTTAGCACTCAGTTCCTGGTCAAAGTTCTGATGTTTTTGCACTTTGCCATTCAAATTGGTTGGGTCTAAGTAGCTGTCATCAGTAGCAAACTTGAGCTTTTCGTTGATCCAGCCCTTAGTCTCGTCACAGTCACGTTCAAACTGCTGGAGGCGGTAAGAGTCCTCCAACATGGTGCGACGACGGGCAGACATATCCAGCAGGGCTGAGCGTCGCTCCAACAGCATCTCACGTCTCTGGGATACGTCCTCTGCTGCATAATGCTGACCTTCAATCAATTTGGTGGCAAACTCATCCAAAGCCTTGATCTTCTCCTCTTGAGCTGCCAATGATTTCTCAAAGTCTTCGTGCTTCTTGATGAGAGCTTCAACCGAGTCAATAGAATCTCCCAAGTCATCATTTTCAAGGAAGGCTTCCTGCTTGGCCATCCATGTATCAGCCTGCTCAGTGTCACGGTAGAAGAGTTGAAGATCCATGCACTGTTCGTACAGGATGCGACGTTCCTCCCACAGAGCCAGTAGAGCAGCCTTCTCCTGGGTCAGAGTTGAGAGCTTTTCCGTCACCTCCTCTGAAGCATGATGTTTCTTCTCCACCAGCTTCTCTCCAGATTCATGTGTGGTCTTGAAGCTGTCCTCTCGAGCATCAATCTCTCCCTTGTGTTCCTGGTGGCGCTCCAGCAGGGCCTCAGCACCAGGCACGTCCTTGGCCAGTTCATCAGCAGAGATGATGGCTCTCATGTCATTGATCCACGAGATGAGATCCCTGAAGTCAGACAGGAAGCGATGAAGATAGTAGGAATCATCCAGGCGGCGGCGTCTCTCCTGGGCCTTGGAAGTCAATGTGGACCAGGAGTGCTCAATCTCAGCCAATTTAGACTTGGTCTGTTCAGCATGGTCAGAGTGAATGCCACAAAGACGGGTGGCTTCCTCTCCAAGGGTAGACACCTTGTCCTCCAGAGCAGCCAAGTCACGCTCCAGACCCTCATGCTTGCGCTGCAGTGTCTGGACAGAGGCCAGATCACGTCCATAGTCGTCAGAAGACAGAACTACATCCTTCTCTGCAATCCAAGCAATGGTCTCATCAGCATCCCTGTTAAACCTCTGGATCTCATGGGCACCAAAGAGCTTCTCCTGACGCGTGAGAGCCAGCTGACGCAAACGCTGCCAGGACTCGGTCAGCTCCTTCTTACGCTTGGTGATGACTTCCACCTCGGGGTGACCATCAGTCACCAACTTCTCAGCCAGGGTGTACACCTCAGTCACACGGTACTCCTGAGCAGCCATGTCCTTCTGGAACTCGTCAAACTTCCTCTGCAGAACTTCCACGTGCTCCAGATCAACACCAAACTCTTCAGAGGTAACGTAAGCCTCCTTGTCGTTGATCCAGTACATGACCTCATCACACTGACGCTGGAACTGCACCAGTACCAAGGCTTGGTGAAGGCGCAACCCCTTTTCTGCCAAACGGCTCAGCAGCAGCTCCCACAGCCGGTGAAGCTCATCTGCAATCATAATAATAAGCTCCCTGTAGTTTTTATATAGAAGTTTATGGACAGTAAATATTTTGAGAAAAATATATTTGATCATCTAGTAATTTCCTCCTACAGTACAATACTACAGGTACCGTACTGAGGAGGTATATTCAAATGTAACTCATAACATTAAATCACTACCTGAAATTTAACAATATATTCAGTTGAAATGATCTTTACTTCTAGACATTAGTACCTCACCCAAAGTTATCTGTATTGTTTGAAGGATATGGTAAATGGGTACTATACCCTATTCCAAGTAGGCCAACACTTTTGAACATTAACAACCTATAACTCACAAATGACTAGAGTAATCAAGATAATATTTCTACCATTTGGGAAGAGTGAGCAAGGGAATAGGTGTGGAAACTTACAGCACATTTGCTCAACCTATCTTTGAGTTACAAAGTTTAGGGTTCATGGTTTCTGGACTAGGTATTTGGAAGAGGGTATAGTAATCATTAATCCCTTCTTTACCGGAGGCATCTTTGTCATTTTATTCTAGCTATATTTAGGCGATTTTGTGCAGTTTAAGAAGGGTCTGTGGTAGTAAAAAGGGTCAAGTGAGCTAGTTCGAAGCCAGTTAATGGCTGGAGACCCCTTATAAAACTGAATTAAATCGTCTAATAGTACCCAGAATAGAGTTAAAAGGACAGCACCGGCACTGAATGGGTTAATGCCTGGTGATGACTTACCCAACTTCTGCCTGATAACATCCGAGGCAAAATGCTGATGGTTGATCATCTCGGAGCCGGTGTTGTCCAGCACTACGATGGCATTAGAGTGAGCTGCCACCTCTGCCTCAAAGGCTTGGTGCTTCTGGATCTTAGCCTGCAGGTTGGTGGGATCTTTGTAGCTCTCATCAGAAGCAGCCTGGAGCTTCTCGTGGATCCATGACTCAAGTTCGTCTGCATCTCGCTTGAAGTACTGCCAATCAAACATGACAAAAGTTATAAATGTAATTTATATTAGTAATGGTAATACTTAAAGTGAAATATAATTATGTGCACTCAGTACAGTATTAGCTACGATAAGGAATACCGGTACTCAAAGAAACAATACAGTACCGTAAAATGGCCTAACTTCGGTCAAAGGGGTATACTTCGGACATTTCTGGATTAAAGTATATAAGTTACAGTTATGGAAAAATGGCTCTGCATTATGGAAGAACACCACAGACATACTTGTTTTTCCATAACATCATGTATTTATCCCATCACTGCGGTTTATCATATTTTTTCCAGAATATCCTAAATTATCTCCCCGTCCAAAGTTACGTCATTTTACCGGTATCCAGGAAAATGCATGAACAAGTGGGGAAATAAATCCACTTACAAGTGATGTCCAGTATCCCATTAACCCTTAAAAAGCGGCTCACCACATAAGTCGAGTTGAAAAACTGGCAAAAAACGGGTGAAAAAAGGGTGGAAATCGAGTGAAAATGGGTGGGATAGTAATGATCCATACGTCCGACATCTGTGGCCTCCCGGCCCACACTAACTCCAGTTCCCCCACCGCGCGGGAGGATGACAGTGTAACCAATAGTTCGCTAAAAGTGAGCAAGGTAGCAAAATCAGCTAAACTTCCATCTTCGAGGTAACACTGTCAGTGCTCCACGAGTGCTACGTAGCTGTATGTGGCGTCATTGTGTAGCGATTTCCACCTAGTTTTTGGCGCAATACAGTTCCTTTCATACTGATGGTTGATATAGCAGTCAGAATGGCCTGAAAAGGCCCAAAACGGCCACAGAGGACCCGCTAGACTAGGGTTAATGAATGAACAAGTGGGGAAATAAATCCACTTACAAGTGATGTCCAGTATCCCATTAATATACTGTACAGTATATACACGTGGTCATAAAACAATAAATCCACTTACAAGTGATGTCCAGTATCCCATTAATATACTGTACAGTATATACACGTGGTCATAAAACAATAAATCCACTTACAAGTGATGTCCAGTATCCCATTAATATACTGTACAGTATATACACGTGGTCATAAAACAATGATCTATCTATCTATCTATCTATTGCCAGACGCATTACTCCCCTTCATGGGGGTGGCCATACACAAAATGCCCCCAAATGGACCTATCCCCTGTAAGAGGGACAACCCATGCCAGTTTACTGAAGGACTTACAGGATTGACCACTCAATTTAGGGTCCATCCGACTCTGAGGCCTTTTATGTATTTGTTAGCACTATTTTTTGTGTGCGGCTAATCCATCCACTAACCTGCTTCACCCTAAGGTAGCAGTACGGATTTGTATAAGGTTTACTCCCCTAGACAGGTTGCCGACCAAGGCTGACGAGTCCCATCAACCTGAATTTTTAGAAGGTTATCTACCCTAGATGGGTTGCCGACCAAGGCTAACGAGTTCCATCCATCCACAATGATACACACTCTGAAACTATATACATTGCCAGCACTAATACATTAACAGTGACCCAGGATGGCAAATCAGGGCAATGTTGTTTAGGGACTGGATTAAGAGTGAGAGGGAAAGGGGATAGGCTACACAAAAACATTTGAATATAGTTGTATTGTTTTGACCATTTAATCTCTTCCAGGCGCATAAAGGCAAATATATAGCATAATTATTTTAAATTTGTATATTAAATAATGATAAGACAAAAAGGGACTTAGCTTTGGGACTAAATATTAAAAGTTTGTTTGACAGCCTAAAAATTACTACTACTACTACTAATAATAATACAGAAATAATAAAACAATTAATAATAAGCTGGTCTTTTATTTCTCAAAAGCTCCAGTTCTTCCAGAGGATTTCACTAGCGCTTGAAACGTGTTTCACCACAGTTACAGGAATTTGAGCATTGTTCATATAGCTACAATATCAGCTGCAACTGTGAAAAATGGCAGCAACTAAAGCCTGTAATCATTTGTCACCAAGCCACTCGCAACATTGTATTTTGTCTGGAAAAGAAAGGTCTTGAGCAACCCCTTAAAAGATTCAACTGTCTGATGTTAACGGCAATTGATTATATAACCTAGGAGTCATTTAGGAAATGGACCAATCAGAGAAAGAAGACTGCTGAATAGCTCACCTGGAACTTGCGCGAGTCCTCGAGCTTGTCCCGCTTGAGTCGAGCATCGGAGCGGAATTGAGAGTAGCGGGACAACACCTGGTCACGCCGATCCTGGATATCCTCCGCTGTCTCCAGGATCGTCACCTCCTTCACTACTACATTGCCCTCCATCGTGACTCGTTACGCCTCAATTTCTTAACACACAAATTAATTTTACCAAATTTCTACTTATTGCAATAATCAGAATGTTAGGTTTATTATATAATTTCTGAATATTTGTTTACTGTGATGTACTATACTGTACTTTATTTAGTTTGTTTTTTATAATGGATTCTCAGTTGAGTGGGCAGGAGGATTTCAAGCCAGTTTTGGGGTATATACGTTCTCTTCCACTTGATAGAGCAACTGTGCACTGACGGCTAGTGTACACAGTTACAATCCAAGCTCCAAGTCTGTAACCCAACACCTGAAAAGAAAACAAAATATCATTATATATCAGTTGTTAAATTGCCAGTAAAAGTTATTACTCTGGAGAAAGTAAAAATAGCAAGGCCTTTTCTAAAAACACTTATACTGTACACAGTATATACGATGTGCCGGGATGTGTTCTCCTCGATAGATCTTCCCACCGACACGGCTATAGCCTGGTTGACCCAATGGCCAGGGCCGGTATTTATAAAATAATTTAAAAATTTCCCTAAAAGTAATTTTAACTAAAAGAAAATCCTTAAAAGTTATTCATAAAACATTTAAAAGCAGCTTTTAGTGGAAGCGTTAAGAAGGCTGCCACAACCGCTAGTTCGCTACATCTAGCAAGATTACAATCGATGAATAACGTTTAATAGGTAAGTATAGGCTTCTAATTGCATATACTAATTACTATAAAACATTAGGGTAATTATGCAATATTTTGTTATTGTGAAATCTATTATACAGTATATTGCTAAATTGAAAGGGTAATATATTTACCATACCAAAACAATTGCATACTCCGGTGTGGCAGCATCTGAGATAGTTGCCAAATTCGCGAGTTTTCACAATTCGTAAAGTGGGGTAATTTCGGAAATTTTTCGAGTTTGTTTTTTACAAGTTCTCATGACTGTAAACACATTGTAGAGATTTAACTAGGTCAAGTGATGTATAGTGATAATGCGCCATGCGCCGTAATCCAGGAAGCCTCCTAAAATTATCCCCCATAATATCCTTATCCTAAATGATGTCCGAAGTATTCTTGAAAAGTGGAAAACTTCGGACTTGTATGGTAAAAGCGTTTCTATTATATAATGACAATGGCTAATTACTTATTATCGCCAAAGTCCGAAGTTATGACCACAGTCCGAAATCACGCCAGTTTACGGTAATTTACGAAAAATAGGGTGCAAATAGGCTACTTGTTCTCGGATGTTATGAAATAGGCCGATCTTGTGACAATCGAATATTATATCTTAGTCCTTCTACACTTCTTTAATTTGGTCTATTTGTTAGTGTTCTTCCAACAAGTACAGTATAGGCGTTTGTCAACGAGGACGCTGGAACTGTCGAGGTTGTGGGTGGAGGAGGAGGATTTACCCATCTAAAAATAGAGAGACCGCGACCGCGGCAAAAAATGTAGTCGGACATAAATTATATACAGTATGAATCGAAATGTTTAAAGTAGGTTGATATATAAGGTGGTAGGTTACTTTCTAATATAGCTTATTCGTTGGAGAACACACAGTGGATCACCTTTGAGTAGTATGATGTGAGGGGTGGTATATGGATAGAATCAAGAGTTACCTAACATACTGCTCTTGATAATATATCTAACCTACAATCATACCACCATGAGTTACTCATTCAGTTACATTTTGACCGTTGCCAAATAACGTAGGGTACTAGGCCTACACACTTTCATCTCTGGGTTAAGAGCTTTGTTCCTCTGTCTCCTTCATGGTTTAAATGGTGTAGGCTACTTCGATTAACTCGCTATAGGCCTATTAATCCAATTAATCTTTCTAACATGAACATTCCTTGGCAGGGGGTGGCGGATTTGTTATTCAATCATCTTCATCGTCCTCTAAAAGTAACTTTTAAGCGCTAACAGTCCCAAAGGGAGCTTTTAGTTTTTGCTGGGTTTAAAAGCTACTTTTAGCCGCTAAAAGTTTTTTTGCCCAACTTTTAAGTTTTAAAAGTTGGCGCCATCCTTAAAAGCTACTTTTAGGCCTAAAAGTGCTTTATAAATACCGGCCCAGGTTCCAAAATGTTGTGAATCAGTACCATATAAAAGAAGAGTAGCCTAGTGAATGATCAACAATAACCCCAATAGATGGCTACTAAATGATGCAAGCTACCATACTCACTGACAAAGTTAATCATCTCAAAACATAATTGCCACAATATAAAATAATTCTACAGATCTATCTATCTATTGCCTGACGCTGTGATCCCCGAAGGGGTGGCCACGAACGAACCGCCCCCATGCACCTCTGTCCCCAGTCAGTCGACGCCCCTCCTCCTAACCAGCACCGCCTTTATCCATATACTTCCTCACTCCATCCTTCTGTATGGTTAGCCCTTCCAGATGGTACTGATTTTCACTTAGTGTCATAGACTATTTGGAGACCCTCGGGCTTATAGTTTATATACTTCATAAATACTCACTGTGAACATTACTCATTGATTAGCCTACAACCTTTAAATATGAAAGGTCAAGATACTATTTACTTAGAATAGGCCAGCTTAGGCTTGATAAGGATAAAATTACATTAAAGGTGAAATATATATAAAATACTTGTAATATACCAGCAAGTATTATGTCTCTCCACTAACCAACTTTACTCCTAAACTCGATTAATGAAATTAACAAACACATGTGGCAGTCCGGGGATTCGAACCCAGGACGCTCAAACCGAAAATCAACACACTTATGCATTGCACCACAAAGACAGTTAAAGAATATATATAAAATATATACCGGGTATATAAAATATTGTGAAACCAAACAGTCTCAAACCAACGCTCACTTGTGGTAAGGTACAGTTGTGCTAGGGTGTGATTAACTATTGGAATGTGTGGCCAGTAAATGACAGATAAGATAGGTGATAACACAGATTAAATATGACTACAGCCTACACAAGTACACATGCATTGATATTTTCTGGAACTGAGATAAGATACTGGTATACATAAAGCTGTTATAAAGTACTCTGATAAGAAGGATACTAACGGAACAGTAATTAGTAAGATACGGTATGTAACCATCATTACATTATCATATACGTATCTACCCTCACACATACAGTACATTTAATTTTGTGTATGGCTCTATCACTAAGACACTATTTACTATTTACAATATTTAGTGGTAGCTACGTAAGTTAGCTTCAGTTAGGTAACCTGATTCGGGTACCGGTAGTTCAAATTTTACTAGTACCGGTATGTCAACTAAAAGGCATATGAACAAAATATATATATATATACTGGATTTTTACACATACCATTATGATATTTTGCTTTTCAATTAGTCTACTGTACATGGTAAAGTACCATACATAATGAATGTAAATATATTCTGTATAATATTTTACATACCGGTACCATTAGAGATGAGGATGTGGGGGAGGGAATTTAGGGAAGGAAGAGTTATGGTGGTGAGGGAAAGGGAAGGTGGTGTTGGTGAGGGAAGGTGGTGTTGGTGAGGGAAGGTGGTGTTGGTGAGGGAAGGTGGTGTTGGTGAGGGAAGGTGATGGGGATGGGAATAAGGTGTTGGAGATGGGAAGGTGTTGGGTTAGGGAGGGGAAGGGGGAATTGGGGAGAGGAAGGGAGATTTAGGGATGGGTGGGAGAAGAAGGGAGTGTAAGGGCATTGGGGAGGGGTGTTGGAGGAGGAAGGGGGCATTGGGGAGGGGTGTTGGGGGAGGAAGGGGGCATTGGGGAGGGGTGTTGGGGAGGAAGGGGGCATTGGGGAGGGGTGTTGGGGAGGAAGGGGGCATTGGGAAGGAGAATAGAATGCTGGGGATGTGAGTGAATGAAAGATGTATAATAATAATACTAAAGGTTTACCTAGGATGGCCTTCAAAGTGTGTATGTGTCTAGTGGTGACAGTATGTGCATGACAACTGTGTGATGACACACCCACCCTTTCACTTACTCCTTATAGTCACTTATTTAACCACTAACCCACAAACACACAGTAAAGTAAAGGCCATAAAGTCTGAGTTACAAGGAATACATTGTACCAAAGACATATGTCTTATTATTATTAATAATAATAATAATAATAATAATAATAATAATAAGCATGTTACTTATTTCTCATAAGCGCCAATTTTTCCGAAGAATTCACTAGTGCTCGGAAAGAGAAAGAAAAAATAACAAAATCAATGCATCAAAAGAAGGCTTACATACAACACACATTTAACAATCACTAGCAGTGGCAAAACAGCCTAAACTCTATAGCCATCTGTCATGACACCTCTCTCAAGATCATAGCTTCTCTCAAAGAGAAAAGTCTTAAGTTGTCTCTTGAAGCATTCAACAGAACTCAGTTGTCTCATGGACAGCGGCAACCTGTTATACAACCTCGGAGCCACGTAGGAGAATGACCTCTCAAAGAAAGAAGACTGCTGGAAAGCCCTTGGTTCATCAAGACGAAAAGGGTCATTGTCATGACGCACAACTACACCATGGTGTGCCGGTGGGCGCCTGAGCAGCTCCGCAAGGTACCTAGGCTCACCAAATTTGAGAACCTTAAAAGTCACCAAACACAACTTAAATTCTATTCTTGCTCTTACTGGCAGCCAGTGCAGTTCTATGTGAAGAGATGTAGTAGGAGTTCTAGGTGGAACACCAAAAATGAGTCTTGCGGCCCTGTTAAGAACAGACTGAACTTTCTTTAAAATATAATTTGGAAGACCCACCAACAGGGCATTGCAATAATCAACACGAGAGAAGACCAATGAGTGAACCAACGTCAGGAGGCAACATCTGGTTATAAACGGCTTCACCAAATAGAGATTTCTGATGTGCAAGTAACAACTTTTAACTATCTGATTTACATGCTCTTTGAAATCTAATCGGGAGTTCACATATACACCCAGAATTCGAACAGAGTTGGCCGGTCGCAGCTGAGATCCACCCACATTGATGGAGAGGGCACCTACTATATCATCAGCTCTTCTATTTCCTCGGATGATGAGAATATCAGTTTTACCATCATTTAGTTTAAGTTTTCTCGCTCTCATCCACTTCTTGATATCAGACATCAACAATTCCATCTTACTCCGTATATCAACTATATTTGTGATTCTCACATAAATCTGGGTGTCATCTGCATAAAAGTGAAAGGTGACAATATGTGCACGAAGCAGAAGAGACAAACTGCTGATATAAATTATAAATAGGATAGGACCTAAAACTGATCCCTGCGGAACACCATACTGCAGGGGTGTCGAGTCCGAGACCATTTGATTTACCATCACACTCTGGGATCTACCTGACAAGTACGACCCAAGAAGCAAGAGAGCGGAGTCACGCACACCACAATCATAAAGATCACTCAATAACAACTCGTGATCCACTGTGTCAAAGGCCGCAGAGAGATCAAGCAAGACCAATAGTGAGGCCACACCATTGCAAATGTTCTCAACTAGATCATTATGTACTCTAATCAATGCTGTTTCAGTTGAATGATGCTGTCGGTAAGCAGACTGAAAAATTGGGATAGTTTCATTCTGCTGAAGTAGTGGTTGTAATTGGTCAAGTATTGCACGCTCTAATATCTTTGATATGAAGGACAGGTTGGAGACAGGACGATAGTTCAACATGTTCTCAACATCAAGTCCAGGTTTCTTTAGAGTAGGTCGGAGTAGTGCATGCTTTTCAGAATGTGGGAAGCTACCTTCAGAGAAGCACTTATTAATTATTTTGGAAATAAACTCAACTGTGTGATCATAGACTCTTGGTAGCTTGGAAACATTTATGGGATCCAACGGGCAAAATGTTTTATTGAGGTTTCTTATGTAGGACGAGATCATGTCCACCTCTACTGAGTGAAAGGATGAGAGGAGATTATTAGGAATGTGTCGGGGTTGGAGTACAACTGAAAGTTCTTCACCAACAGAAGCATCATCCAGTTCCTGTCTTATGCGAGTTATCTTGCCAGCAAAAAATGCCACAAAGTTGGCAGCCAACTCGGCATCGGGTACAGAAGGTCTTAACCCTTAATTAGCGGCGAGCAACATAAGTCGAGTTAAAAAAAGCTGGACTATGTGGCGGCGCTCGACATAGGTCGAGTGGCAATTTCAGCACGTAATGTGGCTGAGAGAGAGAGACAAGTGGTGGCAGGAGACTAGCGAGCGTATGACTGCTCCAGACCACCGCGGCGAACCTACTGACACAAATCTCAGCTCCCTCCCTCTCTCACTCGCTTACTCAATTATGTACCGAAAGTACCGAATTACTGCTTTTTGCACTCGCGTTGCACGGTTATTGCAAGAAAACTATCCATCATACAAGGATCGTTATGGTGTCATTCGAAAGCTCTGTTTATGCCCTTTCAGGGATAGGTACTTGTTTTACGTTCTGGGTCTTATTTAGGCATGAAAATGATCACGTAAACAGCCCTATTTTGGCTAAAAACACCCCGCTGTGCGGTACATATAAATAAACCGCATAGGCCGCTCGTAAGGTGTTAAGCTGACTCTTGTTTTTCCAAGTAAACTGTTTACAATTGAAGCCAACCTCCTCTGGTCGTACCACATGAGTCAACTTTTCCCTGATAATACACTTTCTTTTCATCTTTGATTGTGTGGACCACGGCTCTTCTGGCTGACAGATATTGTAACCATGTAGAGTCTGTTTTATTTTTCCGCCATTCACGTTCAGCTCTTCTACGCGCTCTTCTAAGAAATTTAACTCTAGTGCTATACCAGGGTGAATCATCTCGTACTATGATTTTCTTCTCTACTTCTGGACAGTGATGATCGAACACTAATTTAAGTGCATTTCCATGTACCTCCACCAGCTCATCTGAAGTAAGGTTGGAAGTATCAATACTTCCCAAGTACTGTTTTACTTCACTGCTAGCCAAATTTTGGTCTGTATTTTTATAATTTCTAAATCTGATTACTTTTTCATGTGTGAGTGGCTTAGGGAAATAAAAGCTGAAAGTAATCAAAGTATGATCAGAGGTATTAGGGTCAGCATTCTCAACATCAACATCCAGAACACCACCACAACCCACAGGAGAGAAAACCAAGTCAAGGGTGTGTCCTAAGATATGAGTTGGGTGGGACACATGGTTTACAAAATTGTTCTGATCAGTCAACTCAAGGAACTCAGGAGAGAATGGCTTCAGATGAGGGCTGTCAACCCAGTAATTAAAATCTCCACATATCAAAAGTCTTCCGGTTTTAGCAGAAAATTCCTCGAGAAACTGCCCAAACTCTTCCATAAAACCCCTATCTGTGCCACGATGGCCAGGCCTATAGACAACTGCCATTCTTAGAATTTGTTGATGGAGTTTTATTTCCACTTCCAACAGTTCATAGTAAAGAGGGGCTGGGTTATGGCTTATTTGCAAGATATTCACCAGAGATGTGGAGTAGACAACTGCCACTCCACCACCCGGATGATCTCCCCTAGGCCTAGGAACATTTATTATGGAATAGGTTTTAGGCAATGCCGCCTGGATAATATTCAGATCTGACTCGAACAACCAGGTCTCAGTGAGACATAATACATCAAGGTTACGTTCATCCAAGATCTCGCAAATATGATCCATTTTGTTACACAAGGAAGTTGTTTAACCACATATGGTGCTCAACTGTATATCCCCTTTGAAGCCTGGGGTGGATTTATATATTCAACACCCTGAATAACACTCAAGACTTCATATCACACTAATTATAACTCATCATTTTCAATAAGCATGACATTCTTAAATATACTCCTGACCCCACATTATCCACATAACATAGGAATTCACAAGTTATTTATCAACCTATACAGTAATAGGTTTCAAAGTTACCAAGAAATAAAGGAAGAAGAGTAACCAACTTAACTGTGACTAATAAATTAGTGCCACGCCCTCCTCCATTCCTGTCTCCACTCTCCACCCGGCACAAGTGGGAGTGGGTGGAGGGGAAGAATTGAGGGGGAGAGGGGGGATGGTGAGAGGGGAGGGGGGCCTGGTAACTTGTGGTAACTGAGGAGAGGGGGAGGGGGAGGGAAGGTAAAAAGTGAGGGGGAGAGGGGAAGGAGGGGAGGGGGACTGGTAAATGATGAGGGAGGAAGGGGATAAAAGGTAAAAAGTGAGTGGGGGAGGGGAAGGAGGGGTGGATGGTGAGAGGAAAGGGGGGGGGGGGGGGCTTGTAAGTGAGGGGTGAACCGGGAGGGAGGAAGGAATGAGGGGGGAGTGGAGTTGGGCTAAATTTGGCTCTTATCTCATCACCGTATACATCACCCAGACAGTCAGTTGTTATAATTTAAGTTATTGCTCTTATTAATCCACTTATTTATATTACAATTAGTCTCCATCATATACACCTTATTATAGGCTACTTATGAATATGTAACCTTTGAGGTACAGTATAGGAATTTATATTGAATAAAACAAACAAAAAGTAAAAATCTTCCTTTGACATTCACCATCATCATGCCAGACTGTCTGAACTTTCTGTTTAGCCAAATAATAGCGTCTAGACGTTATTAAATCATAAACCCATGCTGATTTATTAAAATATAAGGCTATATTAATATATGCCATGACTGTCATATCGAATGTTTGTATAATTCAACTATTAAATGCAATGAATTCCGCGACCAGATCCTTGACCCACACTCCTTTCTCTCGTTGCCATATACTTCCGTGTATATACAGCTAGTATTATCGCACATATCAAGCAATAGGCCTAGGCTATCCTTGATAATTTGATGATTATTATTATAACTTATTCACGGACACAGTAGTCACTGAAAACTATAAGATGTGTCAACTGTTCTAAATGTTGAAGGCTAGCCACTAGTGTAAAACCACAAATCGCAGGCCGCCCCTCCCAGAATGAGTCACTTTTGCAATTAAATGGTTTTGAACTAGGAGTATAGGTTTCACAGCCCTACTATTAAAAGATGTACATACCAACAACGACCTGTAACTATAATACAATATTCACAGGAAACATCCCCAATAGTACTGGGACGTGGAAATATGTAAACGGTGGTGACCTGTCAACGAAGATTCATGCACCTTTCTATCGGCCATAACAATCCAATAGGGTTATCTAGCGCTGGTTATGCAGCTTATCCGCTGCTCTGAATACATTGCTACGATGAGCAAGTATAATAACACACAAAATCCGCACTATAGCTCTGTATTTACCAGTTTTTATTAGGTCCGTGACGGCGGTGGACCTCCTCCTATCGACTGACGGCTGTTATGGCTCATGGCTGGCTGAGTGGCTGTTCTAGCGAGCTGTGGCCAACCAATTATATTATTGGTATTCATCAGTAAGCGTGAAAGGTGTTCTTAATATGTCACTTCTAAAAGTGTTTCCATGTGCAAAAAGGTAATTTTCCATTAAATAATATAACATTATTGCTTTAGTAACGTAAAACAACAGGAAAACTCAAACTTACATTTGTGGGGTGAAACTCCGTTGACTGGAATAGCAAGTATAATTTTCTTTGGCGATGTATATCATGGGAGACTATTATAATATTCGGGAACACCACTGACAACATTCAGAAGGCCCTCACACACACATATACGCTCACACATAAACACACACGCACACACACACAACAAAATATCCAAATTTGTAAAGCAAAATTGGATAAATGTAGAGAGACAGGACAACACGAGCTTAGGCTCAAATCCTGTATACTACAATTAGGTGAGTACACACACATCTTTACAGTCACAAATGCAACTCACTGTTTCAGCTACATATCGTTCCCCAGACTGCTGTGGCTTGTACTGAAGTAACTGAAGGGTGACTATTATAGAACATATTGAACAGGCGATCTTGAACAATTCTCAACAGCCACAGCCACTGCACATACAGTCATACACACACACTCATGCTCACGAATAAACACCCTTTCAACAACAACGTTCACTAGTGTTGGAGCTTGTACTGAATGGTAAATAAAGAATAACATATGTTCATAAATACTGTATAGCCTATAGACTCTAGAGGCTACACACCCCATCAGTTTCAGTTTGTACTGAAGCTGACGAGTGAAAATCCTATGCAGGAGTTTGTGCCCTTTGTTTATTTATCTGACTGCGGGCTTGTATCCTCTAAATATTAGATAACGATGTACTTTATTTTGTTTTTGTTTTTTTCCAGGTTGATCTACTGCTTGATGAGCACCATTAACCCTTATTTGAGTACCAGCGATGTGGGTTATATTCTATTCTAGCTATATTTAGACTATACTATGTAGCTTAGGAAGGATCTGTGGTAGTTAAAACGAATGGTTGAGGTAGTGTGTAGCCATATTATTGCTAAAGGTCCTTCCTAAGCTGAATAAAATCTGCTAACAGTTGCCAGAATATGATGAAAAGGACATCCCTGGTACTGCATGGGTTAAGTATATATACAATAGAAAATACTGGTAACTGATTACTACTGTTTTCCGGTCAAAATATACAGTACAGTACTTGTTTTTCTATAATGCCTACATATAGTACTCACATGTGTACAGGATCAATTACTAAACCTCTACAAACGTCCTTGTCTTCAAAGCTTGCTCCTTTAATTGTGTGGAATCATGAATTCGAACATGAGTAACTAGCCTCTCTTTCATCATACCTATTGGTATATTCTGGTACATTCTGTCCACTCTGGCCAACAAATGTTCCTGCTGCCCCACTCTCCTACGTATCTCTTCATTCTTCAATCTATCTCTACGATCAGTCACTCCACACAAGCAGCTCATCTCCATCACATCCAGCTTTCTTCTCTCCTTTGCCTTCAGAGCCCATGTCTCAGCCCCATACATCACTGTTAGTAAAACAATCCCTTAATATACATTGCACTTTTAACTTTCATTCCGAGAATTCTCACCTTCCACATACTTCCCATTGCTCCGAAAAGTTTCCTTCCTTCACATACTCTCTGTTTTACCTCCATTTCCATTTGTTGGAAGTTTGATTTTAGGATGCTACAGATGACCTTGCATTTATAGTTCTCCCCAGGTTTGAGAATGACCAAGCTTTTTAGTCTTGTTTTGGTCCCGAAGAGAATAATAATAATGCCATCTTGCAGCACAGACAGCTGTTGCATACATGAAATAGAAGCTATGGGAGAGCAATTTCACCACTTGGGGGGAAGAAAATAGGAACAAATATAATATAAAATGGAGATAAAGGAAGGGCTTGTGGGTATATGAAGTGCTATAAAGAAAAGATAATATGCAAGAAAAAGTTTTATTTTACGTTATCATCCCTCAACCCTTTCAGTCAGAGGATAAATCTACTTTTCATGGCTACCTCCAGATGATTTTATTCAGCTTAGGGAGAGCCTCTAGATATAACAAGTTAAATATTACTGTAATAATTTTGTTCACCATATTCTATCTATTTGCTCAGGCCCATTCCCCATTTTTTTTTCACCCTAAGAAGTTGATTCCAATAAAATATATGAAACTCGGCAACTTAACTGAAATGCATGCTGAACACAGCAAACAAAACATTAACTGAAGTCCTAACACATAAAACAGCAAAACAGAATCACAATTCATGAAGAATTACAATTCGTTAATCACAAAAAGTGAAAATACATACAATAATCAATGGAGGTAACAAAAAGAGTTATATTTTGTGCAGCAATATATTATGATACTTGTACATTAAATTATATGATCTTCATGAACCTACATTATAAATATTGATGTTTATCGGCCTGGCCGGGAATCAAACCCGATCTTAGGAGTAAGAGCCAGGCATCTTACCAACCATGCTATATGATCTCAAGTTGGTTAGATGACTGGCTCTTACAAGTAAGTCCAAAGATTGTCGGTTTGATTCCCTTTTTCATCATTCTTATTTCTAACTTTTTTACTGAGAGTGGTGAAGGCAGTGGGGCCCTAATGGTGTGCCCCATGGTTCCCTAGTGTCTTACTCTCACAGCCCACTGGCAGAAGTCGGCCTTTCTCTCTCTGGTGTAGGAATGCGGCGACTCCACTGCCCGCCACTTTGTTGGTGCAATCAGCTTCTGGAGCAGTGGACCACTGGTTCCTATCTTCAGAAAATTCCTGTGCTTGTAAGCTTCCAGCCAGGGCCCCACTTGGGTAAATAAAATAGCAAAACAGTGGTGGAACTGCCATCCGGGTGAGGGACTGCTCTGGGTCTGCTCCTTCAGTGCTAATGATATTAATCTACTTAATGGAAATGGCACTGTGGACTAGGTCAGTGGCGGCATGTCTGGGTCCTGACTCTGGGAGCCTGGAGGCAGTTTCTGCCATGGCCATCCCTTTTTGGGTGCTTCCTCTGGAAGCGGAGCGTCGGATTGATGATGATGATGATGACGATTCCCGGCCAAGGCGAAAAACATTTGTATGTACTCACATGTATTTGTGAGCTTCCAAATATAAATATTGATATAATGCTTTGATTACATATTGTACACTTGTGTTACAGAATACAGTATCAATAATTTCAGGCACTTTGCTATATCCATATAGTATCTGATAATCTTAGCAAAAATATAATAAGACTAGAAATGACTAGATAGTAGTTTAGCACACAGAGTAATAACAGTTTTAGAGGGTGGCACATAAGTCAGTTCCCTGGCCAGCCTGTATACTACCCTCAAGAATATCACTCATGCATCACTCTGTATAACAATTGAAGTTATAATCTTGCAAAATTTAAAACTTACTGCAATAATATATCTAGTTGGACGGAATTATACCCGAATATGGTAGGATTTAAAGGCCTATCTATCTATCTATTGCCTGACGCTGTGAACCCCGAAGGAGATTACTTTCCTGTTGCCAATGCAAATAAGAAGACCCTCTTGCAGGCAAATGATGGGCTACCAATTAGGCTTAGTTCTATCTACCCTGGCTATAATGTTAACCATCCAGTGATAATAAACAGATACCACGGGTACTGGAATTTTTTTGTATTAGACCCTTTAAATACAGCTTCACTGGTTTACAAGGCATCGCTACATTAAAATTACTGGATGATGAGCACCCCCATCTACCATTTAAATATAAAAGAAAAATAATATGCAGCAAATTTTGTTCATTGCAAACATTTGCCTTTTTGTTTAGTGCAAACATTTACCTCAGTTAAATACTGATACTCTAGATTGTGTGAAAACACTTGTGCAACAGAAAATGTATTAATGTATGATGTGCTAGTGTTTATACGCGGATGCTGGCCCGTGACTTGTCCAGAATGTCTTTCCTTATGCGAGGATACTCTGGGTGCTTGGCTAGGACGGCGTGGCACACATCAATGGCATCTACAAATCTCCGCGCCTTCATGTAGTTAAAGGCCAACTTGTAACCTGTGAGGAGTGCAGAAATACATGGTTTAAAATATAACACCAATCACTCAGTTCAGGTGACATTTTTGTTATCTTTATTTGGCTAACATTAGATTAAATTTCACAAAATTAAAATAAATAATTAAATCTCCTTATCAATTCATCTCAATTCCCAAATACCTGAATTAATTCAATCTGGCGCACTGACCTATCATGGGGTTAGTATTGCCGCTGAACTTCCAAGCCTGTTCGTAGTTATGAGCTGCGTCTCGGTAACTCTGTTCTTTCTCCATGATGAACCCCATGTACTCATAGGCCTTCATGCACGAACGATTGTGTTGTAAAACGCGCTGAAAGATAATCATTAATCAGTGTGTTAAATATCTGTTGAATCAGAATCACTTGAAGACAAATCAATGATTACCACAGGTATGCCTATACTGTTCAGTAGTCTGTTTGTATGTTTTTTTTAAGCTGACGAGAAACTGACTTATCCCCATTTTAAATACACAACTTTTACAAAGTTTTATAGTTAATTGTGAAAACTTGTCTATAATATGATGCAGGGACATAGCAGTTTCAAATTTTTCCATTAACCCTCTCACATCCTGACGCAATTTTTGAGCCTATTAGGGATACTTTAAATCCTTTGTTACCGTCAGGGGTATAGAGTAATCTATTTCTTATTGCTAATCTGGCAACCTCTGCGTCCTATGGTCGTGAGAGGGTTAAGTATCGAAAAATCAACTGCTAGGGGATTAAACATTCTGCCAGGTTAAACAAAATTGAGTATAGTAGCTATATGGTGTACTGGTAGTTTTAATTATTTGGCAAATGGTTTATTTTGTTTTCATTTTAATACCGTACTTGTTTAAAGTCAAATTATAATGTAAAATTTGCAAAATAAACAAACAAATACCCAAGTATCATTACTATAGATTTTAGACTTCAGTCAAATGGTCACCATAGTCTATTCGCTGTAAGTAGGAGAGAAATCATGACCTCTATCCTCTGTAACTCAAAAAGGGCTAGAGCAAATTGGCTGTAAATTTCACATCTATTCCTTGACTGACTCTCCCCAAATGGTAGAAATATTAGCTTGATTACTCTAGTCGTCTTTTATTTACAGAGGTTAAAGATCATGATTTCTCATTTACTTACAGTGAATAGACTATAGTAAATATTATTAGATAGATAAATGTTTCATTTATGAGTAACTTTAAGGCAGGTGCTTTGACTGATAAGATCTCAACTCCATAATATTATAACTAAATTATGTTCATACCTTTAATAACTCTGTAGCCATGTCATATTTTCCAGTTTGAACGTATATGTCCGCCAGCAGCAGCCAACATCGCTCAAGATACTCGGCATCTTCAAAGTTCCATAAAGCCTTGGACAGTCGCTTCAGTTGATTTCTTGCACGTGGCGTCTGTAGATCAATTAAATTACAACCATAGTTAGTAAAATTAGACTAATTTCTATCACAGACAGTCAATGTGGAGAAGTTATCATTAATATGCAATATATACTGTATATAGTTAATACAGTGAATAACCCCATAACCAAACTATATGGGCCATGGTCAGTTTGTTACCAGAAAGTTTCCGAATACACAAAGTTAATGCATTAGGATTATAAATATTTTGGTCAGTTAACTATTTATTTGTCATTATTATTAGATTATTTGTCATTTAACTAGTTATTTGTCCCTGTTAATATGTTGGCAACATACCTTCATACCAGTGGTCAATAATACATCCAAATAAGTACTGTGGGACTATGAAATAAAATATCTCAACAATAGGATCATGAATCATGAAAATGTCTGACCTGTTTAAGTATCATATAAGCTGTAGCCATTCCCAGTATAGCTCCAACATGATCCTTATAACTCTCCTGACTGGCCAGGGTCATGTAGTCCTGTAAGGCTCTCTCAGCGTTGTTCTTCTGTTTGGTGGCGAGCAGCAGGAAGTTGGTCAGGATCTGGTGGCTCACTTGTTGGTCGCCTGGACGCGGTTTCAACTCCTGCAACATTTTACATAAAAGGACTACGGAAGATTCAATCTATACAGACTCCTTGATCCCTGAGGGGATGACTATGAACAAATTGTCTCTACGCTCCTCTCCTCAGTCATCTGCCACCCAACACTATGGTCACTCATGTACAGACGGTCTAATAAGTGATGTCTCGGCACCAATTATGTTTTGATCAATAATTGGTATCAGCAATATTTACACATGATTTCATCTTTTTGAGTGAGATATACAAACATGTTCCTACACATACCCACCCTATTGAACATCTGACAGACATTAGTACAGCACAGAGCGAGCCAAACGTAATGACAGATTTCTTCTTTTTGAGTGAGATGTACAAACATGTTCCTACACTTACCAACCCTATTCAACATCAGACAGACAGTAATACAGCACAGAGCGAGCCAAACGTAATGACAGCTGAGACATGACTTATTAGCGCCACCGTACCTCTCAATGCACAAGCATAGGAAAAGTGGGGATTGGGCCTGAGTACTGTACATACATCTATAATCTATATACTGTACAGTATATGGGTTTCATGGCTTCCATGGTACAATCACAGTACTGCACACAGTGCACAGCAATCATAACACGGTGGCTAGTCTTTACTGTAGCACAGTACAAAAAATTCTTGCCACAACAACGCGCTAACAGCGTCTTAAAGTTCCCCTGAAGCACTTGCACCTGGCTTAATCGCACCACACCAGCCTTAATCGTGCTACAATAAGGCAGTAACAAGAAATCACTGTAACTGCTACAGAGGCTGACTGCACCACCGAAGTGGCGGACGGTGGGGTCGCTGCATCCCTACACCAGAGAGAAAGGCAGACTTGTGCCAGTGGGCTGTGAGAGTAAGACACTAGGGAACCATGGGGCACACCATTATGGCACCACTGCCTTCACCACTCTCAGGAAGAAAGATAGAAATAAGAATGATGAAAAAGGTAAAGTCAGAACTAGCTATGTATGTATATACTCAGCCCCCCCCCCCCCAAAAAAAAAAGAGGAAAAGTACATACATACTGTACATACCGGTACATTCTATTCTACTGTATTCTATTTATTATTATTATTATTATTATTATTATTATTACCTTGAGTAGTTTATCAGCGGTCCTGATGGCCATGTCTAGTGTATCCCTGGCCCCAGACTGTCCCACCTCACCGTCCACACTCTCAAAGGTCTCACCACCGATGGTATCATTGTCGGGGTTCAGGCAGATCTCTATCATGTTGTAGATGGCTCGCTGGCCCCACTCCTCATCCTTGCGTGCCTTGTTGAAATACTTGAGGGCGGCGTTGGGGTTACCTAGATACCTGGTAATAATAATACTGTAATAATAATACAGTATATTTGAGAGGTCATTCTCCTACATGGCTCCGAGGTTATATAACAGGTTGCCACTGTCCATGAGATGATGGGCTGGTCTATCAGAGTGAGAGCTGAGCGATCTCTGCCATACCCATAGCTTACTCTGACTGTTCCTTTTACTTACGGTATATATCTTCTAGATTTCAAGTGACGGCGTCTTTTCCGTGGATAGACCTCCCTACTGCCAACCTAAAAGTTGGCAGATTGGGAGCCAAAGCGTCACATTTTTCCCTTGCCCCTCAACTTTCTCTTCATAATTGCTGAGGGGCACTTAGCCTTGGGTGGGGCATTGGTTTCCCGGGCGTTTCCGCGCCCTCCTCAGCTCCCTGCCTTAGAGTGGCTTCGGTCACCTGGGTTTTGTTAGTGGTAAGCAGGGAGGGTTTTGTGGGGGCGCTCTATGGCCTTGGCCTTGCTCGGGACCTTGGGGCTGTTCGGCCAGGCAGCCTGGGGAACAACAACAACAACAACTGTCCATGAGACAACTGAGTTCTGTTGAATGCTTCAAGAGACAACTGAAGACTTTTCTATTTGAGAGAAGCTATGATCTTGAGAGAGGTGTCATGACAGATGGCTACAGAGTTTAGGCTATTTTGCCACTGCTAGTGATTGTTAAATGTGTGTTGTATATAAGCTTTCTTTTGATGCATTGATTTTTGTTCTTTTTTCTTTCTCTTTCCGAGCGCTAGTGAATTCTTCGGAAAAATCGGCGCTTATGAGAAATAAGTAACATGCTTATTATTATTATAATAATAATAATAATAATATAAATAATAATAATAATTATAAATATACAATAATTATCTTTTCTTATTTAAAAGAGCGCTTATTCTATACACATAAGTTTTGCTATGATAATAAAACATAATCTAAACAGTGGAAAACATATATTTCAAATAATTATCTTAAATTTCTTGTCACATTCATTTCAATCTATAAACCAAATTGCCTTGGTTTGATACCCTACTCACCTACCATGTGTGTAGGTGGGGAAAAAGACTTTTGGAAACAAAATAACTAAATGCCCTTTTCAACGTATTTTAATCCCAGACTACAATAAAGGACTGAACAGTGTTAATGTGGCACTGACCATTCATAGACTCCTCGGCAGAAGCTGTAGCCAGAGTCAGTGTTAGGTCTGAGTGTGGCTTGTTCAGCACGGTCCAGGTATGGTCCAGCCTCATCCAGTGTACCGGTACGTCGCATTACTTCCACCAGTCGGGCCAGGGCAGGGAAGTATGCTGGACGACGCTCTGTACATCATACACCCAATATATCATTATATTATTCTAATGTAAAACTTGCAAAATATATAAACCAAAACTGGGACGACACAAGATAAAGGCAAAAAAACTTATCAAACTCGCTATTTGGAAACATAATGATGTTAATTGTATAACTTTTTCCTTGGCAATGAGAGGACATTCAAGGTGATAAAAACCTGCGTTAGTTACAATATAACAGTACAGTATACGGTACAGTACCAAAGAACTTACAGTACTGTACTTGTAGGAATTGGTTTTTACACCATACCCGAAAGAGGATTTATGAAGCTCCGATCTTACTCTCAACCATCTGAGCAATTTTACCAGCACACCTAAACTTCGTTGGATGCAGGAATAGCCTCCCGAAAATATCAAGCCCTGGCGGGGGCTTGAACACGGAACCCTTGGGTTGTGAGGCAGACACTTTACCAGTTAGACAAGGAAGGGGATAGGAGAGTACAGGGGGTGTAGTGAGAACTCGCTTGGGTTGGGTTGTGGAGTTGCCGGCCGCTCAAGCGAGTTGCCAACTGGGCCGTTAGTGTGCCTGTGTAGCACAAAGTGCCTGGTGTTTGAGCCGCTCAGTGGAGTTGACTCACCATTCCCGTTCGCCTCTCTGACGGACTCCCGGTCGTTTCGGCTCAGACTTGTTCCTCTCTGTTCGTTCCTCTCTGTTCGGAGCCTTCGCTTCCAGGAAGGTGAAGTAGTGTAAAATCAGTGAAAATAGGTTAGCCTAAACAGAATCGGATGCGGAAATACCTTGAGCCGACCAGGCCAAGTGGGATATCTCTATTGGTCTAACTGGTATAGTGTCTGCCTCACAACCCAAGGGTTCCGTGTTCAAGCCCCCGTGCAGGGCTTGATATTTTCGGGAGGCTATTCCCGCATCTAACGAAGTTTAGGTGTGCAGGTAAAATTGTTCAGATGGTTGAGAGTAAGATCGGAGCTCCATAAATCCTCTTTCGGGTATGGTGTAAAAACCAATTCCTACATACTCAAATTTGTTTTTACTCTTACTCTGTAAACAAATTTCCACTGCTATTTAATCAACAAGAATTCAAAACTATAGTCAAACTCAACTGAAATGAGCTCCAAGGAGGTCAAGGTCGCCCTGTGTGGTGTTGCCACTTTTCTACCAAAACAAACCTTTTAGAAAACGGGAAACCAAGGAACACCACATTTAGAAGGGGAACTTGAAATAAATGTAAAAGACGTTTTTATGTCTGGGAGGGTTATTTGTATTCTTGTATAAAAGTTACAGAAACGAAATAATAGGTAGGCTATATTTGTATATACCTATTTACTGTACATTGTACAGCATCTCCCTTGCCTGGCTATGAAGATGAGAGTAACTTTTGCGAGTTTTTCCTTCCATGGTGGTCGCGCTATGAATGAGGGTTAGTGACCGTCTGACCTGGATGATGTTGTTGTCGTAGTTTGAGGCCATTTAAAGCGTTGCCATTACTCGTATCCAGCTCTCTCTCTCTCTCTTTTGATGGGATTACATTGTGCTATATTGCATTTTGGAGATTGTGTATGTATGTGTGTGTTTGTGTGTGTATCTGTAGGGGTGTGTGTGAGTGCGTGCGTAGCCAACAGAACCGCATTGACATTACTTGACAACGTCGCATATCCTACCATTCCTTAAATCTATTTATAGCTGTCCCCAGAAAAATGGCAGCATGTTCTAAATAGCGTGCCATATGTTGTATAAATTCCTTCTATATATCCTTAAAATTATATGTTTCTTAACACCACATAACCTTTAAAAATTGTAATATAATATATATAGTCATAAAAGCTAAAATTAATATGTTAATAGCCTGAAAAACTAACATTTGTTGTTAAAGCTTTGAATATTTGACAACACCGCACAGGGCGAGGGACTCCACCTTGTAGCTCATTTCATAGGAGGATGACTATAATTGTTATAAATTTCTCTTGAATTAAAATGTAAAACTTGCAAACTAAACAAACCAAAATTGGGACAAGGACAATATAAAGTCAAATTAAATTATCAAAATCGCTATGTGGAAACAACGTTTACTAAAATGAAAATTATTAAATAAAAGAACACAATCCACCACATAGGGTGTACATTACTACATGAGCAAGTTAATCTGTTTCCCAAGCAAACTAATCGCACATATAACAACGCACTATCGTCACGTTAAAGGAAGTAGTCAAGTTTGGGAAGAGAGGATAACATAAGGTGCATGGACCATAATAGCTTTGCTTATTTCCTTCCTCTATAAAATAAAATATCTATCTATCTATCTATTGCCTGACGCCGTGATCCCCGAAGGGGTGGCCACGAACGAACCGCCCCCATGCACCTCTGTCCCCAGTCAGTCGACGCCCCTCCCCCCAACCAGCACCACCTTCGTTCATGTACTTCCTCACTCCATCCTTCCACCTCATATTCGGTCTACCTCTCCCCCTCTGTCCCTCCACCTCGCTCTCATACACCCTCTTAGTCATTCTCTCGCTTTCCATACGTTCCATATGGCCGAACCATCTCAAGTTGTTCCTTTTCACACTTTCCAGCACATCTACCTCCACACCACACCTCCTTCTTACTTCCTCATTAGTCTGTCTATCCCTCCATGTAACTCCGCACGCACTCCTTAAGTAATTCATTTCCACTGCTCTCACTCTTGGTCTGAGTCTCTCAACCAACGTCCATGCTTCGCTTCCGTAAGTCAGTGTCGGGATTACCACACTGTCATGCAAGGACTTCTTCACTTCCATACTGACCACCCTATTTCTTGTTACTGCTTTTAGCGTTCCTACAACCCTCTTCCCCTGTTGTACCCTCTCCCGCACCTCTTCATCCATAGTCCCATCTTTACTCAACACACTGCCCAGATACTTAAAAGAGTTGACGATCTCCATAGCCTGACCGTTCAGCTTCACCTCACACTCTGTGACTTCACCCCTTTCGAAGACCATAACCTTGCTCTTCCCCGTATTTACCTTCAAATTCCGTTTTTCGCACACTGTTCCAAACTCATTTACCAGACCCTGCAACTCCCATTCATTATCACTCATCAGAACTGTATCATCCGCAAACAGCAGTATAGGTAGCTTCCACTCAATTCCCTCCCTTTTCAGCGATACACCAACATCCACTGCTCTTGATAGTATTTCTTTCATAACTCCATCCATATATACAGTAAACAACCACGGGGACATCACACACCCCTGTTTCAAACCAACATTCAGGTCAAAGAACTCGCTCTGCTCACTCTCCACACGTACTGCCGCCTTTGCACCCTCATACATGCTCTTCACTGCTTTCAGCAACTTGCCCTCTACTCCGTATATTCTAAGTACTTTCCACAAACCTTCTCTATCCACTCTGTCATAGGCCTTCTCCAAGTCCATAAAGGCAACATACACCTTTTGTTTCTTCTCCAGATACTTCTCCACAACACAATTCAGGGTAAAAATCTGATCTACACATCCTCTTCCCTTCCTAAAACCTCCCTGCTCGTCGCCTATCCATTTCTCCGTTCTCACTCTCACTCTCTCAATCACTACCCTACTGTATACCTTCCCTACTACGCTTAGAAGACATATTCCTCGGTGGTTACCACACACTCCTCTTTCCCCTTTGCCCTTATATAGGGGGACTATTATGCCAGTCTTCCAGTCATCGGGTGCACTCCCCTTCTCCCATGCTAGTTTGCACATTTTCCATACCCATTCTATCACTATCTCACCACCATACCTCAACATTTCCCCACACACTCCATCTGTTCCTGGTGCTTTCCCCAACTTCACTCTTTTCATGGCTTCCCACACTTCTGACCTCCTGATCCCCACCTCCTCCACTACTTCTCTTCTTCTCCCTCCCATACCATATCCAGCTATGTTTGCTGGCTCTTCATTCCTTTCATTTAGCAACTCACTGAAGTACTCCCTCCATCTTTCGACTCTCTCTTGCTTCTCGGCTAGCATTCTCCCATTCTTATCTTTCACACCCTTACTGTTTCCCTTGCTACCTTCCCTAACTTTCTTGACTTCTTTCCAGAACAGTTTCTTACTCTCCCTCCATTTTACACTCAGATTCCTTCCAAATTCCTCATCTACTCTTCTCTTACTTTCCTTCACTACTCTCTTCACCACCCTCTTACTCTCCACGTACCTCGCTCGTTTCTGTCTCTCGGAATCTTCATTCCCTCTGCTACCCAACCACTCTCTATATGCTTTCTTCTTTTCTTCCACAGCTATTCGTACCTCTTCTGTCCACCATGCTGTACCTTTCACTCCCCTCCCTCTTCTCCTCACTCCACACACCTCCTCACATGCTGCACAGATCTCATCCTTAAACACCTTGCTCATCTCCTCCACTTCCTCCATAACTTCCAGGTCGAACCCACCTAGTCGTCTTTCCACTGCTCTCCTGTACTCCTCCCTGATTTCCTCCTCCTGCAACCTCTCCACCCTCCTCACCATTCCACCCTCCTCTCGCCTCCCTCCCGCTCTCCTCACCCACTTCTTTTGTATCCTAACCTTAGCTACCACTACATAATGATCAGACAGACCCCCTCCAATACCCCTATAACCCTAGCATCCATCACAGATTTCTTCATTCGTTCATCCACACATACATAATCAATCAATGACTTTCGTTCCACCACTGTCTTATCCTTCATCGTCAACATCCGTTTCCACGTGTACCTGTGGATCATTCTGTGTCGGAAGAAGGTGTTGGCTATCCAGCCTCCTCCCCATACGTCCACAAGTGCACTACCATTCCCATTCACCTCTGCTGGTACCCCACCCTCCCACCACTCCCTCAACTTTCCTATCACCCACCTTACCATTCATATCCCAATCAGAAATATTCTTTCGTTCTTGTCAAACTTCTCCAGGCACGCCTCCACATTCATCCAGAACTCCTCTTTCTTTCTTTCAAGTATATCCTCTGTCGGGGCATACACGCATACAATCACCCACGTTTGTATTCCTACTTTCATTCTCACCCACACCATCCTTGAACCCACAGACCCATACTCTCTTACACATTCCTTCCATTTGCTACTTACAAACAAACATGCACCTTCTCTCGCTGTTCCTTCACTCACTCCAGCACACACACCCATTCCACACTCCCACTCTCTCACATCTGAACCTTTCCATTTGGTCTCTGTCATTCCACATACATCCAGCCTGGCATTCACTAACCCTTCCACAACCTCTCTCTCTTGTATGCCATCATTCATGCCCACGTAGCCATTCTCAGAATGTCCGAAGGCATGTCCTTAGTCGGTCGTGGTTCGTCAACGTTGGTTCCGTCCGCATCCGAGGCTGTTCGTTCGTTTTTCCTTGCTTCGATATTTTTTCCGGGTGGGGGTCGCAAGCCCACCGACCCAACCTCTTTAGTCGCCTCTTACGACACGCAGAAGGCACGTGGGGCATATTCTATTCCCTAACCCCCAGGGGGGTAAATAAAAATAAAAATAAAAATAAAATATAAATATAAAAATAATAAACTGACCAAGGAGCTGTTGGAAGTGGAACATGGCTGTGTCGTACTCGTTCCTGCGGTAGGATAGGTCGGCCATCATGACTGTGGCATTATCGTTTTCCTTGTCTGTCCTCAGTAAGGTCATGCAGGTGAACTGGCACTGGTCCAGCTCATTGGTCTGTACAAGAGAGAATGCAGCTTGATACATGGTTACAAAAATATTATACAAAATGCCAGTACTGTACGGTACTTAATATTTTACGTCAGATTTAAAGATAATTTGTAAATTACTCCTAATGTGCATAAACCTTTAACGGTCTTGATAGCGTAATGGTTAGCGTGCGGAATTTCGATGTGAGTGTCATGGGTTCGAATCCTTGGAGTGCCTCATGTATTACGGCGAAGCCGGATTTCTCCATACAATGCTGCCTCGCTATCGCTCGCCAGGAAGAAATCGAAACCTGGATGTGGATAAACGTCTTAAAACAGTTGGCTGAATGGGGCCGAATGGATACAAGCCAGGGAAAGAGAAAAGGAGAGAAAGTAAAAAAATGCCGGTGACCCCCCTTAATATCCATTTATGTTGTTGTTGTTGTTGTTCCCCAAGCTGTCTGGCCAAACAGCCCCAAGTCCCCGAGCAAGGCCAAGGCCATAACCGAGCGCCCCCACAGAACCCTCCCTGCCGACCACAATAAAGCCTGGGTGACCGAAGCCACTCCATGGCGGGGAGCTGAGGAGGGTGCGGAAACGCCCGGGAAACCAAAGCCCCACCCAGGGCCCTGTGCCCCTCAGCAATTATGAAGAGAAAGTTGAGGGCAAAGGAAAAATGTGACGCTTTGGCTTCCAATCTTGGTAGATTGGGAGGTCAATCCACGGAAGAGACGCCGTCACTTGAGATCTAGAAAATATATAAGTAAAAGGAACAGTCAGAGTAAGCTATGGGTATGGCAGAGATCGCTCAGTTCTCACTCTGATAGACCAGCCCATCACCACATGACTAGAACCCAATCCTCTCAGCATCAGCTAGGAAAGGCCCTAGAAGGCCGCCTTTGGCGGGGGGATAGCTCCCCTATTTCAACCCATTTCGGGGTTGGGCACCCACTGTAATATCCATTTATTGAACTACATACCTGCATGTAGAGCTTGGCCAGGGCGAGGAGGGTGGGAGGATGGTCTGGGTCGTATGAGAGAGCTTCCTTGTATAACTTTATGGCTCGGTCAAACTCCCGCTGGTTGGCTGCGTGTTCGGCCATCTTGCTACACATGCTGCAACACAAAGCACAACCTGTAGTTTAGTACTGGATACACACTCATCATTTACATTTACAGTTCAATAGGTACACACACACAATTATGCACAAACTAATTAAAGTACCAGCATGCAAACATACAGTATACACATGCACACATAATAGGCCTACTCACATAAGTACACATACACAATGACACACATACAAGAGAACATAACATTAAGCTACTGTACACGCATACACAAACATACCTCACAAGCATTGATATGCACATATAGCTCTTTCTAAACTCTCACTCAACACAAAGGCACTATGGCTTTGTCAAAAATCAATGAGCTACAATGAAGTTGGCTGTACTGTACTTGGACAATGAATAAATGGAGCTATGCATTGTTGTTATCTCAATTACATTGAGCGTATTTATCAATACCAAATCAATATCAATATCAATATCAAAGGCCTTAACCTTGGTGCGATGCATAAGGTGTTGATTTTCGGTGTGAGCATCCTATAATAAAAGCACACTACAAGAGCAAAAAAAAAAAAAAAAAAATCAAAACTACCGGTAAATTATTTTAACTATCGTACAAATAAAAATAATAATAATAATAACAAATTTACATACAGTATACTGTACTGTATATACTGTATATGTACCGTATATACTGTATAATGTATATGTATATATTAAAATGTAAAACTTGCAAACTAAACAAACCAAAATTGGGACAAGGACAATATAAAGTCAAATTAAATTATCAAAATCGCTATGTGGAAACAACGCTTACTAAAATGAAAATTATTAAATAAAAGAACACAATCTGTATATGTATATAATAATATCAAAACAAATCACTAGTCTCAAGTGATCAGAAGGACTCCAATTGACGAAAGTAGTAATGTTACCTGCCAGCCAGTTGTCTCTGGTCCGGTACAGTGTCTGGTAGCTCCACCTGAGCCCTCTTGAGCACCTTCACCTGCATGTCCTTCCCTCGACTCAGTGTGCTCAGGGCCTGGTCGTAGTGCCCACCACGCTCGTGAACCTTGGGGAGAGGTGGGAAACAATCCGTTATTGAGTACATACATACATACAATCACAATCACAGACCTGCATCTTTTCACCCAATTTTGTTCATCCATTCTCTCCACATGTCCATACCATCCCAGTCTACTTGTACGCATCTCCTTGTAGTAGTTAAATACCGAGTTCAATATAATAGTTCAATACAGAGGTGCAGTTTGCATTTTTTTTAATGCCGTGCACTCCCTTGATTGACAGGGCGAGGGGCGCCTTTGTTACAGGGTTTTTACTGGACATTTGCCACAAATCGCTAGATCAAGGTGCCCAAATACTTGCCGCTTACCAATGGCGCGGCGTGGGATCGAACTGCCGACCCTTCGGTCAGATGCGTTACCGTACCGGCCATGCGCGGCCTCTTTAATGTATTTACCAACTACAGGTACAATATACTGTACCATCCTAGAATTATTGGAGACATAAAACCTAAAATCGGAAGGTGGATATACAACTTCCTCGTGAACCGAAAACAATCAGTAGCAGTAAGTCAAGTAACATCTGAGCCTTCAGACGTCAAAAGGTCAGTTCCCCAAGGAACAGTACTAGCGCCCCTTCTTTTCCTCATTCTAATAAGTGACATAGATGCCAACACAAGACACAGTACAGTATCCTCCTTTGCGGATGACACGAAACTGAGTATGATAGTAAAGACACAGGAAGACACGGGCCGGCTGCAAGAGGACATGAATAAGGTGTTCCAGTGGACCAGGGAAAACAACATGCAGTTTAATGAAGAAAAATTCCAACTACTGTAATGCGATACGGAGATGAGGATTTCGTTAAAGAGAACACAAGTTACATAACAGAATCCAATCACATAATAGAACGTAAAGACAATGTGAAAGACCTTGGGGTGATAATATCTGAAAATATGGAATTCAAAGACCATAACCAGGTCAAAGTTGCAGCTGCGAAACGGCTAACAGGTTGGATTCTACGTACATTTAAAACTCGCGGTGAATTGCCTATGATAACACTCTTCAAATCCCTGGTGCTACCGCGGCTAGAATGCTGTAACGTATTAACATCCCCATACAAAGCAGGTGAAATTAATGACTTAGAAAGTGTACAAAGGAACTTCACCTCACATATAAACTCAGTAAAACAGTTACACTATTGGGAGCGTTTAAAATCACTAAAGCTGTATTCGTTGGAACGTAGAAGGGAACAATACTTAATAATATATACTGTACGTGGAAAATCGCAGAGGGTCTTGTACCAAATCTACATACCCCAATAGCAATAAAGTTCAGTGATAGGAGAGGCTGGGAATGCGATATCCCCAGGCTGAAAAATCGGGGTGCTATGGGCTCTCTGCGAGAGGGCTGGTTATCACATAGAGGAGCACGTCTCTTCAACAAACTCCCGCGGCGAGTAAGAGACATGAGAGGCATCTCGTTAGACAGCTTCAAGAGAGCTCTCGATGTCGAACTACAAAAAGTGCCAGATGAGCCCATCTTCGCAAGGGAGCGTTCCGCCCCTTCCAATAGTCTGCTGCACCAATTCTCAAACAACAACGAAGGGCGGTGCGCTCATCGGTGCCACTAGCAAGAGTGGCGAACTCCACATAGGTAGGTAATGTAAAAAACTATATAGTATGCCTTATGATTATATAGTTATGCCTCAGAGACCATTCCAACCCCTTGCACTCCTCAACATTCCTATCATGTCAGTTAAAATTACAAGCCCTTCTCACACAGTCTTCTCTTTTTAAATTGTTTTTATCATTACATTGTTCATTAAAGAACAAAACTCACCTAAATATGTTATCTCACAGACTATTATCTAGTCCAACTGGCGCATGACCCTCTCTCCGAAACGACTGCGTTTACACTCATCTATTCACTAGCATTCTCCATTCATTCCTATTTATTACTACCTGTATTTATTACTATTTAAACTAATAATAATACAAAACAGAAAAAAGCAACTTGTCTAGCTGGCAGTTAGTCTATCTATCTATCTATTGCTTGACGCCGTGATCCCCGAAGGGGTGGAAGTTAGTAGCCCTGTTTAATTTGTCTGGCCTCCCTCTCTGCTTCTGTTCGTGTCTCACCTACACAGAGAGTAATCCAGCTAACTCTCACAAACACTTCCTCTTCCTATTCATTTCACTGCACTAAACAAGCACACCACACTTCTTTTCAATACACCAAAAATATATTATTGCTTTGCCTTTTGTCTCCTTCATACACATAAAATAAAAAAATAAAAAGACACTGGTATCTTAAGAGGCCCTTAGTGATCTTTGGTCTCTGGGTCTTCTCCTGGGTGACCTAGATGCGTGTGAATTTGTGTTTTACTTATTTTATGTGTTGTGTTGTGTTGTCCCTGTTCGGGCTCTGTCTCAAGTCGGCCACCCCCAGCTATGGGGTATGTGCCTGAGTATATACATACATACTGTACATACATACATACCTTAGCTAGCAAGTTGAGCAGCTTGGCCTGAGTGAGCATGGAGGTGAGGTCGGCCGGGTTGAGAATTTCCACCTCCAGAGCTTGAGCGATGGTCTTCTCTGCCTTGTCATACTGCTTTAACCTCATCTGGAGCTCAGACATGTCATACCTACAACAAACAACAAAAAATAAAAAAATAAGTTAATATTTTCTTCTTTATCTTATATTCTTTATCTTTATAATGTAAAACTTGCAAAATAAACAAACCAAAACATATACGAACACAGTAAAAAGACAAAACAACGAATCAAAATCGCTATATGGAAACAACGCTTAAGTAAAATAATTAATTATAAATAAAAGAACAACAACAACAACAACAACAACAAATAAAAGAACACAATCCACCACATAGGGTGTACATCACTACATGAGCAAGTTAATCTGGTTCCCAAGCAAACTAATCGCACACATACCAACGCACTGTAGTCACGTTAAAGGAATTAAGTCAATTTGGGAAGTCGGGGACGTTCTGGTAAATTTTTACTAAACTCTGCATGAATAAAGAAACTACATTAAGTGTCAAATGTTATATTAAAATCAAATTTGCAACTTGACAAGATAATAACAATAGTACAAAATACAAATATAACTCACTAACGATAGTGCTATCGGGTAGGTACTTTTTTTTTTTTTTTTTTTTTTTTTAAAGAGACAATGAACGGAGGAAGGAAAAACACAGATAAAACAAAAAGGTCCATGTGCCTAAAGGCATCCTCCATTCATAAAATGTTTGTAACAACTGGATTTAAACATTTGTTGATTGTAAGTTTGTGGAAAGCAATTCGAGGGAAGTGAATTCCAAAGAGTAGTAGCTCTGGGGATAAATGAATTCTGATAAGCAGAAGTTCTGCATTGTGGAGGAGAAAGTGTAAATTCATGGGCGCTCTCAGCTGCCCTAGTTCTACGGGGAAAGATGTGGAGAGGCGGCACAATTGAAGCAAGTTCCTCGGAACAATTGCTGTGAAAATATCTGTAGAATAATGCAAGGGATGCAACGTTTCTTCGTATGGCTAATGTAGGAAGGTCCTGTGTGATTGCAGGGTTATTGATTAATCTAATAGCTTTATTTTGAATTTTGTCCAACTGCCTCAATGCAACCACTCCACTTCCACCCCACAGAGGTGAACAGTAATCCATCTGAGAGCGCACATGACTTTTATATATTACGGCCAACTGCTCGTCAGTGAAGAATTCTCGAACTCTGTACAGGAGTCCCAGTTTTTAGAGGCATTCTTAGCAATGCTTCTAACATAATGTGTCCAGCTCAAGTTAGTAGTTAATGTTACACCGAGAATGTCAATACTAGGGGAAGTGGGAATATTTACATCATTAAAAAATATATGGGAGTCAGTGAGATTCTGTCGGTTAGAAAATTGAATGTACTTGGTTTTCTGTGCATTAAAGGAAACTAGATTCTCTTGTCCCCATACATTAATTCTAGAAAGGTCCTGGTTCAGAGAAATTGCAGTGTTTATTTTTGAATTTATAAGATCGGGTTGGGTGAAAGAATTGGTAAATGTGAAGGAACTGTGGAGTGTTGAGTCATCTGCGTAGGAATGTATTGGATTATGAGTGGTAGATATGAGATCATTGATATGAATGAGGAACAGAGTTGGGGCCAAAACTGATCCCTGGGGAACACCAGCATTTATTGAGTGAAATTGAGAATAAAGGCCATCTACCATTACACGTATTTTTCTGTTATGAAGATAAGAAGAAATTAGTGGAACTAATGATGCAAGGCCGTAGTGTGACATCTTCGACAATAAGGATTGATGCCAGACTCTATCAAATGCCTTTGATATATCCAGTGCTATTGTATGTGTTTCACCATGTTGGTCTGTAGCTTGGTTGATTTGATGCGTAAGAAGGCAAAGAATGTCTGCAGTTGATCGACATCGTCTAAAACCATATTGCCTATCACTGATTAATTTATTATTCTCCAGATGCTTAATTATGTGATTATTTAATATAATTTCAAAAACTTTGCCAAGAGTGGAAGTTATAGCTATTGGTCTGTAGTTTGATGGATCTGAAGAGGCACCTTTTTTAGGAACTGGATGGATGTTTGCTTCTTTCCAGGGTACTGGGAAGCATGAGGTATGAGTACACAGACGGAAAAATTTTGCCAATACAGGAGCGAGCACCAAGGAGCAATTCTTAAGTACTATTGGAGGAATTTCATCTGGACCAGGAGCCTTATCTACTGAGAGATTCTGCAAAATAGTTTTGACATGTCTGGTGTGGATCTTAAGTGAGGGAATTTCAGGTGAATTAAAATTAAGTACAGGGATATCTTGATTTATGTCATCTAAGGTTGAGTTGGTGGAGAAAATATCTGCAAGAAGGTTAGCTTTACCTCGTGGGTCACTTACAAGATTGCCAGTCGGAGATTTTAATGGTGGAATGGATGAAGCAGTAGTGAAGTTGGATTTGAATGAGTTAAGAGTAGACCAAAATATTTTGTTATCATTTGGATTATTTAGAAGTTTATTTGCCTGCTTATGGAGAAAGTTTGATTTAGTTAGCTTTAATACAGTTTTGGCATGATTTCTGATGTTTCTAAAGTAATTAACCTGACAAGCGCGATTTGACAGTAGGTGCTAGGGTAGTTATTTGTGCATTTCTAGCCCTGGATTCTGACAGAATTCGTTATATTTACAATATAAACCATTATTTGTTTTCGGTATGCTTTTATTTTACATATATGATGTATATATGAACCTTCAAGAGTGCTAAAATAAGTGGGAAAAGCATTTGGGTGGTGAAAAACGAAGATATTGGCCACCCGGTCATAATCTCAGGCGAGAGAGAGAGAGACAGGCAGCCTTCCCCTCTCGCTGTCTGGGAGTCAACTGAGGAGAGCGGGGCGGTGTGTGCCGGTGTCTGGGTGTTGCATAACGATCTTTTATGCAACCCACTTGTGCTACATTATCGCGGGAGAGAAAAATAACCGATAAATGATGATAATAAGAGGAAAAATAGGTGATAATTGAGGAGGGGAGGGAGGGGGGAATAAGGTGGGGAAGGAGGGGAGGGGGGTGGGTGAGATTTACATGGATGAGTACTGGAGGGGAATTATCTCACCTAGAGACAAATTCCTTTGTTTTGATAGGCCCTTTTTTTTTATGGAAGTCTTTTTTTATGGTCCTGCTTCCGTGAGGCCTATCGCGTTCCCTATAGGAAGCCTTCCGTGAGGCCTATCGCGCTTGCCGGGTTAAAGGCTTCATGTGTTTTTGATTTTGTGTATGCATTGTAGGCTATTGCTTTTTGTTCAGTTACTCTAGCACAATTATGGTCAAACCATTTAGGTGAATTAGATCTTTTACTGTACTTTTGATGAGGAATAAAAGTTTCCATTCCAATTTTTACAAAATCTTGTATGTGGCTCAAGGTGGAGTGTGCATCATTAGAAAAGAAAGAGGTCCAGGGAATATCAATAAAGAAACCTTGAAGACCCTCCCAGTCTGCCCTATCGTAATGCCATTTAGTCACCAAAACAGGTTCAGAGTGGGAAGGTGTGGTAGGTGATAGACAGGTGGCCTGTATCAGACAGTGATCAGAAGATCCAAGTGGGGACCTCACTGTAACATCATAATTTTCTGAATTGGTTGTTAAAAATAAGTCCAGTAGGTGGGAATTATGATTAGGATTATCTGGTACACGGGTGGGTTGGTTGACTAGTTGAATGAGATTAAATGACTTGTAAACATAGCATGCTTCAAGTGACCCCTAACAATTACTACCCTACAAATAACCTACATTTATTGTACAAATAAACTAAGGAAATCGCAGGGTCATGCCTGGATGTGAGGTGAGTGGGCATTGTGGTGTGCTCCGCTGCGTGTCTGCCTGCTGAGACCGGAACCTCTCCGGGAGGTCTGGGACAGGGGAAATGCTGGAAGCCCCTAGTGATCCTAGGTCTCTGGTCTTCTCCTGGGCGACCTAGATGTGAGTGAATTTATATTTTGTTTTTTATGTTGTGTTGTGTTGTCCCTGTTCGGGCTCTGTCTTGAGTCAGCCACCCCCAGCTATGGGTATGTGCCTGTATACTGTATATACATACACATACATACATCATAATATACTGTATTCTTTTGGGTAGGTGTCAATGCTATTGCAATTTTTCATTTACCAGAGTAGAAGAGTAAACCTATCTATCAATTGTCAGACTGACAGGCACCATGGTCCCCGAGGGGGTGGCCACGAATGAATCTCCTCCATCGAGGCAATTTGTTCCATTCTCTAGCTTGCTAGTGACCAACCGCACAATGTTGTGTATTCTGTGTGGAGGTGCAAGTGGAATGTTATAATATTAAAATTAATGATAAATTGCAATAATTCTATGTCAAGCCAGCAGCTAATGACCCTGAAAAGGGATAACTAAAACTGATCCTGACTGCTAACTAGAGTGCCAACATTCCCCAGAGGGACTAGGACGTGGGCAGGATACTTTGTGGGTCCCCAGAGACTGGTCCGTCCAGACCTAGCCTTCACGGCCAGGGAAAGTTTTTGAGCCAGCACTCCCAGTACAGTGACTAAGCGTACTCGGCTACCGTACTGTTGGAATGACTGTGGTTGTGAATGTAGTCTGTAAATAGTGTAATTAGCTCTATCATGCTGATAAGGTGGTTGCATTCACTGGTCTACTGCACCTTAGATGATGTCCACCATTGCAGAGAGGGGTTGGGAGGCCATGAGGGTGAATGTCAAATAAGTAATACCCTGTTTTTAACATTATTCATCAACTACAAACCCCAATGTACTTGAATAAACTAATGAAAGCATATGGTCCTCCCGGGATTCCAACTTGGGACACCACACCCAGAACATAAGCATCTAAACCATTACACCACCAACACAGTTAAAGGTTGAATACACGATCACGATTAATATCCATTTTCGAACTTTGGATCTCAATCTAATCATGTACTCGACCAAACTGCATACTACATACCCAACTACTACCCCAATGGGGAATCAAGCTAGGGCCTCCAATGTACAACTTCCAACACTACCGCCTACTGCCCTACTCCATGCAGGCACAAAATAGAAGAGTGTAATTGGATAATTACAAACGTAGAGTATGAGCCCAAAGCTTAAATTGAGAAGCTAAATTTGAGAAGGAAAAATACAATCTAATTATAGAATGCCTGTTTTTGCAAGTTACCTATTTATCTATGCAGTATATCTATATACTCACGCAGATACCCCTTTTTTTCAATTTTACATAATAATTTCTATTTTTGTATTCTCCTACTTATCGTGACAGAGTAAGGGGCGAGGGAGCGCGAAAGTGGTCCTGGTCCGTAAGAATTGGAACTTTAAATGTTGTTTCCGTTCGGGCTCTGTCTCAAGTCGGCCACCCCCAGCAATGGGGTATGTGCCTGAGTATATACATACATACAATTAGTATTGACCTGAGTTGGTTGCTACTGCCGGTCTTGATAGCGTCCTTGTAGTAGTTAATAGCCTTGCCATACTGATGTGTCTTAACCAGCGCCACACCCATACGACACGCCAGCACGGAGTCACGGGGGTTGCGCTTCAGGGCTTGCTCGTACACCTGCAGGGAAGGGTTCGTTTAATGGGTGGCAAACCGCAACAATTTTGTTTGAAGACTTGAATGATTATGAGAAGGAATACAAGAAAATTAATATGAAATAGCATTGTTTTGGCCATTTCATCATTTCCAAACACATAATTGGAACTATAAACCGCAATTTTATCTTGACATGTACAATAATAAAGACTAAAAATAATGGACTTGGCTTTGGTTTGCCACCCTGCTGAGGAAGAATATAAACAAGGTCCTGCGGAAGGATTATGATGTTCCCTCCACCAACCGACTTTACTCCTAAACTCACCATCCAGCTCTCCTGAGATATCAGAAGAGACTGGATGACTCCATTGTCGACGCCTGCCCGGGATGTAACACAGCACCCCATACCATTGAACACATCATAGAAGACTGCATTTCACACAACCACTTACGCCAACAACATAATCTACACTCAATGAGAGCTCTGTGGGAAAGCCCGATCGTGGCCATGGCCTTCCTCAGGGACTCGGGGCTGTTCGGCCAGGCAGCTTAGGGAACAACAACAATAACAACAACTCCTAAACTCAATTAATGAAATCAACAAATACATGTGGCAGTCCAGGGATTCGAACCTAGGATGCTCACACCGAAATTCAGTGCATTTATCCATTGCGCTACGAAGACAGGGTTAGGGGACTTGGCAGGGACTCGTCACTCTTTTAATATTAGTTTAGCAGTAATTTTGTTTATTATACTATATTATATATACTGTACAGTATAACATTATATATATTATACACCCTATGTGGTGGATTGTGTTCTTTTATTTATAATATTATTTTGCTAAAGTGCTGTTTCCACATAGCGATTTTGATAAGTTCCTTTGTCTTTTTACTGTGTTCGTCTAAGTTTTGGTTTGTTTATTTTGCAAAATTTTACATTATAAACTCTTATTAGTACAGTACAGTATATTGTATTTAACCTAAGTATGCTTGGGTGAGGGCTGGTCCTATCCAGAGTGAGGTTTGGGATCCTCTATCCAGCCATAGCCGTTTCTGTCTGTCTCTTTAATAACTGCATGTTGGCAGAATAAACAAATATTATTATAATAATGTAAAGCAGCATATACCTCAATGGCTCTGTCTGGTTCCTGTATGGCCATGTAGGCGTCCCCCAGCATCAGGTAGCTCTGGGGGGTTGGGTCCTTCTCTACAACCTCTCTGAAACAGATTAACTTGCTCATGTAGTAATGTACACCCTATGTGGTGGATTGTGTTCTTATATTTATAAATTATTATTTTGCTTAAGCGTTGTTTCCCAATAACGATTTTGATTAGTTGTTTTGTCTTTTTACTGTGTTCGAACAAGTTTTGGTTTGTTTATTTTGCAAGTTTTACATTATAAATACACACAATATTACAACATTAATACACTATCACACCATCATCATCATCTTAGCCATATTTAGTATAAACATAAGAAAATATATATAAATAATAAACTCAGGCCGCACAAGTCCTCCAACATACCTGTAACATGAGGCAAACATGCGTTTATCCTTGAGGTGGTTGAGGTATATGGAGGCCATTTTGTCCCGGGCTTGTAGGTAGTATTGCTGTGAGGGATCCACAGCTCGTAGGAGAGAGAGAGCATGTTGGGCATCACCACGAGCCAGGGCAAGGTCTGCACTAGCTAGGTTCAGGCGTACCTCCTCTCCTGTACCCTGTATGTGTAGAGAGAGAGAGAGAGAGAGAGATGGTAATGTAAATAGTACTCAAGTCATAATATCTTTCAATCCCTATATACACCAGGATCGTGGAGTAGTGAGTCGGAGTCATGGAGTCGGCTATTTGTGGGTAGATCGGAGTTGGAGTCGTATTAGGAACATTTTTGGAGTTGGGGTTGGACAATTTTTTTCACCGACTCCACAACCCTGATAAAATACCGGTACAGCTTCTTTAGGCCAATCATGTTTCCAGATCACATTACATATTTGACAGACTATATTTGACAAATAGTAAATGATGAAAGCTTTCTGACAGCATTTCATTGGAGAACATAAACCCATATATCAGGAAAAAATTTATTGAAAAATACAAAAGTTTTTTCTTTTCTTGAGCTATCTTCAACTGTGAATATGGCTTAAGAGGAGTCAAAACTTTCATGTCTTTATAATATACACTTGTTCATTATGTGGGTATAAGATCTCGTCTTATGTAGTAGCCCAGGTTCGAATCCCGGGTGGATCAAATGCTTTCATTAATTTCATTGGGAGGTGTTTGATGTTGGGAGTGAAATTTATAAATTAGATTATTCATGGCACTGTGTATTCATGGCACTGTGTATTCATGGCACTGTGTATTCATGGCACTGTGTATTCATGGCACTGTGTATTTTACTCTCATGCCAAGTGCTTGGCTGACTAACTTACTTAAATAGCATATACAGTAGGCTACAGTAAAAACAAATTAATACATACTGTACTGTACCTGTATAGTGTATATACTGTACATACAGTATATATATATATATATAAGTTTACAGACCGCTTTGTCCACAGAGAGTGTGGTTACAGTCTCATGTCCTAAATGGCGGCATTCCAGGCGACCCTGTCAAGGGCTGCTTCTCTTGTCAATTTCTATATATTGAGATTGGACCGGAGTATCTGATGCCACGTCTTACTAAGTCTACCCCTACGCGCAGCTCCCCACACGTTCACAGTCCAGCATTTCTTCACCCAGCACTGATCATCCATTCTCTCCACATGTCCAAACCAACCAAGTTGGCTTATGCGCATCACTTCACTGACACTCCTAATGCCCAGACGCCTTCTTAATTCCTCATTTGATACCCCGTCCCTGAGGTTAACCCCACATATCTATCTCACCAATCTCTTCTCATTTTGTTCCATTCTATTGATATCCTCTGCTTTAACCAGCCACGTCTCCGATTCATAGGCATATAATATAGTAAAAGCAAGTATATACAGTAAAATCTAATTAAAAACAAGTATATTAGTTTAGTTTAGTTTTGTAGATGTTTAGGTGACAATCACCACGGTCGATCTGGGGATCCGCCGCTGACGAGCTCGTCCTGAAATCTTTACGACTCTGAATCTTACGATTCTATATATAAAGTAAAATCTAATTAAAACAAGTATATACAGTAAAATCTAATTAAAACAAGTATATACAGTAAAATCTAATTAAAACAAGTATATACAGTAAAATCTAATTAAAACAAGTATATACAGTAAAATCTAATTAAAAACAAGTATATACAGTAAAATCTAATTAAAAACAAGTATATACAGTAAAATCTAATTAAAAACAAGTATATACAGTAAAATCTAATTAAAACAAGTATATACAGTAAAATCTAATTAAAAACAAGTATATACAGTAAAATCTAATTAAAAACAAGTATATACAGTAAAATCTAATTAAAAACAAGTACAGTAAAAGTCCGTTAATCCGACGACCGATGATTCGAATCTCCCAATAGTCCGAATTTTTCAATTTGAGGCCAAATCCGAATTCACCCGATGGTCCGAATTTCAAGAAGTCCCAAAGTCCCCTTTTTGAGGCATTAGGCCACTCAAATGACACATAATGGAGCACACACATATCATATGTTCATGAATTCACTTTAAAAGTTTACCATTGTCATTGTAGCCTATTATCTACTTCAAAACATTCAGATTAATGGTCAAAGGAAGCTACTGATATAATCGTAAACACCTTCGTCTTCTTCTTCTTCCACATCGTCTGCTAGAGAGTTTGTTTGGCTCTTGAACGCATCCTTGGGACGCTCCGATGCGCTACTGGCTTGCACCGCATTTTCTGCAAGCGCATTCAGTCTTGAGCTTGAAAACGCACCTTTCAAGAAGTCCCAAAGTCCCCTTTTTGAGGCATTAGGCCACTCAAATGACACATAATGGAGCACACACATATCATATGTTCATGAATTCACTTTAAAAGTTTACCATTGTCATTGTAGCCTATTATCTACTTCAAAACATTCAGATTAATAGTCAAAGGAAGCTACTGATATAATCGTAAACACCTTCGTCTTCTTCTTCTTCCACATCGTCTGCTAGAGAGTTTGTTTTGCTCTTGAACGCATCCTTGGGACGCTCCGATGCGCTACTGGCTTGCACCGCATTTTCGGCAAGCGCATTCAGTCTTGAGCTTGAAAATGCACCTTTGGACGTATTAGTCTTGAGCTTGAAAACGCACCTTTGGATGTTCCGATACGCTACTATTTATAGTTCAGTGATCGGAGCATCCCAAGGGTGCTTTCAAGACAACAAGACAAGGGTGCTTTCAATACAATATAATATAACAGAGCACGTCACAAAAGGAAAATCACAAAAGGAAAATTACAAGAACCTCTCAGGGAAGTGCCGTTGTTAAGGCATTACTTCCCGAACCACATCTGATCTTCAAGAGCAAGACAAACTCGCTAGTAGACGGAAGAAGAAGAAGACGTTTATATCAGCAGATTCCTTTGGCCATTAATCTGAATGTTTTGAAGTAGTTAATAGGCTACAATGACAATGGTAAACTTTTGAAGTGATTTCATGAACATATGATATGTGTGTGTGCACCATTGTGTCATTTGGGTGGCCTAATGTCTCAATGTTTTCGTCATACACAGGTTCATAGGGGTAAAGTCCGATAATCCGAAAAATCCACTAATCCGAACGAGAGCCGGTCCGCTGCCCTTCGGATTAACGGAAGTTTACTGTATATACAGTAAAATCTAATTAAAAACAAGTATATACAGTAAACTCTTATTAAAAACAAGTATATACAGTAAAATCTAATTAAAAACAAGTATATACAGTAAACTCTTATTAAAAACAAGTATATACAGTAAAATCTAATTAAAAACAAGTATATACAGTAAACTCTTATTAACCTAACAAGTGCGCATGGGGGTAATTGGAAACGTCCCCCTGTGCTGACGTATTTGAGGTGTTTCCGTCACTAAAATATTCATTGTACCATTAATAGCATTAATACTTATCCATATGCGCCTATTATGGGTTGATTATAAAGGTATTAACCTGAAACAACAATAAAACGAGTGAAAACAGCGTTTGGATGGTCAAAATCGGAGATATAGCCCGCGAGTTGTATAATGTATGGGTGAGGCAAGCTGCTTTCCCGCCAATTTCCCCCAAGGCCACTGAGACACAGTCGATCGATACTCTCTCTCTCTCTCTTGCACTCGCTTGCCATCAGTGATGACAACACCCTGCTTGCAACTCGCTAATGTTAGCACGAAAATATACCTCAGAATAAGGGAATAACATGGAAAATAGGTGATAACTGAAGGAGAGGAGGAAAGTGGGGAAGGAGGGGAGGTAGAGGACTGAGATTTTGCATGGCCCAGGGGCCCAAAAAAAATAAAAAAATAAAAAAATAAAAATAAACAAAAATTTTTTTTTTCGATGTCAAAAGTTGATTTTCTTTTTCACTCACTCTTAAGAGTCTCCCAGCAGTCCGCCAGGGGAACTCTTAAGAGTCTCCCAGCAGTTCCCGGGTTAAAAACAAGTATATACAGTAAAATCTAATTAAAAACAAGTATATACAGTAAACTCTTATTAAAAACAAGTATATACAGTAAAATCTAATTAAAAACAAGTATATACAGTAAACTCTTATTAAAAACAAGTATATACAGTAAAATCTAATTAAAAACAAGTATATACAGTAAACTCTTATTAAAAACAAGTATATACAGTAAACTCTAATTAAAAACAAGTATATACAGTAAAATCTATTTAAAAAGTGCATAGAACAAAGAGTGAATGAGTGTGCTAACCTGGAACTCTGTCATGGCTTGAGTCATGATGGTAGCGGCCTCGTTGGGTTGGTTGTTAAGGCGGTAGGCATCACACAACTCCAGGAACACTGAGGCTCGGTCCGGTATGGTCATCTCTGCCTTGTTGCGACTACCCTTTGTTGCTAGGATGGGGACAACATACAGTAATATTTAACCCCTTGTGTATGGTCGCGCTAATAAGTCATGTCCCAGCTGTCATTACGTTTGGCTCGCTCTGTGCTTTATTAATGTCTGTCAGGTGTTGAATAGGGTGGTTAAGTGTAGAAACATGTTTGTATATTTCACTCGATATGAAGAAATCAAGCTTAGATATTGCTGATAACAATTATTGATCAAAACATACTTGGGGCCGAGACATCACTTATTAGCTCGATTGTACCTGGGACGTCTTTTGTATTTTAGTGAAGCTATATTTAGTCGATTTTGTGTAGATTAACCCATGGGATCCGGGGGGCCTCATATGAAGTTTGGTATTTTCAACTTCATAATTCAGTAGTTACTGATTGAGACCACCTAGAGCAGTCAATATTTTTGCAAATTGTAGAACGTTTTCTTGTCTGTAGACTGCCGATGAGACGACATCGCTACGTTGCGTGGTTGCCGAGTTCTGATGATTATAGCGGCGATTTTTTTTTTGACCATTTTGCCTCATATGAGGCCTCCCGGATCCCAAGGGTTAAGAAGGGTCTGTGGTAGCTAAAAGGGTTAAGTGAGATAGTTTGAAGCCTGATAATTACTGGAGGCCCTTTTAACTGACTAAAATTTTCTAATAGTAGCCAGAATAAACCTAAAAGGACGTAGCCGGTAGGGAAGGGGTTAATTCATATTTTGTCACCAACCAATTTTACTGTGTTATTTCCACAAAGTAATTTTGGTAAGTTATTTTGTCTTTATATTGTGCAGTTCCTGTTTTGGTTCGATTGTTTTGCAAGTTTTACATTTTAGTTAATCCATAACTTACTAATGGGATTCAACCTCTCCACTTTCAAATAAGAATGCAGGGTGTTTCTTGAACATTTATAGAGCTATTCTTTATAAGCTATTGTTCAGTAGTAGGGCTATTATAATGTAAAACTTGCAAAATAAACAAACCAAAATGTATACGAACACAGTAAAAAGACAAAATTTAATCCCTTTTTCATTATTTCTGAACATTTATAGAGCTACAGTATTCCTTTTTTTGTTTTTCTTCTTCTTTCAATGTGTATGAAGGAGACAAAAGGCAGGTTGCCCGTAACTAGTATCTCCCCCAGAGTCAAAAGAGTGACGTGAGCCAAATTCAAGGGACACTGTGGTAAAAATGCCTGGACACACAAAGCTTAAAGTAGTTTAAGTCATAGGATGAAGGAAAAATGTATTGATGTTCAGTAGTATGACTATGACTTACATTGTTTCAAACTCTGTGTGTCCAGACATTTTGGCTCGAACGTACCTTGATTTTGGCCCTGTCACTCTTTCAACTCTGGGGGAGGCACTCGTCACAGGAAGTTTTGCCTTTTATCTCCCTCATCCACATAGAAAAACAAATAAAATAAGTACATTAGTGCTATTTCATTATTTCTTGAGTGCAAATGGTACAGCAAGAATAAAGTTGGTCTTACTGGTAGGTCTGGTGTTGGCAATATTAAGACAGGCCTTGAGAGTATTGATGGCTTCCTGGTACTGTCCCTGCTTCTTCAACACCCTCGCCCGCACCAGGTGGTACGTAGGCTGCTCCCGAACCTGACAACACGGATACAGGACAGTCAACATACAGGTCTCCCTCACTATCCGATGCCCCAATTTACGTTATTATAATAGATTCATATTTGTTTTCACCAACTCACCACTCCCCCGACCACCCGGAGAGGTTCCGATCTCAGCAGGCAGACATGCAGCAAATAAACCTAACTAATGAAATCAATGAAAGTAATGAATACATATGGTACTCCAAGAACTCGAACATACGATACTCACACCGAAATTCCACACACTATACAAATATGTTCCTATCTTTACACACCCTATTCAACACGACAGATATTAATACCGCACACAGCGAGCAAAACGTAATGACAGCGGAGACATGACTTATTTGACCAACCGTACAGTACACTAGGGTATAATCCTGTGTAGCGGGGAGATCTGTACTTATGTCTCAATAATTTGGTAATGTTATAATATACTCTTACAGTTTACATTCATAAATAGTCCACTAATATACTAGATTAGGTTAGGTTAGGTTTTGGTTAGGTAAGGTTAAAGATATTGTTCAATGTTTCTTAGTAAATAGGCATCTCAAAAACAGTTCTGCCCGCTACACAGGATCTTACCTACACCAAAACATATCAATAGAATAGTGGGAGGGGCATATGGACTACTGACGAACATGAGGGTAGCTTTTACTTATGTGGACGAGGAGATGCTGGGACAGATTATAGTGTCGATGATTAGGCCAAGATTAGAGTACTGTACACAGCAGTGATATGGTCTCCACATCTGAAGAAACACATTGCTAAACTGGAAAGAGTGCAAAGAATAGCCACAAAGATGGTCCCAAATTTGAAGGAACTGTCTTACGAAAGAAGACTAGAAAAGCTGCAGTTACCTACACTATAAGAAAGGAGAGTGAGGGGAGACTTGATCACAATGTACAAAAGTGTGAAAGGGTTGGAACGATTGGGTAGAGATGACCTTTTTGTAATAGATGCTGGAAGAACAAGAGGGCATGAGTATAAATTCAGGAAGGGTATTTACCATAAAGATGTAAAGAAATTTAGCTTCCCATATACTGTAGGAGTATTGATGGCTGGAATGGGTTGGGGGAGGAGGCGGTGGAGGCAAGGAACATCCATGTGTTTAAAACTAGATTGGATAAAAGTAGTCATGGGGACAGGACAATACGAGCTTTGCTCAAATCCTGTACTGTCTTCGTGGTGCAATGCATAAGTGTGTTGATTTTCGGTGTGAGCATCCTAGGTTCGAATCCCCGGACTGCCACATGTGTTTGATAATTTCATTAATCGAGTTTAGGAGTAAAGTTGGTTGGTGGAGAGAACATAATAATACAACTAGGTAAATACAACTAGGTCCTAACCTGAAAATTGTAGGAGAGCCCCACTTCCAGGCTCTGCTGTGCCTGCTTGAAGTTACCCTGGTGCAGCTGGATTTGGGCCATCAGCAGGTGGGCCTCGGAACTGGTAGAGTCTGTACGGTAAACAATGTCCAGTTGTATTATTGTTGGTAGGGAATGAAGTATTAGCGAGGAGATGCGTACAAGTACAGTAGACTGGGATGGTATGGACATGTGGAGAGAATGGATGAACAAAATTGGGTGAAAAGATGCAGGTCTGTGATTGTGGAGGGAGCTGCACCAAGGGGTGGACCGAGGAAGACCTGGGATCGGACTATATGTGCCGATCTCTAATCCAAAAACTTGACAAGCGAAGCAGCCCTTAACAGGATTGCCTGGAACGCCGCCATTAGGACAAGAGACTGAAACTGCAAGTATGTGTGGAGCACTCAGTCTTAAAATTTGATGTATGTATGTACCTGTATGTATGTATGCTAGATTATTAAGATTCTGGATGACCATGATAGGCCCCAGTGGCTTTTAATCATCTGTAATTATGTTATGTTCAGTTATCCAACAAATACCCCCTATCTATCTAGCTATCTACAGTATATCTACCATATACTCAGGCATATAGGTACCCCATATTTTTTTTTTTGGCCGACTCGAGACAGAGCCCAAATAGGGATGAAAAAAAATCACACTCATCTAAATAATACCCCCAAAACAATAAAAACCGGAGCAGAGAACTGACCAATATTATCGAGGACATGCTGGAGTGATGCGGCGGCTCCCTTGACATCCCCGGTGATGAACTTAAGGTGTGCTGAGGTGATGAGGGCAGTGAGGAGGGCAGGACAGGCTCGGGTAATGGCATCCAACACTAACAAGGCTCGGGTCACTACACCTGGTACGTTCTGGCTCATACCTTCCCGAACACTTGGCTGCACACGATAACAATAATATTTATTAGTGGCCCCTTCATCATTGACGATATGCCTTAAACAGTAATGGCACTCTTTGAACTCATGCGTCAGCTGTTTGAAACACCCGCCTGAGAGTAATAAAGAGACCTACATTGTAAGCGTACGCTCATTCACTTACGGAATCGTCCTTATGATCGGGAGCTCACTAAGAAAACACTTTGTAAAAAATAATAAAAGACAAAATTATTAGAACCACTAAAAGATATGCTTCGTACCACATAAATGGCCCGAAAGGTCTTAAAATTGACAGAAATGGGGCAATAGATCTTAAAATCACCTAACTAATGGGATGAACATCCTAAAATCTCAAAGCTAATAGGGCTAAACATGAAATCAAAGGGGGTCCAGAAAAAACTTTTAAGTAAAAATCTCTTCTTAACCTCCAAGTTCATCACATACTCAGATTAAGCTGGATAAAAAAGGTTAGGTTAGAATAGCCTAGGTTAATCTAATTTATTTATTTCACTCCCAACACCAAACACCTCCCAATGAAATTAATGAAAGAATGTGATCCTACCGGGATTCGAACCTGGGTTACCACATACAGATCTTAAACACTCAAACCATTACACCATCAAGACAGTTAAAGGTTAAGTACATGACAATTATTTTATATCCATTTATCAAATACTGGATATCAATCTAATCATGTACTGAAACCCAACTGCACACTGAATAGCCTTATGATTAAGTGAAAAGAAAGAACATTTTATGGGGCACAGATCACATAGGACTGACCTCGCTACAAAATATTTTTGAACCTAAAATCGGACAGAACTTATTTGTGTGACTGTACCTGCGTTGGTGCGTAGAGGAGGCACTCGTTGACGATGAGCAAGAGAAAGTCCGGGTTGAGAGCTGCCAGGTAGGTGGCACCAAAGGACATCCCTCGCTGGTTCTTGAAATGGTTGTCAATGGCCTCATCCAGTAAACCTGTAACATAGCGATTCTGATTAGTTCCTTTGCGTTTATCTTGTGTCGTCCCAGTTTTGGTTTGTTTATTTAGCAAGTTTTACATTATAATATCATATCTATCTATCTACTATATACACTAAGGCCCATACCACATTTATTCTTTTACTTATTTATTATTATTTTTTGCTGGGGGCGGCTGACTCGAGACAGAGCCCGAACAGGGACAACAGAACACAGCAAAAAAACAAAAAACACACACACAAATGCATACACATCTAGGTCGCCCATCATACACTCATTTATTATCACAATTTGTTTGGTTTGAAAGTTTTAAATTTAAATTTATTACAGTACTCTTATATTTTATTAGAGTACTGTATCTAAGCATATTACAGTATACAGTTTTATAGTTTCTACAAAGAACTTGTCAATATAGATGTATATAGAGGCTATTAAACTAATTGACCCAAAGAACTTGTCAATATAGATGTATATAGAGGCTATTAAACTAATTGACCCAAAGAAGTCATCTAAAATATATATATGGTATTATAGTTACTACAAAAACACCGAAATTAACATGTAGTTTCTTTATTCATGCAGAGTTTAGTCAAATTTACCAGAACGTCCCGGACTTCCCAAACTTGACTAATTCCTTTAACGTGACGATAGTGCGTTGTTATATGTGCGATTAGTTTGCTTGGGAAACAGATTAACTTGCTCATGTAGTGATGTACACCCTATGTGGTGGATTGTGTTCTTTTATTTAATAATTTTCATTTTAGTAAGCGTTGTTTCCACATAGCGATTTTGATAATTTAATTTGACTTTATATTGTCCTTGTCCCAATTTTGGTTTGTTTAGTTTGCAAGTTTTACATTTTAATAGCAAATAGTTAAAAATAAGGTACAGTATAGTAGGTGCAAATTAAACATATCCAGCATATCCATGGCCACAAAAGTATGAGGTTGAATGAAGGTTATGGTTGTTGGCAGTGGAACGTTAAATGGTCAGAAAAATTGAACAATAAAATGCAATTATACGTCCAAATGTTGCAAGCAACTTGCATAAATCCGGAAGGAGATTAGAAGAGTGAAAAGCATTATGTGCCAAGTTAATATTAAGTGATTATAGTAGAATAACTGACCGAGAATAACATCTGAGGGCTGGTTCTTCATACGCCCCAACACAGCTGACAGGTAGAGGATGTCTGGAGAGGCACCCAAGCTTTTCTGAACCTGTAGAGTAAACAACAATACAGTGCATCAAAATAACCTTCACTAGCATACTGAGCATTGAAAGTACTATCTTAATTTTAATTATTATTATATTATAAATGAATAGGAATGAATGGAGAATGCTTGTGAATAGATGAATGATAACACGGTCGTTGGGAGAGGGGGTCAGGCACCAATTGGACTAGATAATAGTCCGTCAGGCTCTGAGACCGGGGAGCCGGTATATATGAAGGGTCATGCCTGGATGTATGGTGGGCGGGCATTGTGGTACGCTCCGCTGCGTGTCTGTGTGCTGAGACCGAAACTTCTCCGGGAGGTCGGGGGCCTGGGGAGTGCTGGAGTGCCCTTAGTGATCCCTGGTCTCTGGGTCTTCTCCTGGGTGACCATGATGTGTGTGAATTTGTATTTTGTTTCATGTATTGTGTTGTGTTGTCCCTGTTCGGGCTCTGTCTGGAGTCGACCACCCCCAGCTATGGGGTATGTGCCTGAATATATACAGTACATACTTTACATCATTATACAGGGTGGAGTCAAATTCAGTTGTATGTATGTATGTATATGCTCAGGCCCAATCCTCACTTGTCCTATTTTTATCTTTATTTTCTATTTTACTCTATTTTATTATTTGTTTGTTTTTATTTTCTGGGGGGTGGCCGACTCAAGACAGAGCAAGAACAGGGAAAACACAAACAAAACACAAGACAGAACAACGAACAAACACAGACAAAACACAAAATTCACAGACATCTAGTTAGGCCTACCCCAAGGTAAATGTCAACTGGAACAACTGGGTACTTAGTAAATTCACCACCACTCTGTAGTTACTCTATATACACCATATTATTCATACACACATTATCCAGTAGGTTGTACAACAAATGTTTCTTGCATACATGATCATATCCTAATCCTAGTAATCATGTCTTAGGACAAAATTGTATATCTTATTTTCAATTTTTCTGCTTCTGTCATTAATGTACCGGCTATAAAAAACATTTCAACTCGGGTATTATTGCAAAGTATATCATGAAATCTGTATATTGTTCCATAAATCAATCCCAGCCTTATGAGGGCTTTTGCCCAGTAGGCTGTAGACAAATAGTTTTTATTATTTTTATCCCATAAATCAATACAGTGATATAATGAAGTTAGAAGTGAACTGACCTCCTTGAGAAACTCTAGTTGCTGTTGAGCCACATCCACCTGGCCCTCCAACAGCTGACAGGAGATGATACCTGACAAAATAACATGGGTCACCAACATTTTTTTTTTTCCTATTCTGGCTCTGTCTCGAGTCGGCCAACCTCAGTAAAAAAAAAAGAGACAGAGAAAAAAGGGGAATGGGCCAGAGTATATAGATAGATAGATTGATAAACCAACAGTTGAACAGTCCTACGCTGCATTATACAAGTCCATATTACAACACTTGAAAACAGACTAAGATACGACTATACAGTATTTGTATAATTATTTGTGAATACAATTATAATGTAAAACTTGCAAAATAAACAACCAAAACTGGGACGATACAAGAAAAATGCAAATTTAGATGCAATTTAGAATATGGCTTTAATTAACTATGAAGTGCCGATCTTTTATAATACTTTGATATTTTAAGCATGAAACAATAACAATTCTTACTAGTACAGTATGTGTCTTTAAAATGTTTTGATAGCTTAAAGTATTAAACATTCCACTGAAGATGCAAGTGTCACTCTTTCAATAATAATGTACAATGGCTTGCACAAGTATCTAGTACCGGTACACTACTTCATGATAAACTGGAGACGGTCAACATCAGTAATGGAATCCTATGGTATGGGAAAAAAAAAAGTGGAAAAATATATCGAGGAAAAACTTCCACAATAGACCAAATTGGGAGTACAGGATGGGAGATAATATAATTAGCAAGGCCGAAAAAGAAAAGGATTTAGGGTTGATTATACAAGATAATTTGTCGCCAGAGAAACATATTAACAAGCTCTTTAGTGGAATGTATGCAATGGCCGGGAATATGAAAGTTGCTCTGAACTACTTGGATGAGACCATGGTAGCGAAAATTATGAAGAGTATGATTAGACCAAGATTGGAGTATGCAGCAGTGGTGTGGTCCCCGCATCTAAAGAAGCATATTCACAAGTTAGAAAGAATCCAGAGAGCAGTTACTAGATTGGTTCCAAGTCTCAGAGAACTGCCATATGAAGGGAGGCTAGACAAATTAAATCTACCAAGTTTAAAAGAGAGGAGAGAGAGGGGAGACATGATAATGATGTACAAATGCACCCGGGGGCTGGAGAGGCTGGATAGGGAGGATATGTTAATTATGGATACAGGAATAACTAGAGGCCACAGCTACAAAGTAAAAAGACCTACCTGCAAGAACGATATCAGGAAGTTTAGCTTCCCCTATAGATGTATTGACAAATGGAATGGGCTGGAGGAGGAGGTGGTAGGGGCAAGGAACATCCATATTTTCAAGAAAAAATTTGATAAAAAGTAGACTGAGAGACGGGACAACACGAGCTTAGCTCAACTCCTGTAAACTACAATTAGGTAAATACAATTAGGCAATTAGGTAAATACATAGTCGAAGTGGCATTGTGGCACGGGCAAAGGAAGCATGACTTGACAAAGTAGCCTGGAGACGTTTCTGTTATGGCCATCCTTTAGCGGGGGTTTCCCAGAAGGAAACAAGGCATCGGAGATGATGATGAGGAGGAATATTTCAAAATATTACATTAGCATATAAGAATCGTTCATTTTTTTTTATACTGCTTATCACTGCAGGTGATTACACAGTTGACATTACCTGTAAGTGCAGCAACGGAGGATTCATCTAACTTGGTAGCGTTCTTGTAGTACTTGGTGGCCTCCTTGTTACGACCCTGTAGCAGACACTGGTACCCAACCTCTGTCAGGTACTCTGCACTCCCGGTGTCCACCTTGGCCGCCTTACTGGCCAACATCAGGGTCTCCTCCAGCACCAGACGACTACGGCCACACTGAACAAGGATATACAGAAGACATTATTCACATACTGTAACTATTGATTTTTCACTATTTTATAATAAAATTGAAGCTTGTTTTACACTGTCTCCTCCAACACCAGACAATTGAAGCTTGTTTTACACTGTGTCTCCTCCAACACCAGACAATTGAAGCTTGTTTTACACTGTGTCTCCTCCAACACCAGACAATTGAAGCTTGTTTTACACTGTGTCTCCTCCAACACCAGACAATTGAAGCTTGTTTTACACTGTGTCTCCTCCAACACCAGACAATTGAAGCTTGTTTTACACTGTGTCTCCTCCAACACCAGACAATTGAAGCTTGTTTTACACTGTGTCTCCTTCAACACCAGACAATTGAAGCTTGTTTTACACTGTCTCCCCTCCAACACCAGACAATTGAAGCTTGTTTTACACTGTGTCTCCTCCAACACCAGACAATTGAAGCTTGTTTTACACTGTGTCTCCTCCAGCACCAGACAACTGAAGCTTGTTTTACACTGTGTCTCCTCCAACACCAGACAATTTTGATCACACTGAAGGGGAATTTACACCACCAATAGTATTCTCGCTACTTTTGATCACACTGAAGGGGAATTTACACCACCAATAGTATTCTCGCTACTTTTTTCTGGGAACATTATGCAACTTTTTTGCAGTGATATGAAAAACTAATATGAAAGTTGATTAAAATAAGTGACATGAATATAATAACTACATACAGTACAGTGTATCTCAGAAGCTACTAGATCAGAGTTGTGGGTAAAAGTGCTCATATAAATCCACTTTAACACACACACGCTAACAACCATTAACAGAGTAATTTATCTCGGTAAATTTGCATAATTATAAAATACCAATCACTACAGACAAATTAGCCAAGAAATATGCATGCTATGGACAGTCAACCATCGTATGAGAGTTCCTGATATGGAACATGGAATCAACAAGAAATATAAATGCATAGGAGTTTTATCACCATATTATTCCAATATCAATTGAACACAGATAAAATTAAAATACAGTATATATATATACAAATTTTCTGGCTGAAAATCATCACAGGATGCACAGCTACAACACCCACAGATCACCTACATCAAGAAACCAAAGTCCTCAAAGGCAAAGATCATCTAGACATGAGAGGCACACAATTCCTGGCAGCAGCCTCCACGAATCAACACCACCCACTACACTACATGGCAACACACCCAAAGACACCAAGAAATATCAAAACAACACCCAGCACACGCTATCACACACACATACTGTCTTCTCTCCCTCCCTGCCCACCCCAAACCAACTTCCGGAAGCACATCCATACTCATATCACTCGCCGTTCCATCCACTCACTCAAAAGGAACTTAGGGAACAACAACAACAAAATTTCTGGAAAACAGATAAGAGGATCATATGGTTTCATTTCTCTCATTGGGAGTTATTGGTGTTAAGAATGATATTAGTTAATACCTGTACACTGTGTACAGAATAATATATATATAACAAAAATATATATACCGTATATATAATATACAGTATATGTATTATTTTGTTCTTTTCACCAGAAGAGCTAAATTGGTGGTAATCTTTGTATAACAATGATCAATGTCTAAGTATTATTGAAAGTCATTGGGGAGGTTTAACTGTAGTTGACTTTACACCTACACATAACTTACCAGCCTTGAAAAGAGCTGAGCCATGTGAACAAATAGTGCAGCATTATTAGGCTCACTACGGTCCATCTCAGCGTATAGATTGCGGAGGCTCTGAGCTGCATCATCATAGTTACCCTGACGACACAGAGCGTGGAGGGTCTTGTACTTCATGGCCTCTATGTTGTGGGGGTCCAAACTCGACACCCTGATGATAATTATAATGTTAAACTTGCAAAACAAACAAACCACAACAGGAACTGCACAATACAATGACAAAAGCACTTATAATGTAAAACTTGCAAAATATACAAACCAAAACAGGGACGACACAATATAAAGGCAAAAGAACTTTTTCAAAATCGCTAGCCTATGTGGAAATAACGCTTTAGCAAAATAAACAAAACTTAGAAATCAAATTATCAAAATCACTATGTGGAAATAATGCATTGAAGATTTAGCAAAACGATACTATAAAATACAAAATTACGACATAATGTGTAGCCCACAATAGAATGGCCAAAGCACCATTTTAGCCGCAGTGTCACTTAGGGCTGTCTATTGTGGGGTTATTCATATCTTACATTACTGTTTATACTTTATAACCTCTTGATACAACTGTCATTTCATAATTTGAAGAAAATTGTTTAGTGTAATTATTATGTTTTTTACACCAACCAACTTCACATCTAAACTCAATTAATGAAATCAACAAACACATGTAGTGGTGATGGGCTGGTCTATCAGAGTGAGAACTGAGCGATCTCTGCCATACCCATAGCTTACTCTGACTGTTCCTTTTACTTGTATATTTTCTAGATCTTAAGTGACGACGTCTCTTGCGTGGATTGACCTCCTAATCTACCAAGATTGGAAGCCAAAGCGTCACATCTTTCCTTTGCCCCTCAACTTTCTCTTCATAATTGCTGAGGGGCACGGGGCCCTGGGTGGGGCTTTGGTTTCCCGGGCGTTTCCGCACCCTCCTCAGCTCCCCGCCATGGAGTGGCTTCGGTCACCCAGGCTTTATTGTGGTCGGCGGGGGGGGTTCTGTGGGGGCGCTCGGTTATGGCCTTGGCCTTGCTCGGGGCCTTGGGGCTGTTCGGCCAGGCAGCTTGGGGAAAAACAACAACAAAAACAACAACAAACACATGTGGCAGTCAGAATAATGTAACCTATGTTAAGACATAAAATAAGACATAATATAATAGCTACTGGTATTACAAACTATATCCAGATACCATAAGTGACTACATACCTATTGGCTGACTCTAGACATTGTTCCCAGTCCTGTTCAGCTAGATTGACCTTCATCTTTTCAACAAGTGGAGCGGTGAAGTTAGGGAAGGCCACCACTAGGAGGTTGAGTGTTTCCATAGACTCACGGTGGGAGGTGCGGTACTCATACAACTTGGCCTTCCCAAATAATGCATCCAAGTGTCGAGGATACCTGGTGGAATATCACAGAATACTGTAGAAACCTATCATCTAGCTTGATAATTATTCTGCATAATCCTTGATTTCGCATGTGACAATTAACCCTTTCAAGCTCCAAAACGCATTTCTTTTCTGTGTTCTGGCAATTATTAGACGATTTTATTCAGATTAGGAAAGGTATATGGAAGTCAGAGCTTTGATCGAGAGAGTCTTTATCCTTCCTAATCAACTAATGATAACCAAAATAAACTGCTAAAACGCGTCAGAGATTCAAGGGGTTAATAAGAAATGTATGTATGTATGTATGTACTGTGTATGCTCTGGCACATGCCTTATTTTTTTTATTGGGGGTGGCCGACTCGAGACAGTTAAAATGTAAAACTTGCAAACTAAACAAACCAAAACTGGGACAAAGACAATATAAAGTCAAATTAACTTATCAAAATCGCTATGTGGAAACAACGCTTACTAAAATTAAATTTATGAAATAAAAGAACACAATCCACCACATACGGTGTACATTACTACATGAGCAAGTTAATCTGGTTCCCAAGCAATAGCATAACTAATCATTTCAACAGTCAGTTCTCAGCAAGATCACAAACCAAGTATATTCAGTAATGGAATCCTAATACAGTAAAAGTCCGTTAATCCGACGACCGATGATTCGAATCTCCCAATAGTCCGAATTTTTCAATTTGAGGCCAAATCCGAATTCACCCGATGGTCCGAATTTCAAGAAGTCCCAAAGTCCCCTTTTTGAGGCATTAGGCCACTCAAATGACACATAATGAAGCACACACATATCATATGTTCATGAATTCACTTTAAAAGTTTACCATTGTCATTGTAGCCTATTATCTACTTCAAAACATTCAGATTAATGGTCAAAGGAAGCTACTGATATAATCGTAAACACCTTCGTCTTCTTCTTCTTCCACATCGTCTGCTAGAGAGTTTGTTTGGCTCTTGAACGCATCCTTGGGACGCTCCGATGCGCTACTGGCTTGCACCGCATTTTCTGCAAGCGCATTCAGTCTTGAGCTTGAAAACGCACCTTTCAAGAAGTCCCAAAGTCCCCTTTTTGAGGCATTAGGCCACTCAAATGACACATAATGGAGCACACACATATCATATGTTCATGAATTCACTTTAAAAGTTTACCATTGTCATTGTAGCCTATTATCTACTTCAAAACATTCAGATTAATGGTCAAAGGAAGCTACTGATATAATCGTAAACACCTTCGTCTTCTTCTTCTTCCACATCGTCTGCTAGAGAGTTTGTTTTGCTCTTGAACGCATCCTTGGGACGCTCCGATGCGCTACTGGCTTGCACCGCATTTTCTGCAAGCGCATTCAGTCTTGAGCTTGAAAACGCACCTTTGGACGTATTAGTCTTGAGCTTGAAAACGCACCTTTGGATGTTCCGATACGCTACTATTTATAGTTCAGTGATCGGAGCATCCCAAGGGTGCTTTCAAGACAACAAGACAAGGGTGCTTTCAATACAATATAATATAACAGAGCACGTCACAAAAGGAAAATCACAAAAGGAAAATTACAAGAACCTCTCAGGGAAGTGCCGTTGTTAAGGCATTACTTCCCGAACCACATCTGATCTTCAAGAGCAAGACAAACTCGCTAGTAGACGGAAGAAGAAGAAGACGTTTATATCAGCAGATTCCTTTGACCATTAATCTGAATGTTTTGAAGTAGTTAATAGGCTACAATGACAATGGTAAACTTTTGAAGTGATTTCATGAACATATGATATGTGTGTGTGCACCATTGTGTCATTTGGGTGGCCTAATGTCTCAATGTTTTCGTCATACACAGGTTCATAGGGGTAAAGTCCGATAATCCGAAAAATCCACTAATCCGAACGAGAGCCGGTCCGCTGCCCTTCGGATTAACGGAAGTTTACTGTATTTGCTATTAATTCTTATCCTTTAACAAATTAGCAATTCAATTTTTTTCCTATGTGCATGAAGGATACAAAAGGCAAAGCTGCCAGTAAAAAGTGTATACTTTTCTTCAATATGTTATTCTTCCATATCATTGGTGATCTACTAATGTACATAGGTATCAGGTGTTCCACTCACTTTACATTGGTGATCTACTAATGTACAGTTGGTCAAAGTTCCAGCTGACCCACCCTCGCTCTGGGGCTCGCAGAATTATCTGGCAATACTGGTGTAGGAAGGAGGTGTTCCTTACAAAGATTGGGATTGGTAGATCTGATTTTGGCTATATCATTGTTAGAACATATACTAAACTAGGGAAAGTAAGCCCATCTCAAATAAAAATGCATACATCGCTATGTATGATCCCGAACATTCACCCAAAGTTCTTAGATTTGCATAAATATTAAAGTTATTATATCCACTGATTGGCAACGCATATAAAACCTGCTGGCTGCCACAACATACTTTACTCGATTTTATAAGAATACATATTTTTGTTTTATTGGTGGCTGCTTAATGAAGGAGCATTTAGTCTACACAACGTGAACATTACATAGTCTAATTTGCAGTAATATACAGGACAGACACAGGTAACACATTAATGGCAAGTGGTATGCCTGCACCACTACACCAGTATTGCCAGCTAATTCTGCGAGCCCCAGAGCGAGGGTGGGTCAGCTGGAACTTTGACCAACTGTACATAGGTATCAGGTGTTCCACTCACTTTACATTGGTGATCTACTAATGTATATACTGTAGCTATTAGGTATTCCACTCACTTTACTTCCATGTACCTATACTGGCAATCTATCCTCATTCACCATTTACACAACCACCACAAAGTACAGTACTTCTCTTTATCCATTCAATCACTCCACATTCAAAGACCAGTGTTTATTGCTCTCACTCACTGTTCCAACACAGAGTCGAAGAACTGCATGATGTCTCTGCTTTTGGATTCCCGGCCAGCAGACAGTTCCACCCATCCCTTGAGTACCAGACCCTCGGTGTGGTCCGCTCGCAGCTTTAACATGCGGTCCACATACTCCCGAGCCTTGTCCACTCGACCACATAACAGCAGGAACAGACCAGCGTAGTACAATGGCTAAAAACAACAGAGACATGCAATCTGCCATAAATACCGGTACACAAACAAAAATACACAGGAAAATGGAAATTTGCAACAGGCCTACTGGTTCAGCAATATAAATAGTCATAAAAATTAAATACATGTTATGGTAATACATTATTATGTTCTCTCCACCAACCAACTTTACTTCTAAACTCGATTAATGAAATTAACAAACACATTATATATGAGGAAAAGAACTAACCCAGAATTGCCAATGAAAAGAAAGCTTTGGATATTGATTAGAAGAAAGAAACGATTGTGGGAAAGATTAAAATTGTTAAAAAAGAACAGGGGGACTAGTATAGAGGCTAAGGAAGTGGATCTGGAACGCAGACAAATAAACAATAAAATAAGGTGGGAAACAAGGAGGGGGGTGAAGGAGAGGGAGAGAGAGATAGCTAGAAATGTGAAGGATAATCCAAAAATATTCTGGAAGTACATTCAGGAAAAGTTAACAAGAAGAGTAGGGATCCCAGAGCTGGTAGGGGGGTTGAATGATGGGAGTAGAGCGGAGACTGATAAGGAGAAAGCAGAGGTGCTGGGGAAATACTTTGGGGGGGTACTAACAGTGGAGTCGGAGGATGCAGTGCCTACTATTCCCATCAAACAGGCACCGGCACTAGAACTAATAGAGTTTTCCCATGCTAGAATAAGAAGGGCTATAGAAAAAATGAACAGAAGTAAGTCACCGGGACCGGATGGGATACACCCAAGAATCATAAAGGAAGGAGGGGAGATGTTAGTAGAGCCATTGAAAATGTTATTTGAGGTATCGTTTAATACAGGACAAATCCCGATGGACTGGAGAGAGGCGAACATAACAGCTATATTTAAGAAGGGAAAGAGAAATGACCCAGGGAATTATAGACCAGTCAGTTTGACAAGTGTTGTGTGTAAACTAATGGAAACGGTAATTAGAGAAGGAATAATGGATCATATGAAGTCAAACCAACTTTTCAGTGGGAGACAGTTCGGATTCTTGCCGGGGAGGTCGACGGTACTACAGCTAATTAAGGTGGTAGATGATTGGATGCAAATTCTAGAAGATGGTGATGTAATAGACGTGGTATATTACGATTTTATGAAGGCCTTCGATAAGGTCCCACATAAAAGGTTAATAGAGAAAGTTAGAAGCTATAATATAGGGGAGAAATGTGTGAAATGGATAGAAGCCTTCCTGAAAGATCGGAGACAGAGGGTACTGGTGAATGGAATAGGCTCGGGGTGGAGGGAAATTACAAGTGGGGTACCTCAGGGATCTGTGTTGGGACCACTGCTGTTCGTTATATTTATCAACGACTTGCCTGAAGTTATAACTAATGGAAGTGAGGTATACCTGTATGCGGATGACACTAAACTGTATAGAAGAGTGAGGAGTAAGGAAGATATGGGTTTGCTTCAAGGAGATGTGGAGGGCATGAAGGGATGGTCTGAGCATTGGTTAATGCCTTTTCATCCAAAAAAATGCAAGTACATGCGGATTGGGACCAGCAAGATAGACAAGGTAGGATACAGTATGTATGAAGCGATGGAGGAAGTGAGTGCAGAAAAGGATATAGGAGTAGTGATAGACAATAAGTTAAATTTCTCAGAACATTTAGCGGAAAAGATAAACAAAGCCAATAGAATTGTAGGGCTGATAAGGAGGACATTTGTGTCACTTGACGAAGAAATCTTCAGGAATCTCTATACAGCGCTGGTTAGGCCGCACCTGGAATGTGCGAACCAGGTGTGGGCTCCATATATGGTAAAGGATATAGAAGCAGTGGAGAAAGTGCAGAGGAGAGCTAGCAAGCTGGTACCAACGTTGAAGAACGCGGGCTATGAGCAGAGGTTGAGGACACTGGGGCTTCCGACACTGGCATATAGGAGAAAGACAGGGGATATGATAGAGACTTTTAAGATAGTGTCAGGAAAGTACGATGAGGATGTGTGTGAAGGTATCTTCTTGATGCGGGAGGGAACAAGAACGAGAGGACACTCTAAGAAAATTTACAAAGAAAGAAATAGGCTTGAGAAGGCAAAGAACTCATTTTGTGATAGAGTGGTAAATGAGTGGAACGCACTGCCCCAGTATGTAGTCGATTCCGAATCAATAAGGGAGTTTGAAAGTAATCTTGATAAAGCATGGGGAAGACAAGATTTGAAGTTTGATTATAAAACAAAAATACAGAATAGTAAAAATGTTGCGTCTGCTACCGCCGCCGCCAACACCGTGAACGACCGCAGCAGTGCAAGTACTGGTACTGAGCTGGATACACAGGCATAGTTTGCCTTTTTCCAGAGGATCTACTGTAAGAAACTGTAAGAATATACTGTATAGCAATCAATAATAAGTCGTGGATAAAATGATATATCATCCTAGGATAACTTTGTCTTAGACCTGATGACACTAATAGTAAATTGCAATACTGTACCGGTATGCCAAAAATTATCTATCTTACACTCTTTTTACATGATATTTCCCTTATTTGTATAAAGGCTATGATTTACTTATGATTCTTAAACTTACTGATACTGAATAGGAAGAGAAAGTTATGCTGCATGGTAATGATTAAGATATAAAACTAGATTTTATTGTGAATACCTAATTGACCACTGGTGAATTTTGGGCTATAAAGAAGTTAAAACCGTAAACATCGATATTAAACATAAAATTAAAGATAATGTAGGTTTTTGATGGGTAGATAATATGTTGAATTTAATTGTATGTGTTTATAAATGACCTACAGTACAATCGTATCTTATCTGGCAATTATTTTAAATTTTTATGTCTACAGCTTCATCTTCCTTACAGCCTGAAACTCGCAAGTGGTCAATTGGTCAAATAGTTGGGATATGTACCTTCATATTTCAATAAACCCTAATGATAATCCAATTTATAGGACTGACCAGTTCTGATGCTTTCTTCCTCTCTTCCTTGAGCTTAGCATCGAGTTGAGCCAAAGCTTCGCGGTCCAACACCTGGCAGCGACGGTGGGCATGGATCAGAGCCAGGATGGACCCAACCATCACATCACGCTCACTCTGCACAACAAAATTATTATATTCACAGGCTACCTCAACAACACTTAAGCCGGTATCACACGAGAGCTTTTATAGTCAACATTCGATGATAAAACAATTCTGGCAACATTTCTGGAATATTTTGCACTGGTATCGGAAACTAAACTGATGATAGATGAACTTAGGTGACTGAAATATAAATGTTGACCTCATAAGCTACCAGATCAGTGTTGAGGATAAATGTTAAGGGAAAAAGCGCTCGTGTGATACCGTACCGGCTTTAACCTTTTCAATATTTCGCTGAAGGTGGTGCTGAAGGTGGCTCCATTGCTAGGGTCAGAAATGGCTGGGGGAAGTTCAGAGAGCGGTTGCCTCTCTTGACCATGAAAGGATTCCAACTGTGTGTGCTAGGAGTGCAATAGTGAGCTGTGTGATTAATTTTCACATGAAGTAGGGATTTACAAAGGGTCAGTCTTGAGCACTTTACATTACTGTATATGGAAGAGCTTGAGGTTTCCTCATGGAAGTTCAGGGCTAACTTGATGCATAATTGACCTGATGTTACTTGCAGAAAGTAAACAAATATAGAATAGATAAATAATGATGCATTTCTTTAACACTGTGCACTCACTTGATTGACAGAGCTAGGGCGTGCCCTTGTTATGGAGACTTAACTGGACATTTGCCATGAATCGTTAGACCAAACTGCCCAAACTCTTGCCGTCTACCAATGGCACGGCATGGGATTGAACTGCAGACCCTTCAATCACCAATCAGACGCGCTACCACCTACCGACCATGTCACATATACATACATAAATTAAAAGACTGAGTGGTCCACACGAAGTTCGGTTCCTGTCTCATGTCCTAATAGCGGCCGGCGCTCCAGGCAGCCCTGTTGAGAGTTGGCTCACTTGTCAAGTGTTATTATTAGTTGATCCGTCTTTCTTGACCTGCCCCTTGGTGCAGCTCTCGCCACATTCACGAACTTGCATCTTTTCACCCAACTTAGTTCATCCATCCTCTCCATTGAAGCCTGCTAGTATGCATCTAATCACTGATAATCTTGATACCTAACCATCTTCTTAGCTCTTCACTAGATATCCTATTATGCAGTTTGGCCCCACACATCTATCAAACCATTCTCATCTAGTTACATTTCATTCTGTTGATACCATCCACTTTGACAGGCCACGTTTCTGAAGCATATGTCATTGTGCTTCTAATACATGCAGCGTACACCTTACCCTTCAAGGGGAGAGGGAGTCTCATGGCAAGTAGTGGCAACAGTTCTCTGAACTTTCAACAGCCGCTTCTAATTCTGTCGATAGTGGCGGCCTAACTCTAGATTATCTTAATAAGTTAAGCACACACCTAACTCAGTGTTCCTCCCATTCAATGTTCACTCCCTCAAGTAGTGTGCCAGTTACTTATGTAGATCTTCACCAGACAACTCAGCCTGTAGACCATTTCAACTAATAGCTCTCAACCAATGAACCAATGCCAGCTTAACCAATACTGGCCTACAATTCTACAAATAGGCTAGGTTAGGTTAAAACTTCTATTTGGCCCTGGTTGAGACCTACTGGTGGAAATGGTCTTCTGGTTCAGAATGAATGAATGAAGTTGTACAAGATCCTGTGGATGCGACTGTACCTGAAGTGGCTGGAGCTGCCTGATAGCCTCCTGTGTGCGTCCCTGTAGGAGTTGTGAGAGGGCCGAGTAGAAGCGGTACACGGGGTCACTGCCAAATTTCTTGGTGGCAGCAACACATTGGTCCTGCATGGCTTGGTAGTATTGCTCTCGACCATAGTAGTGGATCTTACCCTGGAACATGTCATAGTATTAGTTAATGCTATGTAAATCAGGGGTGGTCTTTCTGGATCACCTCTGTTGGGAAATTAGCTAGGCTATATAGGTATTCCAATTACACCTACAGTTATGCCATCTGGATCCCGTGGCGGTACTAGGCTAAGTAAAAAGATACAAAGACATTTTGGAGATTACGGTCAAGACGATATTTTAAATATAGCTCCAGCTTTCTCTGTAGCCTAGAAGCCAGTATCTAAGCTAACTGCCCTTCTGTAAAGAGAGGACAGCGTCTCCGAAGAGGAAGAAGCAGCCATGTAGGCTATCATTTTCTTATAGGCCTAGGCTAGTCTAGTCCTAGACTAGATTATAATTTTTCTTGGTAGCCTATATGGTAACAGTCTCCTGCAGATATACCCCATATTATCTAATAACTAGGCTACAATTCATGTAGGCATAGGGCCTAGGCTTTAAAAAAAAAAAAAAAAAAAAAAAAAAAAAAAAAAAAAGGCTTGATAGGCTAGGCCTAGACACAAACTAGGAGTCTAGCCTAGGCAAAGTCAATAAATGATCAGCAATTTCCATGCTTACAACTGTTGTATTGTGTCAAGAAGAAACAATAAATCTGAGAAGTGGGCCAACCTTAAAAATATTTTCTGAATCGGTCATCTTGTCTCAGAGAGTCAATGGGAGCAACAGCTTGTCAAATGTATTCCTAACTAGCCTACATGAGTTTAATTCAAATACTTTATTCTATCTACATGCAACTAGAACAGTGTACATTAAGTTCACTGGCCCTGTGTAAAGATTACAATTTTTCAAAGAGCCTCAAATTCCGCGAGTTTGTTTGTTTACAGGCCGCGGAATGTGTCAAAAGACAATGGTTCTTTTGTAAACACATAACTATTTCTTCTTTTAAATATGCATTTGGATATTATTTATACCTCATGTATTGTGTTTATTATATTAATTATATATTTTATTGGTTATACGCCAACAGCAGGGGAGCAAGGAAACAAAAGAGGAATAAAGAATATTGCCTAATTTGACTATTTTTCTTCTGTATATTAGTTTTATGTAGTCTTATTATCAAAAACATACACTTAAAGTTATAATATATCCATTAGGCACCCTACACATCATTATAAAAAAAATCGAGATTGTCCAAACAAGCCGATGATGATCAGCTGTCTCTTTAAAAACACGTGCTTGTGAAATTTGTGGCGTATTTCTTTATTAGCGTCATTACAGAAGTTTCGCGAGGATGGGTGTGGTACAACGTGTGGTGTATGTATATCTTTGGTTCCTGGTTATTTTTCATGAATAATATTTTAGAAAACTAGGTTAGGCCCATGCATAAAACTGTAAACAAGACCTAGCCGTGATAATGCCCCAAATTTTCATGATTAGCCTAGGCCTATTTGCATTATTTGCATAGCTTATAGGCTAGTAGGTTAGGTTATCCATAATATATTTGGTTGCAGCAGCCCTATGCATGAAAACGGTGTGCAAGACAATTTTTTATAAATAGCCTAGGCTAGCCTATGCAGAACATTAGGCTAGGTACGATTTTAGTTACTGGACACCTATTTGACAGGTACCACCGAGGGTTTAATACATATTTTTTTTTCGGTTTCCATGCATCCAACACCAAGCTACACCTTTTTCTGGTCCGGTAATATGCCTAGTATTGAAAATTATATAGCCTAGGCCTAGCCTAATAACTTTTTAAATGTGGTTTTCGACGAGAATAAAACGGCGCGTTTGTGCCAAAAATCGGCGGCGGGGGGAGTCCGTCGTCGCTTTGGATTGTCGCGGTTTGTTTACCCAGGATGCTCGAGGTTAGGCTACTACGGCCAGCTGCTTTACTTGCCCCCTGCTGGCCACATACATGACAATTAGGTCAATATTTACGAGTCACACCACAGCTGGGATCTCATTTTTAACGGTAGTTTTGGGTTCCTATCATTCTATGCTTAATTGCTATATACTTTTTATCCACCGGATTTTTTTTTTTTTTTTTTTTTTTTTTTTTTTTTTAAAGCATTAACCTAACCAAAAAACCTAACCTAACCTAATAGCCCCCAAATACATTTAGGTTAGGTTTTTAGGTTAGGTTAGGCCCTAGGACTAATGCTAAAAAAAAATAAAAATAAAAATAAAAAAACAAGATTTTTTTTTTTTTTCCGGTGGATAAAAAGTATATAGTAATGAAACAGAATGATAGGAACCCAAAACTACCGTTAGAAATGAGATTCCAGCTGTGGTGTGACTCGTAAATATTGACCGACAAGGATTATAATTCATGGGGGGGGGGGGGGTGAGGGGGGGGGCAGAACCCCCCCTCATCCCACGGCCTATAGTGCAAGTCTTTATCAGAAAATGGACCCAACAACTGGTTGTATAAGCTTAGCCATTTGAAGTCGACCGCCAACAGGGTGCCAAAACAGAAATTATCCAGTTCTGGATCATTTTTCTAAGCTTACAAGGATCAACTTTGCGCGGCGTCTGCGGGGGGCGCAGCCCCCCGCTTCATAACAGGGGGTCCGGGGGGCGTAGCCCCCCGGCCGCCGGAGAAATTTTGAGATGTGAAGGTAAATATATGCACAATACATGCTCAAAATTTATTAAAAGGAATGAATAATATTGTAAGTAAAAGGGATGTTATGTATGTTTACTGGTGTTTAATCAGGATACTAGGGGAGCTGGCTGCCTGTACTTCAGTCTCAAAGAGATGCACTTCAGGTCCACTAATATAGGCATTGAAAACAGGTTTTTAAATTATTCTTAGCAGCCCCTGTTTTAGTTTTGTAACTTTTGTCCAATAAAGATTTCATGTATATTTGTTGTTGCATTCCAAGAACTATTACATACTTAATTTATATCCTTTCATATGATACATGAGTTACTATAGAGTACTGGTTAAAATACATACCGGTACAAAGTTTCAAGAATAAACTTTGATTAGAACATTTGTTTGTCTATTATTTTCCCTGGGCCGAGTAAAAAATACCTGGGTAGGCTATTCCCATCTCGGGTTAAGTACAATCAGTAGGAACGTAGAAACTTACTTTAATTTTCACAACTTTAAAAGACTCAAGATTCTGCGAGGCTAATTCCGAAAATATTCAATCAAGTCTCCGTTACCCCCATGAAGTCAGGTTATAGTAATGACAAGACATACCAATAATATATGTTAGTTAGCGGGTGTGTGGACTGTGGGGATAGTGGCAGCCCCCACTTTGGACACTAAGACTAAGTAAAGTTAGGTTACGGTAAGGTAATGCAAATTATCTACTCATAACATGATAAACAATTGAACAATAAACTACTGTACTATATTCCTTGAAGAAATAAAAACAAACAATTGTACATAAGGCTGCGGAAAGATTCTTTAGTGATACCCAAGTCATGGCCGGGATTCCGGGAAATCTATAAATGCACTGTAGGCGGTAGGCCTAGCTGCTGGCTGTACACTTATTAAATTGTACCGGTAATCTGGCTAAAAAGTTACCGGTATACAAAATGAGAACATAGAGGCAGGGTGCAGATCCCACTTTGGACACTAAGTTTGGACTTTGGTTAGGGTAAGTTATTGCAAATCTTCCACTCATAATATAAACTACAATAAAATAAGATACCAGTAGATAAGATACTACTGTAGCCTATTCTGCCTATAGCCTATACCTTGAAAACAAAAACAAACGGTAAGACTGCGAAAGTATTCTTCAGTGACAGGTCTACCCCTATAGGCCTAATCCCACGGCATGACGGCAAACTGTTATTGTCATAGGCTATAGCCTAGCCAGGGTGTCGAATGACGCTGTTTTTTTGAGTGATACAACTTTCTGTATAATGATAAAAAAAATTAATCCTAGCCTAGGCCTAGCCTACGTATTTTTATATTATTATTTTAAAAGTTAGACATCTAAAATAGGCCTAGGCTTAGGCCTACTGTGTTCCAAAACTCAAGAGTAGCCTAGGCTAGGTTAGCCTAGCCTAGCCTTAGCTAAAAAAAAAAAAAAAAAAAACAGGAATGTTGGTCTAGGCTAAGTTTAATATACACTTCCCAGGTCATTTTAACAGTTCTATTGCTTCTATATATCATATAATACACCATAGAGTAAGTTTTTAATAACTAGAAAAAAAGGTCATCTTCTAAATAATTACCATAATTGAGGACCTTCGCCATTCCCGGGTTAAGAGTGGGCTCTGAGTCTTAGCCTACCAGAACCAGATTCCCAGCTGCCTAGCTAACCTTATTTTGTACTGTCTTTAACCTCACATCTTCCTTGATCTTCATTAGCCTATCAATACATTATACATAGCCCCACTAGTGGGGGCAGTCCTAAGATTGTTGGATAATGGGTTATCCTAAGCCTAATATGCCTAGCCTCAGCCTAGGCTACTCATTTCTGCTTCAAATCATCATTATCATCATAGGCCTAGGCTAATACAAGTAGGCCTAGGCTTATCTGACAAAATAATATGCTTGGCTACTTACAAAATCGCTGTTTGGTGCTTGCTAGAAGTCAGGTTTATCCAAAGTATCACCTTGAACTTATACCTTATATATAATGAGTTCCCCAAGATTAATATGCACAATTTTAGAATGTGTAGGGCACTCGCACTTCACATGAAGTCAATGTTATATTCCAGCCCCTTAATTCACTCTATTTTTCCACAAATATATCGGTAAATAAGAAGCTAACACATTTCCAAGTGTTCCACAGTTGATTGGCGGAAAGCTAATTTGACGTCATCATTGGATTATTCTCGGAAACACCACAATGGAAAACAGTGCTGATATTCGTTCGTTGTTTTCCATTAATCCAACCAAATATATACCCCTGAAAACCAATAATTCATCATAAAATCGTACTAATTTATAGCTTACCTTATGCCTCAAGGTCTTGCGCTCTTTGTCAAACACATACAATTTATATTCATTCACTATTTTTAAGAAATTAGAGACCCCATAAAATTAGCACATACGAAACAATATCTGTATTTTGTAAGAGTTTAATTAAGATGAAATCTGATCAGAAAATTAACATTCAAACTTAAATTAATATTTTACATTATTCATTTCAGTGAAATTTAGTCAATATATTAAACACATGGAGTAGTTTAGTTAATATATACATAGTTTTAGATAAATACCTATTATTATCCTTTAATCTACATATTATTGAGCATTCGAGTGCCAATAAAATTACGGTAGTTGTGTTCGTCTTGACTCAGCCTTCGGCGCAATATAACATCGGAGTGTAGGGGTACATTGGTTATTTGTTTGTTTGTTTGTTTTAGCGGACTCTCCCATCCAGGAGTTCGTTCTATGAACGATGGCTGTTTCCTTATTGTAATATATATTTGTTATATTGGTGCTAAAGTCAGTCACCTCATCCGAACCGAACAAGTTGTGTTTTCACAGTGTAAACAAATCGCTCTCATGACTCGAGCTCTGGATTTATCCGTCTATATTTACATTAGTAGCTGCATTTGGACTTCAATACAGGTGATATATAATAGTTCTAAGATCATAGCCAATGTAGAGTACAGTGTAGAGCAGAGCAACTATCGTTTGATGAGTGTAATGTAGAAATAGAATGGCAGGTTTAGCGGGGCTCCCGGCCGCCCCGGGACAGTCACAGGCTCTTAGCCTATTTCAGTATCAATATTTTTTCAATGTTAGGTTCGGGATCACGAAGAAAATGGGCGAATTTTGGCACACTGACCGCCAAGGCGGCGGGACCGGGAAGTCACTCCGAGCGTAAAGTAAACAAAGCGACGCTACTTCCACGAACGCAACCGAGTTGTCTTTATATTTCGTCTCATATTATCATTATTAAAGTGTCCCCATTGCTTTTTTAGTGTTTCGTACACCAGAAAAGGGTGTAGCTTGGTGTTGGATGCGTGGAAACCGAAAAATAATATGTATTAAATCGTTGGCGGTACCTGTCAAATAGTTGTCCAGTAACTAAAATCGTACCGAACATTATAATAGGCTAGGCCTAGGCCTAAAGGAGACTACTTACAGATACACTTACACTTTGTTACACTTTGTTGTATTCCGTCAGTTAGTGACGCAGCTGAGCTGGGGCTCCACTGCGACCAGGCAGCTCCTTTTCTTCTATGCTCCAATCTAGAAGTCGGTTGGAGTTGGAACTGGGGTATACATAATCCTGGTGTTGGTGGCTGGTCAGGTATTTTGACCAACCCTGCATCCAAATGCTTCTTGAAGGTGTCAGGAGACACCCCTTTCATGTTTCTCAGTGTGGCTGGGATGCAGTTGAAAAGTCTTGTTCCACTGTAGGTGAAGCTGTGGTGAATCAGGGTTTTGATTCTGTGAGTTGATCCAGGAGTGGTCCTCACATAACACAGCCTCCCTCGCCGCTGGTGGTTTGTTTCTTGAATACAGTACTTGTGTTTGGGACCCTTTTTTATAAAATCTTCCAAACATAGGCTAGATTATAATATATCGCTCCCTGCGTCTTACTTACAGATGTCTTCTGGTAGAGGCCTCGGCAAGAGTTGTGGGAAAATATTTATTTTAGGCTAGGCCTAGGCCAATACCACAAATTTTCCTTGTGTTTTTTTAGGCTAGGCTAGGCTATATTTGTTTTTGTTCATGTGCATCAATAGCCTATAGGCCTAGGCCTATAGTGTTTATAATTAATTAGAATTAGTATTAGTATTCCTTCAGACGTAGCCTGAAGGAACACCTGAACCGGACAGCTGCGAGAAGGGAGCACCAAGCTTATGTCTACTACTAAATACGACATAAGAGATAGACAAACCGGTTCAATGTTATTTTAATACCACAAATTTTGTTGATATATTTGAAGATAAATATTGAATCTATATGCTCTAAAGATCATAAGAAAATTTGTTTCAACCCTCGGCAAAACATAATAAAAAAGTATGGTACTAAAATGTCTTTTTCGTAACAAGGTTGTCAATACGGTACTTTCAGTCATCGATAGCTCTAAAGATCATATGAAAATGTGTTAAACCCTCGGAAAAACCTAATATAAAAGTATGGTACTAAAATTTAATTTTCGTAACAAGGTTGTCAATACGGTACTTTCCCGTTATCAATGTACAATCAAGCTGAAAATTGCAGAGTAAACACCATAGACTTCATCGACTTTTCTTTCACCTTCGTATAATCGACAGCCAATTTTTTTTTTTTTTTTTTTTTTTATTAAGGGATTAGCACTCAACCAGTGGGGGGGTGGGGGCGGCAGCCCCCACCCATAATACTAGGTTAGGTTAGGTAAGGTAAGGTTGTTAGGTTAGGCTAATGTCTTTTCAAATCACTATTGGGGGGTGTGTCTCAACATCGATCGATAGGCCTAATGGGGAAAATAGGTTTTCCCGAGATTTCTAATTAATTACAAACACTATATATTGATGCAAATGACCTATTTTGTTTATAAAAAACACTCGGAAAATTCGTGGTATTAAAATAAAAAAAATTCCGACAAACCATACTGAAATGATTACTGATTACGGATTACTGATATTTACTATAGGATGTAAGGTATCTTAAAATAACCCCCTAGAAATACTTTCTCTAAATTATCTATATGAATATGGTGGGCTGACCCTTTGTCAGAGTGAGGGTTGGTGTTCTCTACTTCCCATAGCCCCTTCTATCTTTTTCTCCTTCTGCATCTCTAATTTTTTCAAATGGCGTAGGGATGCGGCGACCCCAACGCCCGCCACTTTCTGGTGCAGGTAGCCTCCTCTGTGGTGGAGGGGTGAGAAATTTCCACCACCGCTTTTCTCCGGCGAGACGTAGAAGTCGGCTAAAGGGGATCGGGGGCGGGGGGCCTGGTATCCTTCTCCCCTTAAATAAATCTACCAAAAAAACGAGACAGATATAGGGGCGAGGGAACGCGTTCGTGGTCCCGGACCCTAAGAATAGGAGCTTTGAATGTGCGTGGATGTAGTACGAATGAGAAGCGAGAGGATATTGGAAGGTTATTTGAAAGAAGGATGTATGATGTCCTTGCACTGAATGAAACAAAGATGAAAGGAGAGGGAGAAGTGGATTTTGGAAACGTGATAGGTAGAAAGTCTGGAGTAGACGAGGGAGTCAGGGGGAAAAAAGAAGGAGTGGCTAATATTGTGAAGGAGGAGTTGAGAGAGTTTATTAAAGAGTGGAAAGAGGTGTCATCAAGTGCTAATGTGGGTGAGAATGCGGTTTAAGGGTGAAAGGTGGGTTTTTGTAAGTGCGTATGGACCAGGAAGTGAGAGAGTTAGACGAGGTAGAGGGTTTCTGGGAGGATTTGAGAGATTGTCTACAAGGGTTTGATGAAAATGAAAATGTTATAGTTTTAGGGGACCTAAATGCTAGGGTAGGAAATGAGCCTGTTGAGGGAGTCATCGGTAGTTTTGGTGTGGATGGTGTAAACGAGAGTGGAGAAAGACTGAAAAATTTATGTGAAGAGTGTAGATTGAGTGTAGGTAATACGTTCTTCAAAAAAAGGCGTATACACAAGTACACCTGGCATAGACTTGTGAGGGGAGAAATTGTAGAGAGGGCATTGATGGATTATGTGCTGGTGACAAGGGAAAGATTGTGTAGACTGCTGGATGTGAATGTGATGAGAGGTGAGGCGGAGGGTATGTCAGATCATTACCTGGTGGAGGGAAAGCTAAGAGTTACAGGAGAATAAGAGACAAGCGTGAAGTAAGAGAGGTAATAAAAGTTAGTGAGTTAGAGAAGAGTGAAAAAGAGAGGGAGTACAAGGAAAGACTAAATGAAAAGTGGATGGAAGTGAGAGAGATAGAGAGAAGTAGAGGTTGAATGGCAACAGTTTAAGGAAGGAGTGAAAGCAAGTGCAGAGGTGGTATGCGGCAAAAGGAAAGTAGGAGGCAGAGGTATCAGGAAGGGAAGCGAGTGGTGGAATGATACGGTGAGAAAGGCAGTTGAGGAGAAGAGACAGTGTTTTGAGAGGGTTATACAGGATGGTAGTGTTGAGGTATGGGAGAGGTACAAGGAGAAAAGGAGAGAGGCAAAACGGAAAATTAGAGAAGCGAAAAAAGATGCAAACGAAAGGTGGGGTCAAAGGTTGAGTGAGAATTTTGAAGAACGAAAGAAGATGTTCTGGAAGGAGGTAAATAAAGTAAGGAAAGGAGGACAAAAGAGGGAAGAGTCAGTGAAAGATGAAAATGGAGAATTACTAGTGGAACCAGTTGAAGTGAGGAAAAGATATGCCGAGTATTTTGAATCTTTGTTAAATACAAGAGATGGAAGAGAAGCAGTGATTGAAGCAGAGGTGGATGGAGATAGGTTACCCAGGCCACCCAGGTGGCAGGGAATGAATGAAAGGATTGAAGAAAATGAGGTGAAAGAAGCAGTGAAACAAATGAGAGCGGGAAAACAGAAGGTTTGGATGGTATTGCTGTGGAGTGTATAAAGAAGGGTGGAGATGTGATAATAGATTGGTTGGTGAGACTTTTCAATGTGTGCTTTGCTGTGTCAATGGTACCAATAGACTGGAAGAGTGCATGTATTGTGCCGTTGTACAAGGGGAAGGGAGATCGGCAGGAGTGTTCAAGTTATAGAGGTATTAGTTTATTGTCAGTGGTTGGAAAGCTGTATGGCAGGGTGTTGATAGAGAGGATAATAAAGTGTACGGAAGTTGCAATAGGAGAAGAACAGTGCGGTTTTAGGAGGGGAAGAGGGTGCGTGGATCAGATGTTTGCAGTAAGACAGTTATGCGAGAAGCGAGAAGCATAAGGAGATATTTTGGGCATTTATGGACTTGGAAAAAGCGTATGATCGTGTGGACCGTGAAGCAATGTGGAAGGTGTTAAGGATTTATGAAATAGGAGGAAATTTGTTAGAAGCAGTTAAGAGTTTTTATGAAGGGAGCAGAGCATGTGTGAGAGTAGGAAATGGTGAGTGAGTGAATGGTTTGAGGTAAAGGTAGGTTTGCGACAGGGTTGTGTAATGTCACCATGGCTGTTTAATATGTTTATGGATAGTGTGGTGAGGGAGGTGAAAAGGAGAACTATGGGAAGAGGATTGGGTTTAGTAGGGAAGAATGGTAGAGATTGGGAGTTGAATCAGTTGCTGTTCGCTGATGACACAGCATTGGTGGCGGATTCTGATGAGAAACTGCAGCGGGTAGTCAAAGAGTTTGGTGTGGTTTGTGGAAGGAGGAAACTGAAGGTGAACGTCAATAAAAAGTAAAGTATGGTGTGTAATAGGGGAGAGCATAGGGTGAATCTAGATGTGAGGCTGGATGGGGAAATATTGGAACAAGTAGAGTGTTTTAAATATCTAGGAGGAACGATAAGCAGGAGTGGAGGTATGGAAGTGGAGGCAAAACAGAGAGTGTGTGAAGGAAGGAAGGTTTTCGGAGCAATGGGAAGTATGTGGAAGACGAGAAATCTCGGAGTGAAAGTAAAAAGTGCACTGTATCAAGGAATTGTTGTGCCAACAGTGATGTATGGGGCTGAGACATGGGCTCTGAAGAAAAAGGAGAAAAGAGGGCTGGATGTGATGGAGATGAGCTGCTTGAGGAGTATGTGTGGAGTTACTCGTAGAGACAGATTGAGGAATGAAGAGATACGTAGGAGAGTGGGGCAGCAGGAACATTTGTCAGCCAGAGTGGACAGAAGGGTGCTGAGCTGGTATGGTCATGTTGAACGAATGGGAGATGAAAGGCTTACAAAGAGAATATGTGAGTCAGGTACAAGGGGAGACAGAAGGGCAGGAAGACCCCCATTGAGATGGAGAGACTGTGTAACAAAGGCTTTGGATGATAGAGGAATGACTATAGATCAGGCAGGGGAAATGGTGGTGGACAGGAGTGAATGGAGAATGCTTGTGAATAGTTGAGTGAACACGTGGTCATTTGGAGTAAGGGGTCGGGCGCAAGTTGGACTAGATAATAGTCCATCAGGCGCCTGGCCCGGGGAGACGATTAATATGAAGGCTGCGCCTGGAAGTGTGGTGGGAGGGCTTGTGGCTCCGCTGCATGTCTGCCTGCCGAGATCGGAACCTCTCCGGGTGGTCGGGGGCCGGGGGATTGCTGGAGCGACCTTGGTGACCCTGGTCTCTGGGTCTTCTGGGTGACCTGGATGTGTGTGAGTTTGTGCTTTTTATCTGTGTTTATTTGTTGTTTTATGTTGTTTTTGTGTTTTCCCTATTCTTGCTCTGTCTTGAGTCGGCTACCCCCAAAATGGGGATTGGGCCTGAGCATATAGATAGATAGATAGATAGATCTATTTCTTTATCCTCCCCATTTCCCCAGCTAACCTAATCCCACAAGGACCTCGATGGAAATACGCCTAACGGCCTTATTGGGCTATCCTTAGTTGGAATTATGCAAGGCTGGTACATGTCATATTTGTAACATACTATGTGGTACCAACTCTGTAACTTGCTAACTGAATAAATATTATTATTATTATTATTATTAAATCTCAGGAAAACCTATTAGCAAGAATGTAGTTACCAGGTGTACCGCCCGTCTTGTTTACACTATGCGGACGCTCACCATCATGTTCCCGTCTATTTTGACTGCCTTTGGATACAAAAATATATTACCCTAACCTAGGCCTAACCTAACCTAGTATTATAGATTTATAAGTATTTATTTTATTATAAGCATATTACCAAAGCCACAACAACAGCAAAACAAATAGCAGGCTGGATCCTGAGAACCTTCCACACAAGAAATGAGAGGTGTATGTTAACACTGTGGAAGTCACTGGTCCTACCACGACTGGAGTACTGCTCTCAGCTCTGGTCTCCCCAAAAAGTAGAAGAAATAACAGAAATTGAAGCCACCCAGAGGACATTCACCAGTAAAATCCATGGTTTTCAACACTTTAACTACTGGGAGAGACTCAAGGAGCTGCAGCTGTACTCACTTCAAAGACGTAGGGAGAGATACATCATCATCTACGTCTGGAAGATTTTGGAAAAAAAGGTACCAAATCCAAACATCCAAGAGACTCAACACCAAAGGCGAGGGAGGCTGTGCTATGTGAGGACTACGCCGGGATCAACACAAAAAATCAAATCCCTGATCCATCACAGCTTTGCATACAATGGAACCAGACTGTTCAACTGTATACCAGCCCCTCTCAGGAACATGACCGGGGTGTCTCCAGACACCTTCAAAAAACACTTGGACATGTGGCTGGCCAAACTACCGGACCGGCCACCAACACCAGGATACCCCAGCACCAACTCCAACCGACTTCTGGAATGGAGAGTGGAAGAAAGGGAGCTGCCTGGTCACAGTGGAGCCCCAGCTCAACTGTGTCACTAACGGACGGAATACAACAAAGTGTAACAAAGTGTATAGCCTAGATGATTTATGTTGTATGTCGGTAGTGGTACGGTACACCCGGTAACTACATCCTTCCCAACCTATTTTTGGTAGAATGTAGAGTTCGGGCGTACCGCCAGCCTTGTTTACACTACGCGTAGTGGCGCCGGACCTTTGCCATCATGTTCCCGTGAATCCAGTCTATTTTGACTGCCTTTGGATACAATAATATGTTGAGGGGGGGCTTTGCCAAATTGCCCCCCTCACCTGCCCATGACATATTGTCATCATTATATATATTGCCAGCAGGGGGCAAATTACCGACAAAAATCGCCGTTAAAATAGACGCGGACGCGAACTTAACCACGGCGATCGACAAATGTAAACATGACGGCGGCGGGGGAGGCGTCGGACCTTTGCAATCATGTTCCCGTCTATTTTGAATGCCATTGGATACAATAATATGTTGAGGGGGGGCTTTGCCCCCTCTCAAAATAGACGCGAAGTTAACCGCGGCGATCGCCCTATGTAAACATGACGACCGTACGCCCGGAATCTACATCCATCCCCCTATTTTCCCCATTATCGATCGATGTTGAGACTCCCCCTCCCATAGTGGGGAGGGCTATGATTTGAAGACATTAGCCTAACCTATCATAGTATTATGGTTGGGTACTAATTCCTTGGTAAAAAAGAAAAAAAAATGTGGCTGTCGATAATACAAAATAATAGTAAGGCGAAAGAAAAGTCTATGAAGTTTACAGTGTTTACTGTGCAATCTTCAGCTTTGTACGTTGATAACAGGAAAGTACCGTATTGACAACCTTGTTACGAAAATTACATATTTACATTTTAGTAATGTCAACTGGGGCGAATTCGGCCTTTACGTCAATTAAAATTTAATTAAATTGATAAATAGATAACGAATAAACATAATAGAAATCTGTTTTCAGTTTTCACTCGATTGTTCGAAATGCTATTAGGATATCTAACTTCTTGCTTAAATATTTTTAATGAATAATGCGATACGTACCGATTACAAATTAACCCGTACAGCCCCAGCGACGCGTCTGACGCGTCGGCGATGTATGTAACGCACAGCCCCAGAGACGCGTCTGACGCGTCACCCTAATTGCGCCGACCGTAACCTCAGGTGTAGCCACTCAAGAGGGCTCAGATTTGTATGGGAACTGTACGTATCCCACGCAACCGTGCCGATGGTTGAAAACTCTCAAAGTCCACGTGCGCGTGAGCGCGCAATAACCTGGTTTTTGGGGGTACAGTAATTGCCTTCAATTTTTTACTCTTGTAAAATACGTTTTCGGGGGCTCTGTAGGACCATTTTTTAAGCTTTTTGAGCGGTTTTTCGTGGTTTTTCCTTCATTCCTAACCCATTCGCTATTGTTTCTGGAATAAAACCATTTTTTGAAAACCGGCCGGGTTCTGGTGAACAAACATTACAAAACTAGCCGGGGCTCCACGGGTTAAAAACCGAAAATAAACAAAAATAAAAAAATAGTAACATCGGCAAATTTTCTTGGGCAAACGTGTTGATGAGTAGATGCAGGAAAGTCTACAGTGCCAAGATGTACTTTCGTAATTAGTGTGAAAGTACAAATTAATTGATTGGCATTATCTTGTATATTATTCCCGTAATTGTATATTAACCCGTGGAGCCCCGGCTAGTTTTGTAATGTTTGCGCACCAGAACCCGGCCGGTTTTCAAAAAATGGTTTTATTCCAGAAACAATAGCGAATGGGTTAGGAATGAAGGAAAAACCACGAAAAACCGCTCAAAAAGCTTTAAAAATGGTCCTACAGAGCCCCCGAAAACGGATTTTACAAGAGTAAAAAATTGAAGGCAATTATCCCAAAAAAACAGGTTATTGCGCGCTCGCACGCACGTGGACTTTGAGAGTTTTCAACCATCGGCACGGTTGCGTGGGATACGTACACAGTTCCCATACAAATCTGAGCCCTCTTGAGTGGCTACACCTGAGGTTACGGTCGGCGCAATTAGGGTGACGCGTCAGGCGCGTCTCTGGGGCTGTGCGTTACATACATCGCCGACGCGTCGCTGGGGCTGTACGGGTTAAATTATTATTTTTTTAAATTTCTGTGAGCATGGGGCGAATTCGGACAGGATGAAAATTAATTAAATAAATAATATTATTTAATCCAACTTTAACTATAACCTGTCAGATTCGGATATTGAGTGTTATCGGGTTTATAGTTATCATTACACGTGGTATTTCTGAGTTATGTCACAGTAATCCTTATTTTTACATTAAGGTCATACGTAGTATGGTCAATAAATCTAGATATGTCCGAATTTGCCCCAAAAGTGTTGTATCATACGATATGGTATTTATGGTCTTTACGTTTTCAGGGAGTGTGATAAGACCCTTTTAAAATGTTCAATAATGTCCGAATTGACCCCTGAAAGGTCCGAATCTATACTGGGATCACTGGTTTGTCCTATGAATGTTTTTTAAATCCATATCCGAATTTAGGCCAGGTGTCCGAAATCGCCCCAAATCGTGTTCGAATTCGGACACCTTTATTATATTTATAATAAATATATGCAATGCATTTTAATTTAAATTTAAATTTCATTTAAATACGGGGAAGAGCAAGGTTATGGTCTTCGAAAGGGGTGAAGTCACAGAGTGTGAGGTGAAGCTGAACGGTCAGGCTATGGAGATCGTCAACTCTTTTAAGTATCTGGGCAGTGTGTTGAGTAAAGATGGGACTATGGATGAAGAGGTGCGGGAGAGGGTACAACAGGGGAAGAGGGTTGTAGGAACGCTAAAAGCAGTAACAAGAAATAGGGTGGTCAGTATGGAAGTGAAGAAGTCCTTGCATGACAGTGTGGTAATCCCGACACTGACTTACGGAAGCGAAGCATGGACGTTGGTTGAGAGACTCAGACCAAGAGTGAGAGCAGTGGAAATGAATTACTTAAGGAGTGCGTGCGGAGTTACATGGAGGGATAGACAGACTAATGAGGAAGTAAGAAGGAGGTGTGGTGTGGAGGTAGATGTGCTGGAAAGTGTGAAAAGGAACAACTTGAGATGGTTCGGCCATATGGAACGTATGGAAAGCGAGAGAATGACTAAGAGGGTGTACGAGAGCGAGGTGGAGGGACAGAGGGGGAGAGGTAGACCGAATATGAGGTGGAAGGATGGAGTGAGGAACTACATGAACGAAGGCGGTGCTGGTTGGGGGGAGGGGCGTCGACTGACTGGGGACAGAGGTGCATGGGGGCGGTTCGTTCGTGGCCACCCCTTCGGGGATCACGGCGTCAGGCAATAGATAGATAGATAGAATGCATTTTAATTTCTTTAATGCTATGATTGTATACCCCAAACGACACTGAAGGGGAATTGGTCCTCTATCAGAGTCATCGACGAGTGGAACGCACTCCCAGAGAGTGTGGTTACAGCGCCAACGATTGCCAATTTTAAAGCCAGATACGACAAACATAATAAAATAACCTAGTTAATATTGGCTGACCAGTCTTTGGAGGTGGGGTTCACACAAGAAGCCTGCTTCTTAACTCCCCACTATCATTCAATAGGTAAGCAATGTACCAGCTACACTTACAATGCTCAAGATCTTACATTGAGATAAAAACAAGACTACATGCTACGGAAATACGCAAAAATCGTCCGAATTTGCCCCGGTTGACGGTAGCATACAGTACTTTTATATTAGATCCATACTCATATCACTCGCTGTTCCATCCCCTCACTCATAGACAACACGCAGCTGCAAGCACGACCTCCCGAAATCCATCCTTCTGAATCCTCCCTTCCTCGCGAGGACAGAGTCCACCTGGCCAGGCTGAGATGCGGACACCGTCCAGCTCTTCTGAGCTAACAGAAGAGACTGGATGACTCCGTCGTCGACACCTGCCCGGGTTGTAACATAGCACCCCATACCATTAAACACATCATAGAAGACTGCATTTCACACAACCACTTACGCCAACAACACAATTTACACTCTTTGAGAGCTCTGTGGGAAAGCCCGACCGTGGCCATGGCCTTCCTTAAGGACTCAGGGCTGTTCGGCCAGGCAGCTTAGGGAGCAACAACAACTTTTATATTAGATTTTTCCGTGGGTTAAAACACATTTTCATATGATCTTTAGAGCTGTCGATAACTGGAAGTACCGTATTGACAACCTTGTTACGAAAAAGACATTTTAGTACCATACTTTTTTATTAGGTTTTGCCGAGGGTTAAAACAAATTTTTGTATGATCTTTAGAGCATATAGATTCCATATTTATCTTCAAATATATCAACAAAAATCGTGGTATTAAAATAAAGTTATACTGTACTGAGTTGTGTTATCGGGCGTATCACCTACCTCTGACCAGGTATATCCTAGTGTTTACTAGGCCTCTACCCCTTTGAAAGGACATTAGCCTAACCTAACTACCTTACCTAACCTATCCTAGTGGGCGGGTGCCCAACCCCGAAAGGGGTTGAAATAGGGGAGCTATCCCCCCGCCAAAGGCGGCATTCTAGGGCCTTTCCTAGCTGATGCTGAGAGGATTAGGTTCTAGTCATGTGGTGATGGGCTGGTCTATCAGAGTGAGAACTGAGCTATCTCTGCCATACCCATAACTTACTCTGACTGTTCCTTTTACATATATATTTTCTAGATCTCGAGTGACAGCATCTCTTCCGTGGATTGACCTCCCAATCTACCAAGATTGGAAGCCAAAGCGTCACATTTTTCCTTTGCCCTTCAACTTTCTCTTCATAATTGCTGAGGGGCACAGGGCCTTGGTTCCCGAGCGTTTCCGCACCCTCCTCAGCTCCCCACCATGGAGTTGCTTCGGTCACCCAGGCTTAATTGTGGTCGGCAGGGAGGGTTCTGTGGGGGCGCTCGGTTATGGCCTTGCTTGGGGCCTTGGGGCTGTTCGGCCAGGCAGCTTGAGGAACAACAACAACAACCTATCCTAGTATTACGGGTGGGGGCTGCCACCCCCGCCCCTATACCCACTCTGTTTGACATGAACTCACGTGTTTACACGACGTACACCCGGTAACACAACTCATGCCGAGGCCTCTCAGGCCTGTGACACCAGTTCTTCATCATTTATGTTCAAGTCAACCTCTTGTATAGCCTACTGGCCATTTTCATGGCCTCCCCATTTGTAGGAGTGTGGAGTTAGGAGGCTAGGTTAAGACCATTCATTAGGTTATTCTAATCTAGGCTTAGGCTAACCTCCGTTGACCAAACCTCCGCTGAAGGGGTAGGGGAGGATCATACATTTTCCATCCAATCTTTGAAACAATGTGGAGTGGCTAGCATGATAAATGATTGAAAATCTTGTAGGAGACTTTTGCGGCGATATTCGCGCACCCAGAGTATCTAATTTGTCCGTTTTGTTTTATTTTTCTCTGAAATTATCCCACGGCCAGCTGTTATTTGCACCCTGCTTGCAATATATATGATGATAAAAATAAGTTCTGTGGCCTCAACCCAAAAACGGTCAAATTATAAGGGAACGCAATGGTCATGACGGTGACGGAGAGTGTGCGAACCGTGACAAAAGGCTCCTTGAATGATACCAAAGTATTTATCCAGTGATAACAAAATTGTTGATATTGGCGATGCAGAAATGTTTTGCATTACAGTACGGTACTGTATTTATAAATTATTGATTTTGTAGTTTCAGTTTGGTGTTAATATAATGCACTGTAAATAGTTTATGAACATGCAAGGTTTACATTGATGAGATACACCATTCATAGTTCTAGGCCTGTGAGGAACGTTGGCTAATGTTTATATATTTAGTAAAGTTGTCGCTAGATCATTTTTCAGCTGATTTTTCTTTACTTTTTCAGAAAGCCTCGCACCCGACGAGCCAAGCGAGAATTAGAAAAAAGAGCACCACAAATCATTGAAAACACCAAGCGGTGTCTGTTTTTCCATGGACATAAAACAAGTGACGATGTGCGAAAATGTCTGAAAGATTTGGTAAGTAGTATTTCTGAGTTATCCTACTTCATAATTGTCCAACAATCATTCATTTAATGGTTTAACATCCTTTTTCATTCCATTGTTATGTCTTAGACAGCATTAAGGGGATAGGGTTTATTTTTTGGTCGGTACTGTATATTTATTGATTTATTATTTTATTAGTTCCCTCGCAAGACCTCCATCAAGCTTAAAACTACAACCCCCTTTAGATATATTTGTACATTTTTCGGTAAAAAAAAATCCCGGCAGAAGGCCGATTTCTCCTAAAATTACAGGTTCGCTATCGCTCGCCAGGAAAAAACAACCCACCTAAATGGCACGACAGGTCCTAATATTCACAAAAAAATGGGTTGAAAGGTCTTAAAATCGCCAAACTAGTAGGGGAAACGTCGTATAATCTCAAAACACCTGGGGCTTAACATGAGGGAGAAAGGGGTCTAGAAAAGCGACCTATCTCCCCTTAACCCCTTCTGTACCGGCGACGTCTTTTAAATATTAGTCAGCGATATTTAGTTGATTTTGTGCAATTTAAGAAGGCTCTGTGGTAGTAAAAATAGTAAAGTGATAGGGCCTATAGTTCAAAGCCTCTTAACCCGGGAACTGCGGGGAGACTCTTAAGAGTTCCCCCGGCGGACTGCGGGGAGACTCTTAAGAGTTCCCCCGGCGGACTGCGGGGAGACTCTTATGAGTGAGTGAAAAAAAAAATCAACTTTTGACAAAAAAAAAAAAAAAAAAAAAAAAAAAAAAAAAAAAAAAATTGTTGACCCCTGGGCCATGCAAAATCTCAGTCCTCTACCTCCCCTCCTTCCCCACTTTCCTCCTCTCCTTCAGTTATCACCTATTTTCCCTGTTATTCCCTTATTCTGAGGTATATTTTCGTGCTAACATTAGCGAGTTGCAAGCAGGGTGTTGTCATCACTGATGGCAAGCGAGTGCAAGAGAGAGAGAGAGAGTATCGATCGACTGTGTCTCAGTGGCCTTGGGGGAAATTGGCGGGAAAGCAGCTTGCCTCACCCATACATTATACAACTCGCGGGCTATATCTCCGATTTTGACCATCCAAACGCTGTTTTCACTCGTTTTATTGTTGTTTCAGGTTAATACCTTTATAATCAACCCATAATAGGCGCATATGGATAAGTATTAATGCTATTAATGGCACAATTAATATTTTAGTGACGGAAACACCTCAAATACGTCGGCACAGGGGGACGTTTCCAATTACCCCCATGCGCACTTCAGAGGTTAATTGCTGGAGGCTCTTTCTAAACTGAATAAAGTTGCCGGTACAGGAGTTAATGCCTTTGGACTGTAGTACGGTACAATAAAGTCAAGCCATTGCACTGATCCACAAAGTCCCCCCTGCATCACCTATCTGCACTATAATGTACAATCGGCCTAATAAGTCATGTCTCGGCACTAATTATGTTTTGATCAATAATTGGTATCAGCAATCTTTACACATGATTTCTTCTTTTTGAGTGAGACATACAAACATGTTCCTACGCTTACCCACCCCATTCAACATCTGACAGACATTAATACAGCACAGAATGAGCCAAACATAATGACAGCTGAGACATAACTTATTAGCGCAACCGTACACCACACCAGCCTCAACAGAGCCACAGCAAGACTTTACTGTAGGCTATAGGTTGACTAGCCTACAGTACGGTACGGTCGCGCTAATAAGTCATGTCTCAGCTGTTGTTACGTTTGGCTCGCTCTGTGCTGTATTAATGTCTGTCAGATGTTGAATAGGGTATAGGTAAGTGTAGGAACATGTTTGTATATCTCACTCAAAACTTCAAAAGGAAGAAATCATGTGTGAATATTGCTGATACCAATTATTGATCAAAACATAATTGGTGCCGAGACATCACTTATTAGGCCGACTGTACATCACTTATAATAAAAGAATAAAAATAGTGAGCATTACATAATAATGTACACTAATACTGATATTTTGACCTTAAGGGGAGATGAGCCGGTTTTCTGGACCACTTTCTCCCTCATGTTTAGCCCCATTAGTTTTCAAATGTTAAGATGCTTGCCCCATTAGTTAGTCTATTTTAAGACCTTTCGCCCCATTTCGTCGTCAATATTTAGACCTTTCGTGCTATTTAGGTGTCGATTTTTTCCCTGGCGAATGATAGTGAGCCTGTAATGTTGGAAGAACCGGCCGGGAAATTTTTCTACTGAAAAATTTACAAATTAACCTAGTAGGGGGATCTAATGGATGTTTCTTTAAATTTGATGGAGGTCTAGGGAGGAAACTAGAAAAATAATGAAAACATGCAAAAATTGCCCTAAAAGTGAACCATCCCCCCTTGATGTATGTCAAGTGAACCATCCCCCCTTGATGTATGTCAAGTTATTATGTTAGCAACTCGGAATGGTCTTAACCCTTTCAGGTCCGGGGGTTGCCATTTAGTATTCAAAAATATAATTATCTTAATCTCGTAATTACCTCTCCAAAGTTAGTTTTCTGCCCACAACTCGTGATCGTGTACTCAACCTTTAACTGTGTTGGTGGTGTAATGGTTTAGGTGCTTATGTTCTGGGTGTGGTGTCCCGAATTCGAATTCCGGGAGGACCATATGCTTTCATTAGTTTATTCAAGTACATTGGGGTTTGTTGTTGTTGTCGTCGTTTCCTAAGCTGCCTGGCCGAACAGCCCCGAGTCCCTAAGGAAGGTCATGGCCATGGTCGGGCTTTCCCACAGAGCTCTCAAGGAGTGTAGATTATGTTGTTGTTGTTCCCTAAACTGCCTGGCCGAACAGCCCCGAGTCCCTGAGAAAGGCCATGGCAACGATCGGGCTTTCCCACAGAGCTCTCATTGAGTGTAGATTGTGTTGTTGGCGTAAGTGGTTGTGTGAAATGCAGTCTTCTATGATGTGTTTAATGGTATGGGGTGCTGTGTTACATCCCGGGCAGGCGTCGACAACGGAGTCATCCAGTCTCTTCTGATAGCTCAGGAGAGCTGGATGGTGTCCGCATCTCAGCCTGGCCAGGTGGACTCTGTCCTCGCGAGGAAGGGAGGATTCGGAAGGATGGATTTTGGGAGGTCGTGCATGCAGCTGCGTGTTGTCTGTGAGTGAGTGGATGGATCGGTGAGAGATATGAGTAATGGATGTGCTTCTGGAAGTTGGTTCGGGGTGGGCAGGGAGGGAGAGAGGACAATAATTGTGTGTGATACCGTGTGCTGGGTGTTGTTTTGATATTTCTTGGTGTCTGTGGGTGTGTTGCCATGTAGTTTAGTGGGTGGTCTTGGTTCATAGAGGCTGCTGCCAGGAATTGAGTGCCTCTCATGTCCAGATGGTCTTTGACTTTGAGGATTTTGGTTTCTTGATGTAGGTGATCTGTGGGTGCAGTAGCTGTGCAGCCTGTAATGATCTTCAGGGCTTTGTTTTGAATAGTCTGTAAGGTCTTATGATGTGTTTCAGCTAGGTTAGAAGCCCAGGCTGGGCTTGCGTATTCCATCACTGATCTTATGTATTGTTTATATACTGTGGTGGTAGTTTCTTTGTTGTGTCCAAATTTTGTGTGAGCAAGTGACCTGAGGGCGTTAAGTCTGGGTGTCAGTTTCTTTTTAATGTATGTGGTGTGCTGTTTGAATGTCATATGAGTATCATATGTTACTCCTAGGATTTTGTGTGTGTGTGTATGTGTTAGGGGTGTGTTGTTTATGGTGAGTTGAGGGATGTAGTTCTCCTGTCCAACTTGTGAGCAGGGTTGCGGTGGATTTGGCTGGGGCTAGATTAAGTCTGTTTGTAGTGCACCAGCCATGTAGTGTGTTGAGATAGGGTTGAAGGAGATCTGTTGCTCTTTTTGGGTCATGGTGTGTGCATGTGAGTGTTATGTCATCTGCATAGGAGGCTAAGTTTATTTGTGGCGTATTGGGTGTAGTTATATCGTGCATGTACAGATTGAAGAGTGCGGGCAATAGGACGGATCCTTGTGGGACTCCGTTTGGAAAGTTTCTGATTTTAGATGACTGACCGGCAAAAGATACGTGTGCACATCTGCCTGCTAGGAAGTTGGCCAGCCACTTTTTTGTGTTGTTGTTGTTGTTCCCCAGGCTGCCTGGCCGAACAGCCCCAAGGTCCCGAGCAAGGCCAAGGCCATAGAGCGCCCCCACAAAACCCTCCCTGCTTACCACTAACAAAACCTTTTTGTGTTGTTGTGCATGTTTGTGTTGTAGATTTTGTTTGTTAGGTTGTGGCGGGGGATGGCATCGAAGGCTTTACTAATGTCGAGTGTGGCTAATAGTGATCTGTGTGGTGGTCTAGCTGAATTGATGCCGTCGAAAGCTCTTTGTGTAAGGTCTGTGAGAAGAGTGTTTGTGGAGTGCAGTGGCCTAAAGCCATGTTGTGTTGGAGCTAGGGGTAGGTCAGGTGTAATTAGTTGTAATACTAGGCGTTCCATGACTTTGGAGGGGGAGCAAAGGAGTGTGATGGGGCGGTGCGAGGAGGGTAGCGTGGGGTCTTTGTTGGGTTTGGGGAATGTGATGATGATACCATGCTTCCAAATGTCTGGTATTGTGTTGTGTGAATAGCTGTACTGTAGTTTGATATGTTAGTGAGTGCTTGTATGCCTTGTGGTCCCAGATGTCTGAGGTGTATGTTGCTTATGTTGTCTAAGCCACAGGCGGGTGAGTGCTTGAGATTGTTGATGATATGCTTTGTCTGGTGATTGGTGAAGGGTGTATAGTCTGGGTCTGTGGGGAATTGTCTCTTACGTCGGATGACACGTCGGTCGTCTTTGTGAGGTTTTAGGTGGCTCACATGTGAGAAGTGATTGATGAGAGGGTTTGCTTGTTGTTTACATGAAGGAATAGAGTCTGTTGTTGTGATTGCAGCATGTGATTGTGTTGTGTTGCTGTTGGAAAGTGTGATGCTGTTTAGTGTTTTGTAGAGTTTTTTGGGGTTTGTTTTGTGATTAAGTGTTTGTAGGAAGTTATTCCAATTTAGTTTTTGTTGTTCTTGTATTTTGTTGTTAGTTTGGGTGTTGAGTGCTTGAATTTGTTGTGTGATGTCTTGTGTGTGGGGTGCTGAGGAGTGTTTCAGTATGTCGCATTGTCTGATGAGGTTTTGAATTTCTGGTGTGAAGTTGGGGTTGTGTCTTTTTCTGTTACCTCTTGGAATGTGTTTCTTGTCAGCGTTTTGGATAGTTTTATTGAGTATGTGTACAGCATTGTTGATGTTAGTGATGGGTGTACTGTTTAGAGTTGTGAAGTGTTGTTCTGTCTCATTTGTGAATGCTTCCCAGTTAGCTCTTTTATAATTGGTGTATGTGTGTTTGTGGCTAGCTGGGGTGAGTCTGGTTTTGGTGGTGATAATGATCGGGAGGTGGTCAGAGCCTAAGGTTCTGACCACCCTCCAGGATGTTGTGGGGGCGAGTTCTGGGGAGCAAAAGGTGATGTCTGGAGATGATGGGTTATAGAGGGCTTGGTGAGGAATATGGGTATGTTGATGGATGTCGTTAAGGATGATGAGGTTATCCGTTTGGTTTTGTAGTACCAGCCCTCTGTCTGTGTCGGGGTTGTCGACAAACCAGGCCGACGTCTTGGCGTTGAAGTCACCACCCAGGATGATGTGTGGGGTGTTTGTGATGTGTTGTAAGTGTGGTCTGTATTCATTTGGTACTGTAGGGGATGTTTGGGGAGGGATGTATGTGTTTATGATGGTTATGTTGGAGTTGTTGCCAGTGCGTATTTTAATTGACTGTATTTCTGTTGTGTTATCATTTGGGGGGAGGAGGGATTTGGTTTATACACTGGTTACTATGTATGATATTTCTTTGTGTACCAGGGTGATGAGTCCACCGCCCCCGCCGACAGCCCGGTCTTGTCTGATGGTGGTGAAATTATGAAATGTGGGTGTTTTTTGTGTTATGCGGAGTTTTGTTTCTTGTACGATGGCAATGTGTATGTTGTGTTGTTTGATGAAGTGTGAGAGTTCGTGTTTCTTTGTGTTGATGCCATCTATGTTCAGTTGAAGAATGTTAATGTTATGTGCACGATGTATGTTGGGTGCTGCTGCACGAGGATAGGGTGGGGGGAGGGAGGGGCTGGGGGATGGGACAGGTGAGGTGGGGGGGGGGGGGCGGATTTGGGAGCAGGAGATGGGGGTTGGAATGGATTAGGATGGGGTGTGGTGCGTTGAGTTGAGGATGTGGATGGTATGGGAAGGTTAGGTGGGTTAGGGAGGAGAGGTGGACGGGTTTTAGGGGGGGGAGTGGATGACATGGGAAGGTTAGGTGGGTTGGGGAGGAGAGGTGGACGGGTTTTAGGTGAGGGATTTGACTGGGAGAGGGAGGGGCATGAGGAACAGGTCCAGGTGTTTGTGTAGTGTTTCTTGGAGGCAAGTGTTGTGCAGGTGAAGTGGGTCCAGTTCCCGCATGAATTGCAGAGAACTGAACCCTTAGTATGGCGACTCGAAGTGATGGGTTTTGAGCAAGTTGGACATATGTATGTGTACGTGGGTCCTGGGTTGCTCTCAATGTCTCCGGCTAGAAGAAGTCTTCGAGAAATGACAGCCGGAGAGTCATTTCTCGGTGTAGGAAAAACTGTGTGATGTGTGTGTGTGGTGTGAGAGGTGTGGAAATTCCCGGCGCGACCGAAGCCGCTCCAAGGACCCGTGCCCCCAGGGAGGGGGCAGGGGATGGTTGTGACGGTTTGGCTCCCGAAACTGCTCCCCGCGGCCGGCATCCGGTTTTCCTCCACTGGTCGTTGATTTTGTCTTCGGCCGTGGAGGGTCGGCAGCCTCGGGAGGTGGCCCCACGGCGTAGACGCCGCCACATCAGGACCTGTAGACCTGTATATTGTGTTGTTCGCATAAGTGATTGTGTGAAATGCAGTCTTCTATGATGTATTTAATGGTATGGGGGTGCTGTGTTACATCCCGGGCAGGTGTCGACGACGGAGTCTTCCAGTCTCTTCTGATAGCTCAGAAGAGCTGGATGGTGCCCGCATCTCAGCCTGGCCAGGTGGACTCTGTCCTCACGAGGAAGGAAGGATTCAGAAGGATGGATTTCGGGAGGTCGTGCCTGCAGCTGTGTGTTGTCTTATGAGTGATTGGCTGGAGCGGCGAGAGATATGAATATGGATGTGTTTCTGGAAGCTGGTTTGGGGTAGGCAGGGAGGGAGAGAAGACAGAAGATAGTATTTGTGTGTGACACCGTGTGCTGGGTGTTGTTTTGATATTTCTTGGTGTCTGTGGGGTGTTGCCATGTACAGTAGTGTAGTGGGTGGTGTTGGTTCGTGGAGGCTGCTGCCAGGAATTGAGTGCCTTTCATGTCCAGATGGTCTTTGACTTTGAGGATTTTGGTTTCTTAATGTAGGTGATCTGTAGGTGCAGCCTGTGATAATTTTTAGGGCTTTATTTTGAATAGTCTGTAAGGTCTTGTGATGTGTTTCAGCTAGGTTAGAGGCCCAGGCAGGGCTTGCATATTCCATCACTGATCTTATGTATTGTTTGTAAACTATGACGGTGGTTTCTTTGTTGTGTCCAAATTTTGTGTGGGCAAGTGACCTGAGGGCGTTAAGTCTGGGTGTCAGTTTATTTTTCATGTTTGTGGTATGCTGTTTGAATGTAATTAGAGTATCATGTTACTTCTAGGATTTTGGGTGAGTGTGTGTGTGTTAGGGGTGTGTTTTTATGTTGAGTTGCAGGGTGTATTTGTGTTCTGCTGTCCAGCTTGTGAGGAGGGTTGCGGTGGATTTGGCTGGGGCTAAATTGAGTCTGTTTGTAGTGCACCAGTCATGTATTGTGTTAAGATAGGGTTGAAGAAGACAACAACAACTTGTTTGTTGTTGTTGTTTTTCCCCAAGCTGCCTGGCCGAACAGCCCCAAGGCCCCGAGCAAGGCCAAGGCTATAACCGAGCGCCCCCACAGAACCCTCCCTGCCGACCACAATAAAGCCTGGGTGACCGAAGCCACTCCATGGCGGGGAGCTGAGGAGGGCGCGGAAACGCCCGGGAAACCAAAGCCCCACCCAGGGCCCTGTGCCCCTCAGCAATTATGAAGAGAAAGTTTGAAGAAGACTTGTTGCTCTGGCTGGGTCTTAGTGTGTGCATTTGAGTGTTATGTCGTCTGCGTAGGAGGCCATGTTTATTTGGGGTGTATTTATATGCATGTACTTATTGAAGAGTGCGGACGACAGGACGGATCCTTGTGGGACTCCGTTTTGGAAGTTTCTGATGCTAGATTGTTAGTCTTGGTAATCAGAAACTTGGGTATTAAAGTGAATATGTTATGACAATATACATAAGTGGAAAAAGTACAATAAGAATAAGTAGATAAATGGGTATTAAGTAATTATGTTGTGAGAAAACACACAACATAAGTGGGAAAGTACAATAAGAATAATGTGGAATAAATACAATATATAGTGCCTAAAAGATACGTAATCGGAAAAGGAAAGACAGATAAAAAACAAGTGAATTCAAGTGGGGCACGGAAACTAGTGCGTATATGGAGCGTCGATGTTGTGACGTCATGAGCAGGGCGATGAGTAACCGAGTCATGGCGTCGGAAGACAGTTGACCGTGAGTAACGATAGCGGATGGAAGTGCTGACAGTGGAGTCAAGTCCTGGCCAGGCAGCAAGAAATGATTCAGCAATCAAAGCTTATTAGTGCACTGGAATATAATCTGCTCACCCCGCCCTGGACAATGAATCAAGTATTATCCGCCAACTCTGCCTGCAATACTAAGCATATGGAACTCTGCCGGTGATACAGCGAGGTAAGACGAATACAAAGTGAGTTCAACAGTGGTAGCAGAGCGTAGTTCGCAGTTTTACCGAAATATGGCGTCAGTGATTAAAAATCCTCCACAAATGACATCGGAAAAAGACTATGAGAGGTGGAAGAAAGATATCGAAATATGGCAGAAACTAACGAGTGTGACACCGGAGAAGCAAGCATTGGCGGTTCATTTGACATTGACTGGCAGGGCTAGAGATGTCAGCAGCGAAATAGATACAACAGTCTTGGCGAGTGACAAAGGAATGGAACATTTGCTGACAAGATTAGACTCTGTTTTTATGCTAGATAAAAATAGACGGGCCTTTATGGCTTATTCTGAATTTGAATCGTTCAAGCGCCCCGCTGAGATGACGATAACTGACTATTTGGTAGAAGATATAGATTCAAGAAACATGGTATGGAACTGCCAGATCAGGTGTTGGCGTTTCGGTTATTGAAAAGTTGTGATTTGTCAGATATTCACTTCCAATTAGCGATGTCAACTACGACTACCATCACATTCGAGGAGATGAAAAAGACATTGAACAGAATGTTCGGAGGTGGAATTGTAGACCACAATTTAAGTGGAGATGCACATAATGACACAGTGCAGGTGCAGGTGAAGTCTGAGCCCATTTTGGAAGTCAGTAGAGCTCCATTTCGAGGCACCGGAGGCAGATATAGACGTGGAACACGTAACAGGTACTGGAGTCCTAGAGGTGTTGGTGGTGATACCAAAAACCCGACAGGACCAATTGGTGAGCTCACAAAATGTTTCGTGTGCGGATCTGTTGACCACTGGGTCCGAAATTGTCCTAAGAGAGAGGATAGGGATATGGAAAATAAGGTTGTGATGGAAGATACTGGCAAAGTGCAGCTGACATTGCTATCAGACGGGGTTGATAAGAGAGAAAAATTAATGTCGGAAGCTTTGGGAGCCCTGGTTCTTGATTCAGGATGTTCTACAACGGTGTGTGGAGAAGACTGGTTACAGGCTTATGTGGATACAGTATCATCAGAAGACGTACAGTTGATAAAAAGAGAGAGATCAGAGACATCATTTAAATTCGGAGATGGAAGACAGGTGACATCAAAAGGTATTGTGCATATTCCCTGTTATATACATGGGATAAAAATCATGATTCGGACCGATGTAGTGGATTGTAGAATTCCACTACTAATGAGCAGGTCAGCCATGAAACGTGGAGGCATGATATTGAACTTCAGAAAGGATACAGTGCGTATGTTTGGCAGAGAAAGTAAGCTGCATATCACCTCTACAGGGCACTATACACTTCCCATAGTGAAGACACCATGTAAGCAAATGGTAGACTGGGTATTGGCCACAGAAGATCATGAAGACATTTCCAAGAAGGTGGTGAAGTTACATCGGCAATTCTCACATCCCACTGCAGAGAAGTTAACGAGATTAATCAAAGAGGCAGAGATACTCAATGAACAATGGAAACTGGAAATAAATAAAGTGAGTGATAGTTGTGATATTTGTAGAAAATTTAAGAAAGTGCCTCCCCGTCCTGTGGTGGGACTCCCCATTGGTAAGACGTTCAATGAGGCAGTAGGAATGGATCTGAAGGCATGGAAGAGTGACTATTTTCTTGTCTTGGTTGACTTGGCAACAAGATATTGTGTGACTACGGTCATCCACAATAAGAAACCTGAGACCATTATAAGAGAGGTAGTGATTCAGTGGATCAGCCGGTTTGGAGCACCTGACAAGTTCTTGACCGACAATGGTGGAGAGTTCAATAACAGTGATTTTCGGAGCATGGCCGAAAATTATAATATTCAAGTGATGTGCACAGCCGCTGAAAGCCCATGGAGCAATGGCGTATGTGAGCGACTGAATGCCGTACTTGGTGATAATGTGGCAAAGATTGTGTTGGATGCAAAATGTGGCATATCTACAGCACTGGCATGGGCTGTATCAGCACGTAATGCACTCCAGAACAACAATGGCTTTTCCCCAAACCAGCTGGTGTATGGATTCAACCCAAGTATACCAAGTGTGCTGAATAATAAGATTCCTGCTCTTTGAAAACAGGACATCATCGGAAATCGTGGCTGAAAACCTTAATGCTATGCGTGTGGCCAGAGAAGTATTCATCAAAAATGAGTCCAATGAGAAAATACGTAGGGCACTACTGCATAACGTAAGAGCAGACAACATGGTATGCTTGCAAAATGGAGACAGAGTATATTACAAACGAAACAGTGAAAACCAATGGTATAGTGATTGGAAAGGATGGTAAACAAGTTCTTGTGAAACATGGAGGAACATATGTGCGAGTGCACACTTGTAGGTTGCAGAATGCCAGTTGCAAGATGCAAGACATGGACGATATCAGTAGTGGCAAAACAACGGAGACAGGATTGCATGTTCCAGTTGAAGACGAATCAAACGACGTTAACATAGAAAACGAAACAGAGAATGAGCCTGAGGACGCTGAAATGGATGATAATGAGAAATGCAGTGGTGAACAGGAGTCCGGAGACGGAAACAGTGAGGCCGCTGAAGCTAGAGTGCCTAGAATGCCTAGAGTGGGGGATAGCATAGAAGGATACATGGTGGAAAACAAGGAAAAAGTAATTATCACAATCTTAAGTAGAGCCGGTAAAGCAACTGGCAAGTACAAAACATTTTTCAACATCAGAGACGAAACAAGTAATGTGACAAAATGGATTGATGTAGATAAAGACATCTATAATTGGCGGATTGGGAACGATACAGAGGAAGTCATGATAACATATTCCAATGATGCATGCACAGAGGCAAAAAGGGCAGAAATGAAGAATTGGATTGATAATGATGTGTTTGAGGAAGTTGAGGACCAAGGTCAGAAGGCCATATCAACAAGGTGGATAATGACACAGAAAATAAAATCTGGCACTCAGGTTATTAAGGCCCGTTTAGTGGCACGTGGCTTTGAGGAAGAATTAAAGGATGTTCCCATTGATTCTCCTACGTGTTCAAAGGAAGCTTTTAGACTGGCTTTAAGTATTGTGTCCGCCAAGAATTGGGACTGCCATGCACTGGATGTGAAAGCCGCTTTCTTACAGGGGCATCCTATTAATAGAGAGATTTTCGTGTTGCCCCCTGAAGAATTCTACAATGGATATCTATGGAGATAAAGAAGACAGTACTGTATATGGTCTCAATGATGCAGCCAGAGCATGGTACGAGAGGGTGAAGCATGAATTGCTTACATTGGGTATGTCCATGTGTGGTTTAGAACCAGCACTGTTCTTCTGGCATAATGATGGAAGATTAGAAGGGATCATTTGCATCCATGTAGATGACTTCTATTGGAGTGGGTCAAATGCATTCAAGATATCTGTAATGTCCCAGTTGGAAAAATTATTTCTGATTGGTTCTGAAGAGAAGACTCGTTTCCAGTACCTGGGTATCACAATAGAACAAGCAGAGGATGGCATTATGATCAATCAAGACAATTACATTAGACATGGACTCCAAGAGATGAACATGATCAAATCTTATAAGGACAGAAGAAATGATGAAGTCAGTCAAGAGGAGAGAACAAAATACCGATCTGTTGTGGGTCAACTAAACTGGGTAGCCACACAAACGAGGCCAGATATATCATATGATGTATGTGAACTGAGTACGGCATTCAATCGGACAACTGTCGGAGATGTAATCAGAGCCAACAAAGCCGTCAAGAAGGTCAAGGATAACCCACTGTCAATTTGGTTTGGGAAAGTGGACCTGGACGAGTGTACACTTGAATGCTACAGTGACGCGTCTTTTGGCAATTTGACAGACCTTGGGTCTCAGGGTGGTCACATCGTATTTGTGAGAGACAGAGAGGGAAATAGCTGCCCCATTGCGTGGAGATTAAGAAAGGTGAGACGGGTGGTGAAATCGACTTTGGCATCAGAATCCCTTAGTCTATTAGATGCAGCAGAGAATGGGATGTATTTGGCACATATGCTGAGAACAATCCTCGGAAATCAGCACACAATTCCGGTAAAAATAAATCGGACAACAAATCTTTGGTGGATTGTTTGCAGTCTACCAAGTTGGTAGATGACAGAAGCCTAAGGATAAATATAGCTGTGTTGCGAGACATGATAGCAAGAAAAGAAATCCAAGAAGTGAAGTGGATAGAAACAACGAAGCAGATAGCAGACTGTCTCACGAAGAAAGGAGCCTCTCCTATGTTATTACTAAAGGAGTTGAGCAAAGCAGAGTAAAGAAAAGAAAAAAGAAAAAAAGAAGAGAAAGAGAGGGGAATGTGTTAGTCTTAGTAACCGGCAAAAGATACATGTGCACATCTGCCTGCTAGGAAGTTGGCCAGACACCTTTTTGTGTTGTTGTGCATGTTTGTGTCGTAGATTTTGTTTGTTAGGTTGTGGCGGGGGATGGCATCGAAGGCTTTACTAATGTCGAGTGTGGCAAGTAGTGATCTGTGTGGTGGTCTGGCTGAGTTGATGCCATCAAAAGCTCTTTGTGTAAGGTCTGTGAGAAGATTGTTTGTGGAGTGTAGTGGCCTGAAGCCATATTGTGTTGGAGCTAGGGGTAGAGTGTGTGTGGTCAGTTGTAGTGAAAGGTGTTCTATGACTTTGGAGGGGGTGCAAATGAGTGTGATAGGGCTGTGTGAGGAGGGTAGTGTGGGGGTTTTGTAATTGATGATTAATGTTAACCCTTCCTACCCGGTCTGCCTTAGGTAAGGACAGCTCGAAAGAAGGGCCGCTACCTGGTATGCCTTACCTAAGGCAGCAGCTTAATTAAGCTTGGTCTGAACGCCGTGCGTACGACGTATGTCAACAAACCCAAGCGTTGCGTCACCGCACCTCCGAAAACAAGAAGGAGAAGACTCTTCAATGTTATTGTTCTGACGTCAGACGAAATTAGTGTCTGAAAAGCCCCCATATTGGCATTATCCTACATTATCCTACATTATCCATACGAAGAAACGTTGCATCCCTTGCATTATTCTAGATATTTTCACAGCAATTGTTCCGAGGAACTTGCTTCAATTGTGCCGCCTCTCCACATCTTTCCCCGTAGAATTAGGGCAGCTGAGAGCGCCCATGAATTTACACTTTCTCCTCCACAATGCAGAACTTCTGCTTATCAAAATTAATTTATCCCTAGAACTACTACTCTTTGGAATTCACTTCCCTCGAATTGCTTTCCACAAACTTACAATCTACAAATGTTTAAATCCAGTTGTTACAAACATTTTATGAATGGAGGATGCCTTTAGGCACATGGACCTTTTTGTTTTATCTGTGTTTTTCCTTCCTCCGTTCATTGTCTTAACATCTCTGCAATATTGGCTCCACTGAAATCGTCATCACAACTGAACCAGTTGACTTACAGAGCTCTACTCAACGCCAAAATACAGATTGAAAACCGCACTACGATTATAGATGAGTGGGAAAGTTCTAGCAGTGAAAATAAACATAAATACGGTAGCCTAGGCCTAGACGTTTTTCAGCCATTTCGCCCGGGTAGGGGCGACCGTCATTGGGTAAGACAGCCCGGGTAGGAAGGGTTAAGAACGGGGTGTTACTTATCATTGACCCGTTACACTTTCTAGTATCACATCAAAGTGGTTGACTATATAGCCCGGGGCGCCAGTAAGGACGTACTGTATGGCCCTGTAGTTGGGAGCAGTATCATATTGGTCCCTGGTGGTGGAGATGTGGTGGTGAAGCCAGGGACTCCCTCATAACTACCATGTTACAGTTGGGGATAACCCTTTCTGTTTCCACAACCACCTTTGGCTGACCAGGGCTCACATCATGTGTGCATGACTGCCATGTGTGTGTGTGTGTTTAGGCCTTTTATAATAAATTATTGATTTTTCCTTGTAAATTTTGAGCTGATTCTATTCTGGAGTGTGTTCCTTGCCAGGTTAACTTCAGGGACCTTGGAACTTGACCATGAGGGGATTGTACTTGTGGCTGAGATTGTATCGGGAGTATTGGCGAGTTAATTGTTTATTTTAATAAATGGTATGTATGTACAGGTTATGGTCTTTGAAAGGGATGCAGCCACAGAGTGTGAGGTGAGGTTCACGGTCAGGCTATGGAGAATGTCGGCTCATTTAAGTATTAGGGCAGTGTGTTGAGTAAAGATGGGAGTATGGATTAAGAAGTGTGGGAAAGGGTTGTAGGAATGCTGAAAGCAGTAACAAGAAATACGGAAATTCCCGGCACGACGGAAGCCGCTCCAAGGACCCGTGCCCCCAGGGAGGGGGCAGGGGATGGTTGTGGCGGTTTGGCTCCCGAAGACTGCTCCCTGCGGCCGGCATCCGGTTGTCCTCCACTGGTCTTTGATCTTGTCTCCGGCCGTGGAGGGTCAGCAGCCATCCGCGGTTGGCAGCTCCGGGAGGTGGTCCCACGGCGTAGACGCCGTCACATCAGGTGATCAGCATGGAAGTAAAGAAGTCCTTGCATGACAGTGTGGTAATCCCGACATTGCCTTACGGGAGTGAAACATGGACGTTGGTGGAGAGACTCAAACCAAGAGTGAGAGGGGTGAAAATGAGTTACTTGAGAAGTGCATGCAGAGTTACATGGAAGGATAGACAAGACTATTGAGAAAGTACGAGAGAGGTGTGGTGTGGAGGTAGATATGCTGGAAAGTGTGAAAAGGAACCCCTTGAGATGGTTCGGCCATGTTGAACGTATGGGAAGCGAGAGAATGACTTAAGAGAGTGTACGAGAGCGAGGTGGAAGGACAGAGAGGGAGAGGTGGAAGGATACAGTTAAGAAGTATATGAGCGAAAGCGGTGCTGGATGGGAGGAGGGGCGTTGACTGACTGGGGAGAGGTACATTGGGGCGTTTAGTTCACGGCCACACCTTCGGGGATCACTACGTCCGGCAATAGATAGATAGATGTATGTACAGAACCGGTACCATAAATAATGTTCCATGATGGTGAACTGGCATCTACAGATATATAGACAATACGATATTTGACCCTGTACCATTTTATTTGTTATGTATACCATGTATATGTTTCAATAGGCATCTTCACAGATGCAGAGTTTGTGTTAGAGTCATGGGATATGTGGCTTGATAGTAGGCACAGATGTTTATTTATTTCAATCAATTGCTAACCTTTATTTAACAGAGCCATCCAAAATACAGGGGGTAGGATGTAGTGACCGGGTGTACCGCCATCTTTGTTTACATTACTCGTAGTGGCGTCGGACCTTTCCCATCATGTTCCCGTCTATTTTAACCTAACCTAACCTAGTATTCATGTAGTAATGACAGGGGGCAAATAGCAGAAAATATAGCGTCGAAATAGACGGAAACGTAAGTGCGAGCGTGGCGAGCGCCCTATGTAAACAATGACGACCGTACGCCCGAACTCTACATCCATCCCAATACAGGTAGTAACAGGCAAGATTTTGAATGACATTGATGGGCCCTGGCAAGATTTTTTTATTGTCCACTATGGCCTATATCTAGCCACCAGTTTAATGAATTGGACAAAAAAATGCCAGACATGCAGATCTGTGAACTCACCTATTACAGAACTTTCATGACTGCGATAGAAGAATAGAATACTCTGTATATCTATACTTATTTTTCTTCTTTATTTCAGTATGCCATCAAGAGACAAGATTCACAACATTTTCGAAAGAACAACAACATTTTGCCGTTTGAAGACAGTCTGCCCCTGGAGCGGCTCTCACAGAAACATGACGTGTCCCTATTATGCATGGCAAACCACACTAAGAAGAGGCCACATAATTTGTTGATGGGTATGTTACTTTATCAAGTACAGTATACTAATAAGCCACAATAGGCTAAGTATACAGCTACAGTATTTTCATATATGAACCTATAAAACCTATGTCTGAAGCTTTTGGGATATATAATAGCATGTACTGTATGTACCTATACAGTACTCCACACACACACACACACATATAAACTAATGAAAGGAAGATGTAAAGGAGATGTGAGAAAGTATAGTTTCCCTTACAGAAGTATAAGTAAGTGGAATCAGTTGGAAGAGGAAGTGGTGTGTGCCAAAAACATTCATATTTTTAAGGCAAAGTTAGATAATTGTAACTCAGGAAGCGGGACAATACGAGCCTAAAAAGCTCAACTCCTGTATACTACAAATAGGTAAATACAAATAGGTAAATACACACACACACACACACACACACACAGTGTGTGAGGGGACCACTTATGATGACGACCAGAATATGTGTGAAATTATGAACAATACACTACACTCAGTATATACTAAAGATGATAACTTCGAAGAAGTACCGGTAGGTGAAATTGGTGAAAAACTGGGAGAGATTAATTTTCTCCCAGAGGAGCTAGTAGAAATAATGAAAGGACTAGATGTGAAAAAAGCAGTGGGACCTGACAATGTAGCGGGATGGATTTTGAAAGAATGTGCTGACGAACTAGTGAAACCCTTATATGAGATAATGAAATACTCTCTGGAAGTGGGAAAATTACCAATGGACTGGAAGAGAGCCAACATTGTACCGATTTATAAAGGTGGGAACAAGGAACATCCATTGAATTATCGACCTGTGTCACTTACTAGTATAGTGTGCAAAATCTGTGAGAAAATAATTAAGAAAAGATGGATGATTTACTTGGAAAAGAATAATCTACTATCTAACAGGCAATTTGGATTCAGGGAGGGTACCTCATGTGTTACAAATCTACTCAGTTTTTATGACAGAGTGGTTGACATATTACAAGAGAGAGATGGATGGGTGGATTGCGTATATATTGACATGAAGAAAGCTTTTGACAGAGTATCGCATAGCAGGCTGAAGTGGAAATTAAAAGAGTATGGAGGGATTCAGGGTAGTTTGTTAAATTGGATGGAGGACTATCTTTCAGGGAGACAGATGAGGACTACTATCAGAGATAAATTTTCTACGTGGAAAGATGTCACAAGTGGAGTTCCGCAGGGAGCGGTGTTGGCTCCCATAATGTTTCTAATATACATTAACGACATGCCAAAGGATATAAATGCATATATGAATATGTTTGCAGATGATGCCAAGATCATGAAGCGTATAGAAGATGAAAACAGTGGTAGGGAATTACAGAGGGATTTGGATAGGATAGATCAATGGAGCAAGAAGTGGAAAATGGAATTAACACAAATAAATGTCATGTAGTGGAAATGGGAGTAAGTAAAAGAAGGCCTCATACGGAATATAAGTTAGGAGAAAACACTATTAAAACCCCCCCATCAGAGAAAGAAAAGGACTTAGGGATAACTGTTAGGAGTGATCTTTCACCTGAGAATCATATTAATAAGATAGTGGGAGAAACATATGGACTGCTAAACAGAATAAAAATAGCCTTTAACTATATAAACGAGGAGATGCTGGAGAAAATAATAAAAACATTGGTGAGACCAAGACTGGAGTATGCGGCAGTGGTGTGGGCACCACATCTAAAAAAGCATATAAAGAAGCTGGAGAAGGTTCAGAGAGCTGCAACTAGGATGATACCAGAACTGAGAGAATTACCATATGAGGAGAGATTAAAGAAATTAGATTTACCATCTCTAATGGATAGGAGGGAGAGAGGCGATATGATTATGATGTACAAATGTGTGAGAGGACTCGAAAAGGTGGACAAGAAGGGTTATATTGTGAAAGATAATGGTAGAACTAGGGGCATAGATATAAATTAATGAAAGGAAGATGTAAAGGAGATGTGAGAAAGTATAGTTTCCCTTACAGAAGTATAAGTAAGTGGAATCAGTTGGAAGAGGAAGTGGTGTGTGCCAAAAACATTCATATTTTTAAGGCAAAGTTAGATAATTGTAACTCAGGAAGCGGGACAATACGAGCCTAAAAAGCTCAACTCCTGTATACTACAAATAGGTAAATACACACACACACACACACACACACACACGGTGTGTGTGTGCCAGCGGTGCCAGCGGTGCTGGCTCCCATAATGTTTCTAATATACATTAACGACATGCCAAAGGATATAAATGCATATATGAATATGTTTGCAGATGATGCCAAGATCATGAAGCGTATAGAAGATGAAAACAGTGGTAGGGAATTACAGAGGGATTTGGATAGGATAGATCAATGGAGCAAGAAGTGGAAAATGGAATTTAACACAAATAAATGTCATGTAGTGGAAATGGGAGTAAGTAAAAGAAGGCCTCATACGGAATATAAGTTAGGAGAAAACACTATTAACCCATCAGAGAAAGAAAAGGACTTAGGGATAACTGTTAGGAGTGATCTTTCACCTGAGAATCATATTAATAAGATAGTGGGAGAAACATATGGACTGCTAAACAGAATAAAAATAGCCTTTAACTATATAAACGAGGAGATGCTGGAGAAAATAATAAAAACATTGGTGAGACCAAGACTGGAGTATGCGGCAGTGGTGTGGGCACCACATCTAAAAAAGCATATAAAGAAGCTGGAGAAGGTTCAGAGAGCTGCAACTAGGATGATACCAGAACTGAGAGAATTACCATATGAGGAGAGATTAAAGAAATTAGATTTACCATCTCTAATGGATAGGAGGGAGAGAGGCGATATGATTATGATGTACAAATGTGTGAGAGGACTCGAAAAGGTGGACAAGAAGGGTTATATTGTGAAAGATAATGGTAGAACTAGGGGGCATAGATATAAACTAATGAAAGGAAGATGTAAAGGAGATGTGAGAAAGTATAGTTTCCCTTACAGAAGTATAAGTAAGTGGAATCAGTTGGAAGAGGAAGTGGTGTGTGCCAAAAACATTCATATTTTTAAGGCAAAGTTAGATAATTGTAACTCAGGAAGCGGGACAATACGAGCCTAAAAAGCTCAACTCCTGTATACTACAAATAGGTAAATACAAATAGGTAAATACACACACACACACACACACACACACATTAGATATAAACTAATGAAAGGAAGATGTAAAGGAGATGTGAGAAAGTATAGTTTCCCTTACAGAAGTATAAGTAAGTGGAATCAGTTGGAAGAGGAAGTGGTGTGTGCCAAAAACATTCATATTTTTAAGGCAAAGTTAGATAATTGTAACTCAGGAAGCGGGACAATACGAGCCTAAAAAGCTCAACTCCTGTATACTACAAATAGGTAAATACAAATAGGTAAACACACACACACACACACACACACACACACACACACACACACACACACACACACACACACACACACACACACACACACACACACACAACACACACACACACACACACAACACACACACACACACACACACACACACACACACACACACACACACACACACACACACCTCTACCTCTACCTCTTCCCCAGTTTTATTTTTTATTTTTTTTATGGAGGTGGCATAGTCTTACCTTATTTGGGCTTGATATCAATTTAAAAACTGTACGGTAGGTATCATAATTAGGTTAAAAAGTTAAATTTATGAATATGCTTATAACTTTATATTACTGATATACAGTATATTGTGTATTTATACTTTATCATTATTGTACTGACAATGACAATGTTATTCTTGATACTTTTCATTGTTTTGCTAGTACAGTACATGTATATATAATACACAGGCACATACCCCATAGCTGGGAGTGGCCGACTCGAGACAAAGCCCGAACAGGGATAACACAAGTTAAAAAAACAAAATATAAATTCACACATCTAGGTCGCCCAGGAGAAGACCCAGAGACCAAGGATCACTAGGGGCTTCCAGCACTCCCCCAGCCCCAGACCTCCTGGAAAGGTTCCAGTCTCAACAGGCAGACACGGAGCGGAGCACACCACAATGCCCGCCCACCTCACACCCAGGCATTACCCTTCATATGTATCGGCTCCCCGGGCCAGGCGCCTGATGGACTATTATCTAGTCCTACTGGCGCCTGACACTCTCTCCCAACGACCGCGTTATCACTCATCAATTCACAAGAATTCTCCATTCATTCCTATTTATTACATACATACATATATAAATTTAAAGACCTAGTTCTCCACACGGTGAGGTTCCGGTCTCATATCCTAATGGCAATGCTCCAGGCAGCTCTATTCAGACCTGCCTCACTTGTCAAAATTTTTAAAATTTAAGATCAGTCTGTAAGGTCTGATCCCACGTCTCTCTTGGTCTGCCCCTTGGTGCAGCTCGCTCCACATTCATGGACTTGCATCTTTTCACCCAACTTAGTTCATTCTCTCCACATTGCCAAACCATCCAAGCCTACTATAGGTAGCGCCAACGAACTTGACAATAATCTTGACCCCTTAACTTCTCATAACTCAAAAGGGCCTAGAGCAAACTGACTGTAAATATCCACACCTATTTCCTGGTGGGCTCTTCCCAAATGATAGAAATGTTAGCTCGATTTCTTACATTCATTTTGAGTTGTGAAAAGTTAAGGGGTCAAGGTAATTGTCAAGTTCGTTGGCGCTACCTATAGTACCGGTACGCATCTCATCACTGATACTTTTGATCCTTCACCGTCTCCTCAACTCTTCACTAGATATCCTATCTTGCAGTTTCGCCCCACACATCCAATTCGCCACGTTCCATTCTGTTATCATCCACCTTGACAGGCTACGTTTCTGAAGCATATAGATGTATTGACAAATGGAATGGGCTGGAGGAGGAGGTGGTAGGGGCAAGGAACATCCATATTTTCAAGAAAAAATTGGATAAAAAGTAGACTGAGAGACGGGACAACACGAGCTTAGCTCAACTCCTGTAAACTACAATTAGGTAAATACAATTAGGTAAATATGTCATTGCGCTTCTAACACATAAAGCATACAACTTTCGCTTCAGGGGGAGAGGGAGTCTTCCCGTAGTGAGTACTGTAGTAGCAACAATTCTCCCAACTCTCCCCAGCCACATCTAATTCTGGCGATAGTGGCTGCCTCGACCCCACTACCGGCGGAGATGGTATCTTCCAAGTAGCAAAACTTGTCCACCATCTCCAGTGCCTCATTTCCAAAGCTAACACTCTCGAGCTGATCATTGTACACAAGTTGGAGTCCATTAGGGTTCAGTGTTAAGCCCCCTCCTCTTTATTATGGTCCTGGAGGCCCTGTCTAGAGTTTTTAGAGGCGGACTCCCGTTGGAACTGTTTTATGCAGACGATTTAGTCCTAATAGCTGACAGTATGCAAGATGCCGAGGCCAAATTCAGAGAGTGGAGAGAGGGCATGGCGAGCAAGGGTTTAAGAGTCAATATTAACAAAACCAAGGTTATGCATTGTAGATTGAGACGAGGCAACGTGGAAAAGAGCGGTGCATACCCATGTGCAGTGTGTGGAAAGGGTGTGGGCGTTAACACGATTCAATGTAGCATCTGTCGACGCTGGGTGCACCATGGGAATAAGCGCTGTAGTAGAATAAAGGGACTCCTGCCGAAGGATAAGTCAGAAATAGAGAAATTTGAGTGCGTAGTGTGCAAAGGCGAGCTTGTGTTAAGTGATAATCCTGTGGCTGTGAATTTTGGAAATGAGTCATTGGAGCTGGTGAACAAGTTTTGTTACTTAGGAGATACCATCTCTGCCGGTGGTGGGGCCGAGGTTGCCACTGTTGCTAGAATTAGATGTGGCTGGGGGAAGTTCAGAGAACTGCTGCCGATCCTGACCATGAAAAGAATGCCTCTCCCCCTGAAGGGAAAGGTGTATGCCTCGTGTGTTAGAAGTGCAATGACGTATGCCTCAGAAACATGGGCCGTTAAAGTAGAGGATGTCAACAGAATAGAACGTAATGAGATGAGAATGGCGAGATGGATGTGTGGGGCCAGGCTACAGGATAGAATAATAAATGTTGAGCTGAGGAGACGTCTAGGTATAAAAAGTATTAGAGAGGTGAAGCGTACAAGTAGACTGGGATGGTATGGACATGTGAAGAGAATGGATGAACAAAATTATGTGAAAAATGCAGGTCTGTGATTGTGGAGGGAGCTGCACCAAGGGGTGGACCTGGGATCGGACTATATGTGCCGAGCTCAAATCCAAGAACTTGACAAGTGAAGCAGCCCTTAACAGGGTTGCCTGGAACGCCGCCATTCGGACAAGAGACAAACTGCACATACGTGTGGAGCACTCCGTCTTAACCCCTTCAGACTCATATGACGCAGAGGTTGCCAGATTAGCAATAAGAAATAGAGTTCTCTCACTCTTATAAATACCTCTCCAAAATTAGTTTTCTGCCCACAGCTAACTCAAAGACAACTGCAGAGGTTGAAGTAACTAAACTAAAGATTTCTAAATACCCCTGATGGTAACAAAGGTTTTAAAGTATCCCTTATAGGCTCAAAATCGCGTCATATGTCAGAGAGGGTTGTTGTTACCCAAGCTGCCTGGCCGAACAGCCCCAAGGCCCTGAGCAAGCCCAAGGCCATAAACGAGCGCCCCCACAGAACCTTCCGTGCCGACCACAGTAAAGCCTGGGTGACCGAAGCCACTCCATGGCGGGGAGCTGAGGAGGGTACGGAAACGCCCGGGAAACCAAAGCCTCACCCAGGGCCCTGTGCCCCTCAGCAATTATGAAGAGAAAGTTGAGGGGCAAAGGAAAAATGTGACGCTTTAGCTTCCAATCTTGGTAGATTGGGAGGTCAATCCACGGAAGAGACGCCGTCACTTGAGATCTAGAAAATATATAAGTAAAAGGAACAGTCAGAGTAAGCTATGGGTATGGCAGAGCTCGCTCAGTTCTCACTCTGATAGACCAGCCCATCACCATGTCAGAGAGGGTTAAAATGTTATGTATGTATGTAAGTTCACCATTCCATGCTATGCATACAGATTTCTCAGCTTCGGACTTCTTCCTCAGTAGAGGTCCCTTTATTCTAGTGCAGTGCTTTTTCCCGCGGTATACTCAGCAGTGGCAGATGCTACTCTGAATTGAGTTCGCGCCCAACTTTCTTTTTTTTTTTTTACATACTGCACATGGGTATACCTAGTGGTAGTCATTTTTTTTTTTTTTTTCCCCAGATAAAAATGAATTTATAATACCAGTACCAAATTTCAGGGCGTATGTTCGATCATCACTTGCTGGATATTGTTGAACTAGGAGTGGAGGACTATTTATCCCTGGCCGACTTCAAGAATGCTAAGATATCCCACGGAACCAAGCCATGCATGGTGTTCTGTGGCACTCCGTTTGAAGATGTGAAAGAGTTCCAAGTGCTGAAGAACCTGTTGATTGATTTCTTCCGAGGGTTTGAGGCCACTGAGATAAGGCTACAAGGGTTTGAACATGCCCTACAGTTCACAGCCATTGATGGCAAGGTGCTCATGAGGAGTTACAGGTCAGTATTTTGACATATACCTTACCGTATGTCATTGCTAGAAATAATAACAATAATCATCTCTGATATTTTAATATGTGCCAGCTCTTCCAGGGGAACAAGTATTTTCCAACTATAATTTTTCTATTCGGTTACTTTCAGCATCCTTTCAATTGATATTAGTGAGCCAAAATATAATTGATATTAGTGAGCCAAAATATAATTGATATTAGTGAGCCAAAATATAATTGATATTAGTGAGCCAAAATATAATTGATATTAGTGAGCCAAAATATAATTGATATTAGTGAGCCAAAATATAATTGATATTAGTGAGCCAAAATATAATTGATATTAGTGAGCCAAAATATAATTGATTATTAGTGAGCAAAATATAATTGATATAGTGAGCAAAATATAATTGATATTAGTGAGCCAAAATATAATTGATATTAGTGAGCCAAAATATAATTGATATTAGTGAGCCAAAATATAATTGATATTAGTGAGCCAAAATATAATTGCATTGTGTAAATGTATCGAGTTCTGTACAGGATCATCACATGGTGTTTGTGGTCAGTGAAGGATGAAGATATTGGTTGGTTCTGTTAAAAATATAGAAACTAAATAAGTTGAATTAAAAAGTTAATGCTTGTTTTGGACAATATAAAGTCCCTAAGCACAGTTAACATTCGTTTACCAGAACTCTGTTAAGTTTTGCTAACTTACTAGGCTCCAACTACAGGAATATTCTTCAGTAGTCTGGGATTTATTTTTAGGCGAGTGTAAATTGCCTCTCTTGATTGCTCAGCTATTTAGGATGACTTTGCAATAACATTTGTAAGACTAAGATGTAGTACCTGTAGTTTCATATTTTTGCATCAAGTACCGGTATCAAGAAATCAGCTGCTAAGGCTTCTTGTTTGTGGAATGAAACCATATTAAATTAACAAGGCAATTTAGCCATGGCCGTATTGCATTTAAGACAAACTAAAGTCTGAGCAAGACCAGGAAATATTAATTTGAGTTATTTAAATTTCAAGTGTATGAACAAAAATGTTTCTTGGCATCATGATCAGTGCCGGATTGAACGCGAGACCTGCAAGATGGGAATCAGGCACGCTATCAACTGAGCCAGCCGGATGGCTGTTGTCATTTGGATGGCTTCTGAACTGGTATACTGTACTTTTATCTCCTCGGTGGCCTAGTGGTTAAGGTGTTGGAGTGCTGCAATACTGGCCTGGGTTCGAGCCCTGGCTGGGTCATATCCCCAAAAATATTTAATATTATGGGCTGCTGTCTCAGTCAACACACAACCTAACCAAAGGGGAAGTTTGGAAATCCTATCATATGCATGAGTTCATGACCATGTAATATATAAAATCTATTTAATTAATTTCACTCCAAACACCTCCCAATGAAATTGATGAAAGCATGTGAGTTACTTGAGAAGTGCGTGCGGACTTACATGGAGGGATACCAGACAAATGAGGAAGTACATGTGCTGGAAAGTGTGAAAAGGAACACCTTTAGATGGTTCAGCCATGTGGAACATATGGGAAGCGAGAGAATGACTGAAGAGAGTACGAGAGTGAAGTGGAAGGACAGAGGGAGAGGTAAACCGAGAGAGAGAGTTGGAAGGATGGAGTTAAGAAGTATATGTGGGAGGAGGGGCGTCGATTGACTTGGGACAGAGGTGCATGGGGGCGATTCATTCGTGGTCACAGCGTCCGGCAATAGATAGATAGGATCCTCCGGGGATATAATGGATTAGTTTTGACGATCTTCCAATATTTACATGTTAGTACACTTGTTAGGATCTTGACGACTGACCAAAACAAATAATGATACCCCTAGTTTAATATAAGCCTCATAAATGCAATATTGTAATCACCATCAGGGAGAGTGTACAGTAGTGTGGTTACTGTGAATACGGCTATATGACGTGATGAAGGAGGGTGAAGCTTCAAGTATTACCCTCTCACTTAATTTGTTTTCCTAATTTTCTGTTCCTATCTTAACAGAATATTAATGAAGAAGTCTGGCACAAGAATTCCCCGTGTGGAGCTTGAAGAAATTGGTCCCTCCATGACTCTGGTGTTGAGGAGGAACAGAATGGCCTCTGATGACCTAAGGAAGAGAGCATGCAAACAACCCAAGCAATTGAAGGCAAGTTCTTATAGAGTTATTGTTCCTCAGACTGCCTGGCCGAATAGTCCCAAGTCCGGCTGACCAAAGCCGCTCCATATGCTCGGGCCCCCGAAGGGGCGAGGGTGAGATGAGATATGTCTCTGAGAGTGTAGCGGGAAAGGGAATCATCAGCCCACGGGCTTGCACCCTCAGGCCAATGCCCCCACCGTCTGCAGCCCCCCTTGCATTGCCACCCAATTGGGTGATCTTGCCAGCACCTACTGTAGAAGGAAAGGTAGTACAGGAAAAGAGAGAGACAAAAATGGTTAAGGTTGAGTAGAGGATGCCAAACCTCACTCTAAATAGGACCAGCCCTCACCCAGTTGTGAATTGTGGAATAATTCTTTGAGCTTCTTGCAACAGAACTAGCCTTTGCTATTGAGCCTTTTCCAGGAGGCATAATGGTCAATGTTTGTGTTCTCTTATAATACTCGTTTCTATCTATCTACTGTATTTACTCAGGCCCAATATGTAGTATGTAATGTGTACTGGCCTGGAGATTAATATATACCGGTACCCTCCAGTTATCTGTATCTTTTCCCTCCAGGGAAAGAGGTCTCAGTCCTTCAGAGTAGGCTACTGTAGTGATTCAGCTACCTGGAGAACGGTCATGGGGTATACACAGGTTTAGTCATCCCATCATGGATGTAGGCCTTTAAGACACTTTATTAAGTCATCTTTGTAATTCATTATTCCTTTACAGGACAACAAGGTAAAGAACATCAAGAAGGACGTGTTTGGCACCAGGTTGGGTCGTGTGCACATGACTAAGCAGGATATGGCCAAGCTACAGACCAGGAAGATGAAGGGTCTCAAGAAAGCCAAGAAGCAGGCTAAAGCGGCTAAAGCAGCTAAAGCTGCTGAAGCTGCTGAAGCTGCTGAACCATCAGGACAGGAACAGATGGATACCGGTACCACACAGTAGTTCATGATAAATATTTGTACAATATATCACCATTATATGGACACACATCATATGAGTTGTTGTTCCCTAAGCTGCCTGGCCAAACAGCCCCGAGTCCCTAAGGAAGGCCATGGCCACGGTCGGGCTTTCCGAGTTGATAAATATTGCTTACAGAAATATTTGCACACCCATTTAGCCATTTCTTAAGTAAGCTAAATAAAGTTGTCTGGCAAAAGCTAGAATATATCCCATTTATTTATTAACCTCGTCTTTTCTTGGTTGATTTTTATTTTCTATGTGTAAGGAGACAAAATACAAAGCTGCTGAGTTTTGTAAGCATTGAAAATAACGTTATCTTGGGTTAGGGCTGGTCCTATCCAGAGCGAGGTTTGGCAACCTCTACCCTACCTTATCCATTTCTGTCTGTCTCTTTTTCCTGTTGGCCAGACAGACTGGGGAACAACAAAGTTATCTTTGCCCCAGTGGGAAAAGTTGATAGATAGGAAGATAGTTGTGCTATGGCCTCATCGCGTGAGTTTCAAACTGACTGCATGGAAGGTCGCTGTGGAAAGCTAGTTGAATAGTGTAGGGTAGAGTAATCAGCATATGTTTGGATAGGAATAGAGAAACGGTTGAGTAGGTAATTAATGAATAATAGCACTTCAGATAGGACAGAACCCTGAGGAACACCTGAGTTGATAGCTTTAACCCTTCCTACCCGGTCTGCCTTAGGTAAGGAAAGCACGAAAGAAGGGCCGCTACCCGGTATGCCTTATCTAAGGCATGAGCTTAATAGCCTAATTAAGCTTGGTCTGAACGCCGTGCGTACGACGTATGTCAACAAACCCAAGCGTTGCGTCACCGCACCTCCGAAAACAAGAAGGAGAAGACTTCAATGTTATTGTTCTGACGTCAGACAAAATTAGTGTCTGAAAAGCCCCCATATTGGCAACATCTCTGCAATATTGGCTCCACTGAAATCGTCATCACAACTGAACCAGTTGACTTACAGAGCTCTACTCAACGCCAAAATACAGATTGAAAACCGCACTACGATTATAGATGCGTGGGAAAGTTCTAGCAGTGAAAATAAACATGAATACGGTAGCCTAGGCCTAGAAGTTTTTCAGCCATTTTGCCCGGGTAGGAAGGGTTAAGGAGTGAGCGATGACCTTCCACAACTATAGCTATGGAATGGTCAGAAAGAAAATTAGAGATAGAGAAGAATGCATGAAACCATAGATTTTAAGGCAACATATAGAATTAAGAAAGAACATGAGAAAAATTGTAAAATAAAAATGAGAAATGAAGTACAGTACTGGAAAAGGTTGAAAGTTTCAAGTATTTGGGAACTGTACTATGCAAATATGGTAAAAGAGAAAAATGCAAGGGAGAAAGGTAATTGGAGAACTTTATGATATTCTGAAAGGAAGAAATGAAAAAGTCACAGAAACAGTGTGGTGCTCCCAACACTCTCGTATGGAAGTGAGACATGGATAGCAAGTGACGAGGACCTCTCCAAACTGAGAGCTGTGGAGATGAGCTTTTTCAGAATGGCAGCTGGCGTGAATAGGCTAGATGGGCCAAGTAATAGGGAAGTGAATGAGTCCTTTGGAATGAAAGAGCAAGCTTTGGGCATTGAATGTGGAGTGGTTGAGTGGATAAAGAGAAGTACTTTGAGGTGGTATGGTCATGTTTAGAGAATGGATGCATACAGAATGCCAAGAAAGATATATGGGAGTCAAGAGATCAAGCATAAATAAGAGAGGGAGGCATAGCACCAGATCATCGAAGGTAGAGTTTCTAGCGAAGAGCAGCTTTGTCAGAAGAAGTGACAGTGGAGGGAAAGATGAGTAAGTAAAATTGGAGAAGTTTTTGACTAGATGCCAGAAAGAATGGGAAGAGCTAGTTGGAAAGTTAAATAAATCTGTTTATCGATTTTAGGAGTATAGTTGGTTGTTGGAAGGAACATAATAATTGATGAAAGAGTTTTTAGATAGTCGAAGAATAGATTTGGCTTTATTCTGAGTAGAAACATAAAGAGTATAAGATTCATGAGTTTGAAGACGATGATACCGATGAAATGCTTCCTCCTTATTGTGGACAGCAACAAGCGTGACTAAACCAAGATTTATTTGCATTAGACTGAAAGATGGAATGTCCATGCCCAAAATTATTACCTCGATAATGCGTTCTGCACACTCTGAAGGTCCCCGGCCACGGAAGCAGAAATAATTCAAAGGGAAATCAAAGAAATACTTCCAAGAGTCTCACAGTCAGCATCAGCAAAGTGCCACAAGCATCGCCGGCTGGGAGGATCAGATGGCCGTACTGGAGAGATAAGACAGGTAACATATAGGTCATATGATCAGAGGAACCCAATGGAGAAAAAAAATATATTTACAGTGCAAGCAGAAAGATTAGAGGTTAGAAATAAGTCAAGGATGTTGGGCTGATCTACAAGGTGGTCAGGGATACAAGTAGAGTGCTGAACTAACTGCTCTAGGTCATTTATGATAGGGAAGATGTAAGCTTGTTCACCAGGTTGATCAGTGAAATGAGAAGAGAGCCATTCATGATGGTATCTATCTATCTATTGCCTGACGCTGTGATCCCCGAAGGGGTGGCATGATGGTATAAATACTGTATGTACATATAATGGTTTAACTTCTTTTTCCATTACATACATTGTAACGGCTCAGATGTGGTTGCCTTTCCAAAGTTGGAATATACTACAATAAAGTCCCGTCACAACACAGTCTCATCATTTCAACCTAAAGATGACTTCCCAAATTGCCTAATTCCTTGAACGTGACGATAGTGCGTTTTTATATGTGCGATTAGTTTGCTTGGGAAACAGATTAACTTGCTCATGTCGTGATGCACACCGGTCTATGTGGTGGATTGTGTTCTTCAATTTCAAAATTTGATTTTATTAGGCGTTATTTCCACAATGATTTTGCTTGTACCTTGTGCCGTTTGTTTATTTTACAAGTTTGACATTATATTCACTTTGGCTGATGTTGGCATAGTGCTAATCCTGTCATAGCAAGACTCCAATAAGTCCAACTGCTGCACCTGCAAGCACCAGCCTCAACAGTGCTACAACAACACAGTACCATACCAAGACTCTACTGTACATTAGGCAATTTGGACTTTAGAACAACAAAATCCTGCCACAACACTGCCCCACCATGTTACACTGTGGCCAATTCTGGTGTGGTGCCAAACAGCACCCAGGTAAAACTTGTAGAGTCCCCTGTGGCACCTATCTGTACCCCACCAGCCTCAGCAGTGCCAATGGCAAGGCTTTATATAGTACTGTACTGTATAGTAGGCTGGTGCCCAACCCCGAAAGGGTTGAAATAGGGGAGCTATCCCACCGCCAAAGGCGGCTTTCTAGGGCCTTTCCTAGCTGATGCCGAAAGCATTGGGTTCTAGTCATGTGGTGATGGGCTGGTCTATCAGAGTGAGAGCTGAGCAATCTCTGCCATACCCATAGCTTACTCAGACTGTTCCTTTAACTTATATATTTTCTAGATCTCAAGTGACGGCGTCTCTTCCGTGGATTGACCTCCCAATCCAATCTACCAAGATTGGAAGCCAAAGCGTCACATTTTTCCCTTGCCCCTCAACTTTCTCTTCATAATTGCTGAGGCGCACAGGGCCCTGGGTGGGGCTTTGGTTTCCCGGGCGTTTCCGCACCCTCCTCAGCTCCCTGCCATGGAGTGGCTTCGGTCACCCAGGCTTTATTGTGGTCGGCAGGGAGGGTTCTGTGGGGGCGTTCGGTTATGGCCTTGGGGCTGTTCGGCCAGGGAGCTTGGGGAACAACAACTGTACTGTATAGTAATCGCTGTTGGTCCACAACTCTACCGCCATCCTCCATATTAGTCGCCTTAGGACATAGTAGGATGCATGGGGCATACTGTATTCTATATATTCCTCCACCATAAGATGAAGGCACCTGGGGGCACCCTGGGTGGTGAACATTGAAATCCCCAGTAAGATGATGAGTTCTGAGAAAAGAGAGGTCGACAGGATGTGATCCACTTTATGTAAAACTGGGACGACACAAGATAAATGCAAAAGAACTTATCAAAATCGCTATGTGGAAATCTATCTATCTATCTATATGCTCAGGCCCAATCCCCATTTTGGGGGTAGCCGACTCAAGACAGAGCAAGAACAGGGAAAACACAAAAACAACAAATAAACACAGATAAAAAGCACAAACTCTCACACATCCAGGTCACCCAGGAGAAGACCCAGAGACCAGGGTCACCAAGGTCGCTCCAGCACTCCCCCGGCCCCCGACCACCCGGAGAGGTTCCGATCTCGGCAGGCAGACATGCAGCGGAGCCAAAGCCACAAGCCCTCCCACCACACTTCCAGGCGCACCCTTCATATTAATCGTCTCCCCGGGCCAGGCGCCTGATGGACACAACTTGCGCCCGACCCCTTACTCCAAATGACCACGTGTTCACTCAACTATTCACAAGCATTCTCCATTCACTCCTGTCCACCACCACTTCCCCTGCCTGATCTATAGTCATTCCTCTATCATCCAAAGCCTTTGTTACACAGTCTCTCCATCTCAATGGGGGTCTTCCTGCCCTTCTGTCTCCCCTTGTACCTGACTCACATATTCTCTTTGTAAGCCTTTCATCTCCCATTCATTCAACATGACCATACCAGCTCAGCACCCTTCTGTCCACTCTGGCTGACAAATGTTCCTGCTGCCTCACTCTCCTACGTATCTCTTCATTCCTCAATCTGTCTCTATGAGTAACTCCACACATACTCCTCAAGCAGCTCATCTCCATCACATCCAGCCCTCTTTTCTCCTTTTTCTTCAGAGCCCATGTCTCAGCCCCATACATCACTGTTGGCACAACAATTCCTTGATATAGTGCACTTTTTACTTGCACTCCGAGATTTCTTGTCTTCCACATACAGTAAACCCTCGCTATCTCGGACTAATTGGGGGGAGACCCAGTCCGAGATGACCGAAAATCCGAGATGTCCGGGGTCCGACTTATGTCCGACTTAAGAGAGGATAAAATCCGACCTAACCAATGTCCGTCCGAGACAACAATGAAATCGGAGACTACGGAAAAAATCCGACCTCAAGAGAGACGTCCGCGTCAACCTAGAAAACGAAGACAACCCTATTCGAACCCTATAATCTGTAATAGAAAACACAGTACATGTATTTTAGTTTTACAATATGTATTGTACAGTAGGCTATATTACACTTACCCCTTCATAGCTCTTGTCTGTAGTCTTGATGTCCTCCCTCCCCCCTCCCCACCCTGCAATAATTACTGCAGCATCCCCTTTTCACGCCCACCTCCACCTCACTGTCCTTCTCCACCTCACTGTCCTTCTCCACCTCACTGTCCTTCTTCACCCCACTGTCCTTCTCCACCTCACTGTCCTTCTCCACCTCACTGTCCTTCTCCACCTCACTGTCCTTCTTCACCCCACTGTCCTTCTCCACCTCACTGTCCATGACCACCTCACTCCCCTTCTCACTGTCCTTCTCCACCTCACTGTCCTTCTCCACCTCACTGTTCTTCTCCACCTCACTGTCCATGACCACCTCACTCCCCTTCTCACTGTCCTTCTTCACCTCACTGTTCTTCTCCACCTCAATGTCCATGACCACCTCACTCCCCTTCTTCACCTCACTGTTCTTCTCCACCTCGATGTCCATCGCACTGTTCTTCTCCACCTCCCTGTTCTTCACACCCCCACTCTTAGGACCATATCCCTTGCCTGTCATGGAACCCTTACCTTTACCCTTACCCACACTGTCCTTCTCCACCTCACAAACAATGTCAGGTTCAGGTATATCCATGGGCACAGGCGTGCTACTCATTAATTCATCCAAATCCATGTCTAAGTCTGAGAGTGGCACAGTGTCTACAGTGCTCCACGAGGTGCTAGCAACTGAGGAAACACTTGGGAGGGAGGTGGTGCTAGCAAGCGACACACCACTGGTAGCAGACGAAGTACGAGGTCTGGGAGGAGCAGAGGGTACAAAAAAGGAGCTGATTTTCTGTTGTTTTTTCCGATCAAGGTGTGCCCTCCGAATATGAAATCGACCATTACGGAGTGGTTCGTATAGGGACTGCAACTTTGAGTCATTTACTCGAGTCAGATACTGAAGAATGGTGTCAAAGGAGTCCAGGGCATGCGGGACTGATATCTTGGGCCCCCCGTCTGTCTCTTCGTCCGACTCATCCTGGGTCTCTTCCCGGGCTACCCCCAACACCTCGGCTGCAATTTGTTCGTCAGTCTTATGCTCGTGTCCAGGTAGGTCTCTGTCCTCTTGCAGCCAGTCGTCAACTTCTTCTTCGGGGAGGTCACCCTGGTTACCCTGGTTCAAGAGGTTCCTGAAGTCAGCTGCCCCAAACCCTTCAAAACCCGGATCTTGCACATTCGGGATATTTAAGACCTTGGTCCAACCATTCCTCAGTGTGTTGAAAGACACTTCGCGCCACGCCTCTGCCCAATTGTAGATGCAGTCTTTCAGGGTATACTGCTTCAGTTTTTGTAGAGATTTCTTTCCGCGTGTATCCACATAACCTTCTTCGTCCATCCCATCTTCTATGATGACAAGGCATTGTTCCAGGAACTTCCTCTTGTATCGCCTTTTGCAAGCTTCAATTATTCCTTGGTCCATAGGCTGAATAACACTTGTGGTATTAGGAGGCAGGAACATTGTCTTAATTTTGCCGTTTGCACTCTCCAGTTTCGTGGTACAAGGGTGGGCAGGTGCGTTGTCGAGCAACAAAATGGCAACAGCTTCGTCATAGGGTACACCATACACTCGATTCTGGAACGAGCGAACGTCGGGTACAAATCTCTTGTGAAAGAAATCCTCGGTGATGACCTGGTTAAACCAAGCTTTCTTTGATCCATAATAGTCGACTGGGAGTTGCTTGGTAATGATGAGGTCCTTAATTACTCTCGGCTTCTGAGATTTGCCGACGATTGTAGGGGTCACACGGTGGCTTGCGTCGGCATTAGCGCAGCAAAGCACTGAAATGCGCTCCTTCACAGTTTTGTGGCCAGGTGTGGACGTGATTTCTCGGTGGGCCTGTGTGTTGGAGGGTAGAGAACGCCAATATAAGCCATTCTCGTCAGCGTTATAGAGCTGCCAATGTTGAAGGTGTTCCTCGGTTATAAGGGCGTGGAAGCGATCAGTGAAGGGTTCTATGGCCGAAGTATCGGCGCTTAAGATTTCACCACAAATACTCCTGTTTGAGAGGCCATGGCGGTTTCGGAACCTCCACAACCACCCCTCGCTAGCCTTGAGGTCTTGGTGATGAAGATGCTGGCCGAAACGTTCTGCTGCATGCTGGATCTCTATGCCTCTCACTGGTACGCCCTCAGCACGAAGTTGTTGGTACCACTTCAGCACTGCGTCGTCGATGTCTTGATAGGCTAGCTTAGCCTTGCGAAAGATCTTGGCGGTGGAAGGACCATGAAGCACAGCTACGCCGTGATGTCGGACTTTCTCCTTGTCTCGGATGAAGTCGTAGATTGTTGATCTGCCTAAGCTATACTTCTCCTGAAGCTGCTTGGCTTTCATCCCACTGTCCAGATCCTTTAGCATCTGTAGCTTTGTTTCAAGTGATACAGAAGTCACCTTACGCTTAGGCTTATCCTTGGGAGGCATGGTGAAACTAAATAATGGCACGCGTCGATGTGTAACACAACAGAGCTTGGTGCGGACTGACGCTCCCAGCATCCGAGCCGGGCACTTGGGCCCCGGATGTAAGATGGCGTCGGACCTCCCTTCTGTTTCTCGGATATTCACCCTTATTGTCCGGTTACGTGAGGGGTCGTCCGACACGTCATCCTTTGTCGGACACCGCTACGACACATTTCGGAAATATTCGAGATATCAGAGGACGGTTATGACGGACATATTCCGAATACTTATATAAAGTCCGACAACGTCAGAGACGGTCGGAACGATGCCGGAAATGTCCGAAATACGGAAGTGAATGTCCGAGACCCGATGCCAGTCCGAGTAGTGCGGGTTTCCGACTTGTAGAGGTCCGAGATAGCGAGGGTTTACTGTACTTCCCATTGCTCCGAAAACCTTCCTTCCTTCACACACACTCTGTTTTACCTCCACTCCTGCTTATCGTTCCTCCTAGATATTTAAAACACTCTACTTGTTCCAATATTTCCCCATCCAGCCTCACATCTAGATTCACCCTATGCTCTCCCCTATTACACACCATTACTTTACTTTTATTGACGTTCACCTTCAGTTTCCTCCTTCCACAAACCACACCAAACTCTTTGACTACCCGCTGCAGTTTCTCATCAGAATCCGCCACCAATGCTGTGTCATCAGCGAACAGCAACTGATTTAACTCCCAATCTCCACCATTCTTCCCTACTAAACCCAATCCTCTTCCCATAGTTCTCCTTTTCACCTCCCTCACCACACCATCCATAAACATATTAAACAGCCATGGTGACATTACACAACCCTGTCGCAAACCTACCTTTACCTCAAACCATTCACTCAACTCACCATTTCCTACTCTCACACATACTCTGCTCCCTTCATAAAAACTCTTAACTGCTTCTAACAAATTTCCTCCTATTTCATAAATCCTTAACACCTTCCACATTGCTTCACGGTCCACACGATCATACGCTTTTTCCAAGTCCATAAATGCCCAAAATATCTCCTTATGCTTCTCTAAATACTTCTCGCATAACTGTCTTACTGCAAACATCTGATCCACGCACCCTCTTCCCCTCCTAAAACCGCACTGTTCTTCTCCTATTGCAACTTCCGTACACTTTATTATCCTCTCTATCAACACCCTGCCATACAGCTTTCCAACCACTGACAATAAACTAATACCTCTATAACTTGAACACTCCTGCCGATCTCCCTTCCCCTTGTACAACGGCACAATACATGCACTCTTCCAGTCTATTGGTACCATTGACACAGCAAAGCACACATTGAAAAGTCTCACCAACCAATCTATTATCACATCTCCACCCTTCTTTATACACTCCACTGCAATACCATCCAAACCTTCTGTTTTTCCCGCTCTCATTTGTTTCACTGCTTCTTTCACCTAATTTTCCTCAATCCTTTCATTCATTCCCTGCCACCTGGGTGGCCTGGGTAACCTATCTCCATCCACCTCTGCTTCAATCACTGCTTCTCTTCCATCTCTTGTATTTAACAAAGATTCAAAATACTCGGCATATCTTTTCCTCACTTCAACTGGTTCCACTAGTAATTCTCCATTTTCATTTTTCACTTACTCTTCCCTCTTTTGTCATCCTTTCCTTACTTTATTTACCTCCTTCCAGAACATCTTCTTTCGTTCTTCAAAATTCTCACTCAACCTTTGACCCCACCTTTCGTTTGCATCTTTTTTCGCTTCTCTAATTTTCCGTTTTGCCTCTCCTTTTCTCCTTGTACCTCTCCCATACCTCAACACTACCATCCTGTAAAACCCTCTCAAAACACTGTCTCTTCTCCTCAACTGCCTTTCTCACCGTATCATTCCACCACTCGCTTCCCTTCCCGATACCTCTGCCTCCTACTTTCCTTTTGCCGCATACTACCTCTGCACTTGCTTTCACTCCTTCCTTAAACTGTTGCCATTCAACCTCTACTTCTCTCACTTCCATCCACTTTTCATTTAGTCTTTCCTTGTACTCCCTCTCTTTTTCACTCTTCTCTAACTCACTAACTTTTATTACCTCTCTTACTTCACGCTTGTCTCTTATTCTCCTGTAACTCTTAACTCTTAGCTTTCCCTCCACCTCACCTCTCATCACATTCACATCCAGCAGTCTACACAATCTTTCCCTTGTCACCAGCACATAATCCATCAATGCCCTCTCTACAATTTCTCCCCTCACAAGTCTATGCCAGGTGTACTTGTGTATACGCCTTTTTTTGAAGAACGTATTACCTACACTCAATCTACACTCTTCCATACATTTTTCAGTCTTTCTCCACTCTCGTTTACACCATCCACACCAAAACTACCGAGGACTCCCTCAACAGGCTCATTTCCTACCCTAGCATTTAGGTCCCCTAAAACTATAACATTTTCATTTTCATCAAACCCTTGTAGACAATCTCTCAAATCCTCCCAGAAACCCTCTACCTCGTCTAACTCTCTTTCACTTCCTGGTCCATACGCACTTACAAAAACCCACCTTTCACCCTTAAACCGCATTCTCACCCACATTAAGCTTGATGTGGAAATAACGCTTAATAAAAAAAAAAAATGTAAATAAAAGAACACAATCCACCACATAGGGTGTACATCACTACATGAGCAAGTCAATCTGGTTCCCTAGCAAACTGATCGCACATATAACAATGCACCATCGTCATGTTCAAGGAATTAGTCAAAATGGGAAGTCATTAGTCAAAGAATTTAGGAAAGTACGTAGAGTTAAGGGAGATACACAACACAGAAATAATATTTTTGAGAGTGCCAGGAAAGTTTGAGCTAGAGTGTAGACAATTCAGAGGAGATCAAGTCGGGTACACAAGAGCAAGTGAGCTTGTTGTACACACACATCATCAACCTTTGGCTCAGAAACTATGATGCAGAAAGTTAGAGATTGAGAAGGGACTACTGTCAGTTGCTTCAGACACCCGAGTCTCGGTGAGTAAAAGAAGATAAATTTTGTTGGAGGAGAGGTGGTGGTTAACAGAGGGAAGCTGGATAAAAGGCCATGAACATTGCAAAAGCTGGTAGAAAGATGCATGACGGTATTTGAATACAATCATACTTGTCAGAGGAGAATATTATCTACAGTAAACCAAGGATAAAGGAAACTGCTAAAATAACTAAGCTTGAGCTGATATTTTTCAGATAAAGTACGGTATGTACAGTATATCTAATCCATCGGTCACATATTACCATTCAATAAATTAAATAAAATGTAGCTAAAATAACATACATGACCAACCATCTGCAAATTAACCATATATCTTATATTTCAATTCACCATGAAAAATCACCACTTCCATCAACTGAAACACAAGTACAATCATGGTATTATTGACCTCTACAAAATGAATAACTGATATAACATAAGTGTAGTGATAAAATTATATACCAGTAATTTATATAAACATTGGTTTCTAATCAGTAACATCCCTTTCGTAACATTAATCATTCATTACAAACTCCAATGTACACTCGACCAAAAAACAATCTTTACACTGGTGAGCTGTAAATAATCTAGTGTGAACGGAATGAATCGGTGAAACATACGTCTGTGAGGTATTATCATAAGATTTCGACCCCCTTCCAGAATGTTTAGAGCGTTAGTGTAAAGATTGTTTTTTGGTCGAGTGTACTTGAATAAACTAATGAAAGCATATGGTCCTCCCGGGATTCGAATACCTCGCATAACTTAAATACTTCCTTAGTTCATTTTAAACTATTACATTATCCTTGACAAAGTAAAAAAGTAATTTCTAGTATCCATATGAAATTTGCCTTTGTGAACTATTTCAGAATAGGCTTGCCGAAAAAAGAATATAGATGTTCAAATACCTTGCCATTGTAAGGTCCTTCATCGAACACGAGTACACATTTATCTTAATGTACCGTACAGTATAAAATTATGACTTAAGGGGGTAGTACTCGCTTTTTATGGACCCCCTTCTCCCTCATGTTTAGCAAAAAAAAGTGGGGATTGGGCCCGAGTATATAGATTGATCTTCTTAATAAGGATGCTACAACTAATTAGGCTCTCTGGTTTGAAGTTATTGGGGTCAAAGTCTTCCATATAAAAAAAGGACTTTGAAATCTCAAATATAAACATCGATGCAGGTAGAAACTATTTTTGTCCGAGTTTACTTAATGTAACCAAGTGGATCTATGTAAAGGGTGGAAGTGATACATCTTGTACTTTCAGCTGCCATCCAACAAGTACTCCGAGTCAGGAAAGTGATAGCCCGTCTATCATATACACAATATATTTCCCAGATTAAAGGGGGTATTTCAAGGTAGCTTTTATCGTAAAATTTTGATGGTCGGCATTTCTGGGATCGTTTGCACTGGTATAAAAACACTAGACTTAATTATTGTGTTTTTTACCACCATGCACTCCCTGCTGAAGAGCAGGACTAGGCTGGGTGCCCTGATGTTTCAGGAACTTCAGTGGAGAGTTGCCACAACTTGCTAGACCGCGAGCGCATCCACCAACAGCACTGTCATCTGTCCATAACGCAGACTGGCTGACCCAAGCCTCGAACCCTCAACCTCTCAGTTTGCAGGTGAATGCTCTACCAATCGTGCTACGGCCTGTGACTGAGGATTCATTAATTTGGATGACAGAATTATATAAAAAGTGGACCTGGTAAGGAGCCAAACCAATGTTGATCCAATACTTGGACGGGACAAGCGCTTGTGTGATACCGGGTTAAGTAAAAGTGTTAAGGTAACTGGTGACATTAGTCAGGGATTATTTATTATTCAGTCTCCATGGCCTCCAACTTGGTGATGGCATCTTGATTCTGCTCCAACTCTGCCTCCAGGTCTAACTTCTTCTTTTCATTCTTCTGCTGTACTTCCTCAGGTACCTGAAGACAAATAGTTCATACCAATGTCATACAAAACTAAACTGAACAGTGTACACAATTTATTCATATCTACAATAGGATGAGAATTATAATGTGGTATGATATGGTGGACGGGCATTGTGGTGTGCTCCGCTGCGTGTCTGCCTGCTGAGACCGGAACCTCTCCGGGAGGTCTGGAGGGGGCGCCCCTAGTGATCCTTGGTATCTGGGTCTTCTCCTGGGTGACCTAAATGTGTGTGAATTTATATTTGGTAATTTATTTTGTGTTGTGTTGTCCCTATTCGGGCTCTGTCTTGAAAATGAAGTAATAGATCAACAGATTGTACAGTACTGTATTACCTTGTCATAGTCGGGTTTAGACATTTCAATCTTGAGGGTTTTCATCCTCTCTTCAGCATCCTTTATACGCTTTTGGATTTTTTCTTGACAGTTGCTCAGATTTACCAGACCCTATGGAGAAAAAAAAACATTAGAATTAATTATTATATAATGCATACTGTAACATACATACATACATACACTTTAACCCACTGAGTCCCAGGCATTATAATATAAATGTAGCCTACACTCCAGGACCAGCAGGTTGTACAAACAAAATAAAAATCCAGAAAACACCTGGAATGGGTTAGAAACTAAGGAAAAACCACCAAAAAAACGATCCCCTCGGTTATTGAGGGGTCCTACGGGACGCCCGAAAGTCGGAATTAACATGGGGAAATGGGTAGGCAAAACAAGTTTTTGCGCGCTCACGCGCACGCGGCTGGACTTTGAGGGTTTTCAACCATCGGCATTGTTGCGTGGGATACTTATGCAGTTCCCATACAAATCTGAGCCCTCTAGGTTCCATAGGACCGGAGTAATTAACCGTGACGCACCCTATGCGGCGCTGGGGTTTAGCGTTACATACATTGCCGACGCATCATGTGCGTCGCTGGGGTTCAGTGGGTTAAAGCCAAGTGCCTCCTTGAAGATACTAAACTTATTTCCAGCCCATAATTTCCCTGCACAATCCTGACGCATAATAATGCCCAAGGGACGAAGAGCACCCTCCGAGTCCTTTAACATAAACAGACTTATAATTGTATTAACTTATTATCATACCTGTAGCTTCATCCAGGCAACAGTGTCGGCAGTGATGGGTGTTGGTACGGATCCTTTAGGCTTATCAGTGGCTACAGTAACCTTAGAAGCCACAGTGAGGGTGGCTATGTCCTCAACCAAGGCCTCCAGGGTGGCTCGGTTTATGCTGTCCTCACACTGTAGGGTCACTGCAAGTACGGAAAGAGAACATTATTTTTATTCCTGTTATTATAATGTAAAACTTGCAAAATAAACAAACCAAAACTTATACAAACACATTAAAAAGACAAAATAACTAATCAAAATTGCTATGTGGAAACAACGCTTAATCCTTCAAACTCGGATGGTACACGTGTGTACCGTTAAGTTTTGCCCCGAGGAACCCGGGTGGTACAACATTGTACCAGTGGTTGAAAGCCTGTGACCTTGGTGTGTGAGGCGTCGGTCAGACGCATGTAAACAACAGCCGGCTGGACCGACGCCCCGCATCTCCGGTCACAAGAAGGAGAGCGTCGCTTGTTCGGGTGTGCCTGTATGTTGTTGTTAAGTATCGAAAAGTAGTGTAAAGTGGCTGTTTTGGCCATAAAGTTATCTCCAATGAAATCATCATCACAAATCAACCACTTGACTTAGAGAGCTCTACTTAACGCCATTCTACAGGTAAATAACACAGCTACGCTTGGGGATGCGCGGGAATGCGGGAAGCAGTCAGCATAACAATGATACGGTAGCCTAGCCTAGAAGTTTTTCGGCCAAAACTCTGAACCTGTTTTGGTGACTAAATGGCATTACGATAGGGCAGACTGGGAGGGTCTTCAAGGTTTCTTTATTGATATTCCCTGGACCTCTTTCTTTTCTAATGATGCACACTCCACCTTGAGCCACATACAAGATTTTGTAAAAATTGGAATGGAAACTTTTATTCCTCATCAAAAGTACAGTAAAAGATCTAATTCACCTAAATGGTTTGACCATAATTGTGCTAGAGTAACTGAACAAAAAGCAATAGCCTACAATGCATACACAAGATCAAAAACACATGAAGCCTTTAATTACTTTAGAAACATCAGAAATCATGCCAAAACTGTATTAAACCTAACTAAATCAAACTTTCTCCATAAGCAGGCAAATAAACTTCTAAATAATCCAAATGATAACAAAATATTTTGGTCTACTCTTAACTCATTCAAATCCAACTTCACTACTGCTTCATCCATTCCACCATTAAAATCTCCGACTGGCAATCTTGTAAGTGACCCACGAGGTAAAGCTAACCTTCTTGCAGATATTTTCTCCACCAACTCAACCTTAGATGACATAAATCAAGATGTCCCTGTACTTAATTTTAATTCACCTGAAATTCCCTCACTTAAGATCCACACCAGACATGTCAAAACTATTTTGCAGAATCTCTCAGTAGATAAGGCTCCTGGTCCAGATGAAATTCCTCCAATAGTACTTAAGAATTGCTCCTTGGTGCTCGCTCCTGTATTGGCAAAATTTTTCCGTCTGTGTACTCATACCTCATGCTTCCCAGTACCCTGGAAAGAAGCAAACATCCATCCAGTTCCTAAAAAAGGTGCCTCTTCAGATCCATCAAACTACAGACCAATAGCTATAACTTCCACTCTTGGCAAAGTTTTTGAAATTATATTAAATAATCACATAATTAAGCATCTGGAGAATAATAAATTAATCAGTGATAGGCAATATGGGTTTAGACGATGTCGATCAACTGCAGACATTCTTTGCCTTCTTACGCATCAAATCAACCAAGCTACAGACCAACATGGTGAAACACATACAATAGCACTGGATATATCAAAGGCATTTGATAGAGTCTGGCATCAATCCTTATTGTCGAAGATGTCACACTACGGCCTTGCATCATTAGTTCCACTAATTTCTTCTTATCTTCATAACAGAAAAATATGTGTAATGGTAGATGGCCTTTATTCTCAATTTCACTCAATAAATGCTGGTGTTCCCCAGGGATCAGTTTTGGCCCCAACTCTGTTCCTCATTCATATCAATGATCTCATATCTACCACTCATAATCCAATACATTCCTACGCAGATGACTCAACACTCCACAGTTCCTTCACATTTACCAATTCTTTCACCCAACCCGATCTTATAAATTCAAAATTAAACACTGCAATTTCTCTGAACCAGGACCTTTCTAGAATTAATGAATGGGGACAAGAGAATCTAGTTTCCTTTAATGCACAGAAAACCAAGTACATTCAATTTTCTAACCGACAGAATCTCACTGACTCCCATATATTTTTTAATGATGTAAATATTCCCACTTCCCCTAGTATTGACATTCTCGGTGTAACATTAACTACTAACTTGAGCTGGACACATTATGTTAGGAGCATTGCTAAGAATGCCTCTAAAAAACTGGGACTCCTGTACAGAGTTCGAGAATTCTTCACTGACGAGCAGTTGGCCGTAATATATAAAAGTCATGTGCGCTCTCAGATGGATTACTGTTCACCTCTGTGGGGTGGAAGTGGAGTGGTTGCATTGAGGCAGTTGGACAAAATTCAAAATAAAGCTATTAGATTAATCAATAACCCTGCAATCACACAGGACCTTCCTACATTAGCCATACGAAGAAACGTTGCATCCCTTGCATTATTCTACAGATATTTTCACAGCAATTGTTCCGAGGAACTTGCTTCAATTGTGCCGCCTCTCCACATCTTTCCCCGTAGAACTAGGGCAGCTGAGAGCGCCCATGAATTTACACTTTCTCCTCCACAATGCAGAACTTCTGCTTATCAGAATTCATTTATCCCCAGAGCTACTACTCTTTGGAATTCACTTCCCTCGAATTGCTTTCCACAAACTTACAATCAACAAATGTTTAAATCCAGTTGTTACAAACATTTTATGAATGGAGGATGCCTTTAGGCACATGGACCTTTTTGTTTTATCTGTGTTTTTCCTTCCTCCGTTCATTGTCTCTTTAAAAAAAAAAAAAAAAAAAAAAAAAAAAAAAAACCCGGGTTTCGGGCACTATTTATATAATGCGTAGCCGGGGCTGGAGGGTTAAGTAAAGCGTTGTTTCCACATAACAATTTTCATTAGTTCTTTTGACTTTATATTGTCTTTGTCCAAGTTTTACAATTTTATATCACAAAAATATTAAATATATTTAATTTCTATCAGGTTAGTATTATTAACCCATCGGATCCAGGGAGCCTCATATGATCCCGATCGCTGTGTCCGGGGCCATTTTCGTACAGTCAAGCTTCATAATTCAGTAGCTACTGAATGAGACCACCTAGAGCAGTCAATTTTTTGAAAATTGTAGATCTTTTTGTTGTCTGTAGACCGCCGTTGAGATGACATCGCTACAACGCGTGGTTGCCGAGTTATTATGATTTTAGCGGCGATTTTTAGCCGAGCATTTTGCCTCATATGAGGCCTCCCGGATTCCTGCCAATATTTTTGTTTGCCTCATATGAGGCCTCCCGGATTCCGAGGGTTAAAACGCTCAGTATAATTATCTATCTTTCATAATGAGATTGACAAGTGTTTCAAATTATATTTAGGCTAACTCCAGAGGTATTTATTTTTTTATTGGGATGATTCCTGCCCATAAGGTATCATCAAAAGGTACTACTTTATTACTTGTATCTGTATAGTCAACCTTTTTATATTTCCAATACCAAATGAAACCATAAGATAATCTATATTTTTATTAATTTCACCACAACACCAACCACCTCCAATGAAATTAATGAAAGCATATATGTGAGCCACTGGTAACAATACTTTAAAATAAAAGGTAACACTTGCACTGAGCTTTTATTTGTATATAAATAAAATAAACAATGGTACTCACGTTCCACTTTAGTCTTGTTAGGAATGTCATACTTGGCCTTGGCCGACCTCACTTCACCAATCACCTTCTGACCAAATTTAAATTTCTCATCTACTTCTTCATCAAGGAACACATCATACTGAAAGTGAAGATATATCAAGGACAAATTATTATTAAGTAAAACAAATGTAAGCGAACAGGAAGACAAACCTACTGGGACTAGATAAGATGTCACCCCAAAATAAATAAAACAGAGGAGAGAAAGAGAGAAAAAACAAGCTAACATAAAATAACATTAATGAAGTCAACGCACCAGGCGACAAAGGCCATATGGCACGAAATGTTTAAAGACGGGAAGGAAGTTAACTAAATATCATCGAGAACTCGAACATGATGAAGGAAGGACATAATGCGGGAGATAGAAAACGAGGGAGATTCAGAAAGAAAATCAGCAAGACATGGGGGCCGGCGGAGGAAAGACAGAAAAGGGAAGAAACGTGTGCGGGCAACGGAAAATAAGGGGCAAACGAGGAAAAGATGGGAGACAGAAAGCTGAACGGTACAGCGCGAGCAAAGAGTCGGAGGAGAACGGGACATTAAAAACGAATGGGTAAGTCTGGTGTGGCCAATGCGGAGACGGGCCAAAGCCGTCTCCCATCGGCGATTACGGTGGGAGGGATCAGACCACCCAGAAACAGACGGTTTGACAGAACAAAGTTTATTAACGGAGATAGTGGACCACTGAGTCTGCCACCTCGACCAAAGAAACCTGGACAAGGCAGGGAAGAAATCAGAGGCCGGGACAGCAAGTGAGGAGCGGGTACCCCGCACGGCAGCAGAACGAGCAAGGCAATCGACCCGCTCAATACCGCAAACACCAACGTGACTGGGAACCCAGCAAAAATGTACAAGTTTTTTGCGGACGGAAAGGCGGAAAAGCCATTCCTGAATGGAAAGAACTAAAGGGTGTAGAGCAGGGGAGGACTGTAAGAGAAGTAGAGCACTGAGAGAATCAGAGAACTAAAGGGTGTAGAGCAGGGGAGGACTGTAAGAGAAGTAGAGCACTGAGAGAATCAGAGAACTAAAGGGTGTAGAGCAGGGGAGGACTGTAAGAGAAGTAGAGCACTGAGAGAATCAGAGAACTAAAGGGTGTAGAGCAGGGGAGGACTGTAAGAGAAGTAGAGCACTGAGAGAATCAGAGAATCGGAGAACAAAGTAAAGGACGAGGAGGGGAAGGAACCCATAAAACGGAGGGCAATAAAAATAGCATAAAGCTCAGCAGTTAAAATACTGGCAACGGGAGGTAAAGAATATTGATACGAGCAAGTGGGAAAAAGGACGGCAAACCCAACGCCTACCGACGTCTTGGAGCCATCGGTAAACACAGGAGTGGTTGTAGCGTGAAGAGAGAGGTGATCTAAGAAACGAGACCGAAGAACGAGGGGAGACGTAGAGGACTTGGAACAAGGGAGGATGGAAGGGCAAACCGAAGGACGAGGGAAAAGCCAGGGGGGAAAAGAGCAAAAGCGGAAAGGGAGGACGTTAGAAACAGGGAAAGAGCACGAAAACAAGCTAAGACATAGATAACTATTTTTAACATCGTTCTTAACACCAGTAACACCCCAAATTAAATGAATGAAATCATGTGATTCTCCCAGGATTGAAACCCAAGATATGACATACAGAACTTACACACTCTAACCATTACACCATCAAGACAAAGACAGAGAAGAGAGGGGAATATGACGCTGGTGAGACTGGACAAAACCACACACACAATAATAGAAAAGACAGATTAAATAATGATGCGTGCGTTGTGTGTGCGAATATGTTTTATTTTTTTGTACATTCATTGGTTTTGTGTTGTCCCTATTTGGGCTCTGTCTCGAGCCGGCCACCCCCAGTAAAAAAAATAGAAAATATGGGGAATGGGCCTGAGCAAATACATAGAGAGATAGATAGAAATAATGTAGATGAAAAAGAATGCTGAATAAACAAACCTGTTCTGGCTGTGGGTAAGTGGTGACACAGATGGATGGTGGGCGGTCTGGGGTGCGTGGTGGGAGTCGCTGGAACAACTCCTCTGACAAGAAGGGCATGAAGGGAGAGATGAGGGCCAGACCAACATCCAGAGCCGTGTACAAAACATTGCGACTCAGTTCCTTGGCTCCCTCGTCCTTGGAGTGCATCACCGGCTTCAGGCACTCCTACAAATTTCATAGAAAATTTAATTATCTATTTTATCATTCAAGTACATAAAAAAAAAAAAATTCATTGGTTATTGGAAAAGTTTTAACTAATCATAATGATTTCATATGGGATCTATCTTGCTATATCTTTATACAGGTACTGTATATTTATAATGTAAAACTTGCAAAATAAACAAACCATATATATTTTTTGTATTGTGCAGTTCCTGTTTTGGTTTGTTTGTTTTGCAAGCTTTACATTTTATTTTAAATTAAATATTTTTTAACCTTCCAAGCAAATTGGCTGCTAGGGGATAAAATGTTTCATTCGGTAAAAGCAAAAGATTCTAGTCATTGAGCAGCTATAGTATGAACCATGAGAGTCTTACCAGGTAAACATCACAGATCTGATACCACCATAGGTTATACAGTGCTGTGGTGGCTCTGGGGAAGTTAAACTCTGTGAAGGCTAAGTTACATTCTCTTACTGCCGATGCCAGCTGACTCAACATCCAACGGTCCACCACGCTCAACTGACTACTCTGAAGAAGAAAAAAAAGTGCAAAATATTATTAGCAAACAATCTTATTATTTGTATTAAATGGCAACCAATAGTCCAGCATATTTGATAATACAGAATATCTTGCATGGACACCAAAAAGTTTACTACCGTACTGTATTTAGTTTATGAAAATTATCTTGGTTAGTGAAAATATTGTCTCCATGAAAGTTTATCAATAGATCATTCCTATTCAGCATTTTATAATCACCTAAAGGCAACCAGTCTAGTGAAGATTGAACAGTCATTGTACAAACATAGATAAAGATTTAAACAAACTTGATGAATTTAAGAAACTATGTTTACAATTAATTTTATTAACAATCACCAGTGTTTTAGGCAAAAACCCAATTATCTCTTAAACTATAGGCAAAATGTATGTGTCCACCCATTGTTTTTCTCTCTGAAGGAGAGGGAAAAAAAATAACTACATAGTTTATGATGATTGCCACAGGCCATAGCGCGGTTAGTAGAGCACTGGCCTACAAACTGTAAGGTTGATGGTTGGAGTCTCAGGCCAGCCAGTGTGTTATTGGTAGATGTCAGTATTGTTAGTGAACGGCGCAGTCTAGCAATTTGTGGCAACTGTTCACTGAAATCCCTGATCATCAGGACAACCAACCTAGCCCAGCTCGAGAAGGGAGTTCATGGTGGTAAAAACCACATCATTCATCATGAAGCATGGTATCCATACTTTAAAAGTTTAAATCCACACCAAAAACTCCTCTAGAGCTTTCTTCATCTTTATCTTCATGTGGTTTTAAGTTTAATGTGAGGTTTTGTGTTTTTTTGTGAGTTGAAAATTATCAATGATGCTTAGTGGATGCCTGGTAAGGGTGAAAGTCTCAAGAAAGTATGAAGAACAATAACTATTGGCTGCAAAACCCCACACTAAAGCTGTTTGGGTGAGTCACTCCTCATACAGAAGCCACTCATGGAAAACAAATTTAATAAATCGGCAGTAGTTATATGTCCCCCAATGTTTATGGGTTAATCAATTTACTATAACTATAAGTAAATTTCATTACACTTAGAATTGTTTCAATATACTGTATCTATAATTAGACACTACCACAAGGTTGTTCTAAATTAGTTCTGTTAGTAAACTGCTAATTGCATTAAAAATTGAAAAGAGATCAAGGGACAATACAAATAAAGTAAGGTGTAATCAAATTACCAACACAACAAATCTAAGGCAAATATTATACTATACTGTACACATATAATTATAATCATGCTGAACACATATATCACATGCTGTACACCAACATTAAACATGGACTATCCTCAAAATAAAGTAATTGGCAGGAAACACTGATGAATGTAACTACGGTACCTAAACAGAAAGCCATTATTAATTGTATGTTATATACAGTTGCCACATAAGTTTCACCTTTCCTGTTTGTTGATTACATGAAGAAATAAACAGGATAACCTAATTTGGCTCGGTAACCATATTGTAATTATTCAACATTTTATAGATTACATATGATGCAATTCTTCATATTCTCTAATGAAGGGCATTATTTCTCCTTGGTAAATGTAAAGTTAGTTTACAGCTAACAATCATGAAATCAACAATGCATAGTTATGTGACTTTTGTGGTGAGTTATGTATAGCTTGATAGAGGTCTAGGGCACTAACTAAAACAAATATATATATCAGTGGTTAAGGTGTTGGAGTGCTGCACTACTGGCCTGGGTTCGAGCCCTGGCTGGGTCATATCACAAAAATATTAAATAAATTAGGGCTCTACTTGTTTATTCAGAGAGGCCTTAAATGTGTTTTTATCTGAACGTGAATTTAGTTGAAATAGTGGTTTGGGTTTGTTTGTTTTGAAAGTTTTACATCTTAATTGACTGACCTACACACGTATACATCATAGTATTAATGTATGCATATATAACTAATAAGATGGGAGGAATATTGAGTGTGTCTATACATACATAAAAGTTTAAAGACCGTTTTGTCCACAGAGAATGTGGTTACAGTCTCACATCCTAAATGGCGACTTTCCAGGCGGCCCTGTCAAGTTCTTTATTTTGAGATCGGACCGGAGTACCTGATCCCACGTCATTCTAGGTCTACCCTTATGCGCAGCTCCCCCCACGATCACAGTCTGGCATTTCTTCACCCAGTTCTGATCATCCATTCTCTCCATGTTTCCAAACCAACCAAGTCGGCTCGTGCACATCACTTCACTGATACTCCTAATGGCGAGCAAGGGTTTAAGAGTCAATATTAACAAAACCAAGGTTATGCATTGTAGTTTGAGACGAGGCAATGTGGAAAAGAGCGGTGCATACCCATGTGCAGTGTGTGGAAAGGGAGTGGGCGTTAACTCAATTCAATGTAGCATCTGTCGATGTTGGGTACACCATGGGAGTAAGCGCTGTAGTAGAATAAAGGGGCCCCTGCCGAAGGATAAGTCAGAAATAGAGAAATTTGAGTGCGTAGTGTGCAAAGGCGAGCTTGTGTTAAGTGATGATCCTGTGGCTGTGAATTTTGGAAATGAGTCTTTGGAGCTGGTGAACAAGTTTTGTTACCTAGGAGATACCATCTCTGCCGGTGGTGGGGCCGAGGCTGCCACTGTTGCTAGAATTAGGTGTGGCTGGGGGAAGTTCAGAGAATTGATGCCAATCCTGACCATGAAAAGAATGCCTCTCCCCCTGAAGGGAAAGGTGTATGCCTCATGTGTTAGAAGTGCAATGACGTATGCCTCAGAAACATGGGCCGTTAAAGTAGAGGATGTCAACAGAATGGAGCGTAATGAGATGAGAATGGTGAGATGGATGTGTGGGGCCAGGCTACAGGATAGAATAACAAATGTTGAGCTGAGGAGACGTTTAGGTATAAAGAGTATTAGCGAGGTGATGCGTACAAGTAGACTGGGATGGTATGGACATGTGGAGAGAATGGATGAACAAAATTGGGTGACAAAATGCAGGTCTGTGATTGTGGAGGGAGCTGCACCAAGGGGTGGACCGAGGAAGACCTGGGATCGGACTATACGCGCCGATCTCAAATCCAAGAACTTGACAAGTGAAGCAGCCCTTAACAGGGTTGCCTGGAACGCCGCCATTAGGACAAGAGACTGAAACTGCACTTATGTGTGGAACACTCAGTCTTAAAATGTTATGTATGTATGTATGTATGCCCAGACGCCTTCTTAATTCCTCGCTCGATAACCCCGACCCTGAGGTTAGCCCCACATATCCATCTTGCCATTCTCTTCTCATTCCGTTCGATTCTGTTGATATCCTCCGCTTAAACCGGCCACGTCTCCGAGGCTTAGGTCATCGCACTCAACACTTAGCCTTTAACTGTGTTGGTGGTGTATTGGTTTAGATGCTTATGTTCTGGGTGTGGTATCCCGGGAGGACCATATGCTTTCATTAATTTATTCAAGTTCATTGGGGTTTGTTGTTGTTGTTGTTCCCTAAGCTGCCTGGCCGAACAGCCCCCGAGTCCTTAAGGAAGGCCATGGCCACGGTCGGGCTTTCCCACAGAGCTCACAAAGAGTGTAAATTGTGTTGTTGGCGTAAGTGGTTGTGTGAAATGCAGTCTTCTATGATGTGTTTAATGGTATGGGGTGCTGTGTTACAACCCGGGCAGGCGTCGAAGACTGAGTCATCCAGTCTCTTCTGATAGCTCAGAAGAGCTGGATGGTGTCCGCATCTCAGCCTGGCCAGGTGGACTCTGTCCTCGCGAGGAAGGGAGGATTCAGAAGGATGGATTTCGGGAGGTCGTGCTTGCAGCTGTGTGTTGTCTATGAGTGAGTGGATGGAACGGCGAGTGATATGAGTATGGATGTGCTTCCGGAAGCTGGTTTGGGGTGGGCAGGGAGGGAGAGAAGACTGTATTTGTGTGTGATAGCGTGTGCTGGGTGTTGTTTTGATATTTCTTGGTGTCTGTGGGTGTATTGCCATGTAGTGGGTGGTGTTGATTCGTGGAGGCTGCTGCCAGGAATTGGGTACCTCTCATGTCTAGATGATCTTTGACTTTGAGGACTTTGGTTTCTTGATGTAGGTGATCTGTGGGTGTAGTAGCTGTGCATCCTGTGATGATTTTCAGGGCTTTATTTTGAATAGTCTGTAAGGTCTTATGATGTGTTTCAGCTAGGTTAGAAGCCCAGGCTGGGCTTGCGTATTCCATCACTGATCTTATGTATTGTTTGTAGACTGTGGTGGTGGTTTCTTTGTTGTGTCCAAATTTTGTGTGGGCAAGTGATCTGAGGGCGTTAAGTCTGGGTGTCAGTTTCTTTTTCGCGTTTGTGGTGTGCTGTTTGAATGTCATTTGGGTGTTGTATGTTACTCCTAGGATTTTGGGTGAGTGTGTGTGTGTTAGGGGTGTTTTGTTTATGTTGGGGTTTGTAATGGAGGATTATACACCTTCCCTTGAAGGTGAAGTTGGAGTCCTTTCATATCTATACATGATGGTTTACAACACATAGATAGCAACACAGCGACTACCGGTACTCTTCAAAATCATGGTATTAAATTGGTGTCACATGTGAAATTTTTGTGGCGATATTATTGGAATCTAACTCCATAGCTAATTTGGAAAGATTACATTTTCTATTTTGGGTAAAGGTTGACAAGATTCTGTGCCACTGTAATTCTTCATGAAGGATATATACAGTAGATAATTGAATAATAGACTACAGCAAAGAATTTCTCCCCCCCCCCTAAATTTAAGTGGGACTCAAATATATGAAACTTAACAAATTAACTGAAACGCATGCTGAACACGGGAAACAAAACATTAACCAAAGTCTCAACATACACAAAAAAGCAAAACAGAATTGCTAAAATTGTGGATGCAACACTAATTGAACTCTACCTATGTACTGCACAGTTACCCAAATAAGTGATGTCGCGGCACCAAATATACTTCGATCAATAATTGGTATCAGCACTATCTAAGCATGAATTCATCGTTTCGAGTGAGGTATACAAACATGTTCCTATCTTTACACACCCTATTCAACATCTGACAGACATTAACCCCTTCCATACCGGCGACATATTTATTATTTGATTGCAGCTACATTTAGACAAGTTTAATCAGCTTAGGAAGGTCGTCTACCAATTAAAAGGTTACATACAGTACTCTAATAAAACAAAATTTAGCTACCACATATCCTTCCTAAGCTTTATAAAATTGTCTAAATGTAGCTGAAATCAAATAAGAAATACGTCGCCGGTACAGAAGGGGTTCATACAGCGAGCAAAACGTAATGAGAGCGGCGACACCACTTATTTGGCCAACCGTACATTTCTCATCAAGCTGGACCTTACCTGCCCCGAGTGTTTGTGACCGCTAGATCCAGGTTCTCTTGGTAATGACCGCCTCTCACTGTCACTATAACTGGACATATGACAGTACCACCGCAGCACGTGGGGGTACTGGGACAATGCTAACCCACGCACTCTTAATCTCTCCGCCAGCGTTATGTCCGCTTGGGTGGGCATGTAACCTTTAACATAACTGTAGTGCTTTAGTCGGTCATTTAGCTCTGACAAGTTTCCTAGCAGGTGATCAATGTTGGCTAGGTTGTTGGTAGAAGAAGAGGAGGCAAGAGTTTTACTGGATGGTGCCTCACACTCACTTCTAGCAGACTTCACCTGATAAACAATAATATTAAGTAAACTAATGCACAACCTACATCTCTACATAATCATTTCTAACTTCTAAAACTTCAAAATGATATTTAGAAACTTTAAACATTTCAGCCAAAAAGTATGCATGAATACCATACTTTTCTGAACTTCCTGAAAGAATTGGAAGTATTGAAAAATCATCTCAAGGCCAGTAGACTGAATAAAGATATGGCCCCTAGATCGTGACACATGAAGATCTACAGGTGAAATATATTCTCTACAATAATGTTCCTTTATACCTACGTTCAGGGTGCTCATTGTTCACATATGCCTAGTACTGCAAACCTATACACATGTGACATAACAAGATTGCTTTATATGGGAGATATATGGTATATTATATAACACCCTCCTCTTTCCTCCCCTTACTCAGCCACTGTTTCCTTCCCTACGCTCGGCCACAACCATGTATTTCATCAGCTGACGGCTAATACTTATGTTTCATTTAAGTTTGTATTTAGAAAAAAGGTAAATACAATTTATTTTACTGTTTTACACTAAAGTTGTTGTTTTTAGCATCATTGGATATCATTCCCGGGTGGATGGGACTCGTTAGCCTTAGTTGGCAACCCATCTAGGGGAGACAACCTTATAAAAATCCAGGTGGATGGGACTTGTCAGGCTTGGTTGGCAACCTGTCTAGGGGAGTAAACCTGATACAAATAATTACTGCTTACATAAGGGTGAAGCAGGTTAGTGGATGGACTAGCCGAATACCACTAGAAAATTAGTGCTAAAAAGATACATAGAGGGCCTCGGGGTCGGACGGACCATAAATTAAGTGGTCAATCCTGCAAGTCCTTCAGTAACTGGCACAGGTTGTGCCTCTTACAGGGGATAGGTCCACTTGGGGGCCTTCTGTGTATGGCCACCCTCATTAAGGGGAGTAAGGGGTCCGGCAGTAGATAGATAGTATATAATTTAGCTATTCACTACAAGAATGCACTAAATTGAACAGGTTGGAAGACGGTTGCCAAACGGGAATTTCTTTTTCCCCGCGACATCTAGTACAGTATAACAAAAATGCCTATAATCTTGAAACAAGGGGAACGTACTTGGATAATTAATAAATGTTGAAGAATTTTCCTTCAAAAAGGTACCCGGTAATGGTGGCAGAAGCCCTAACCCTCGCACTGTAGAAACACTCACCGTGTTCCCTATAAAACTGCCAAGTTTCCAGGATGAGGAAGAGGATGACCCATAACAATATTGGATTTTATACTTGGCTATCTATTGCCAGTGCCTTGTTCCCCCAGGGAGGGGGGATGACCACAAATGAATCATCTCCATCGAGGCAATCCATTCAGTTCAGTAGCTTATTTTGGACAGAGGGTTGCTAGCCCAACTATTCATTGTAATGTAAAGTGTGAGAGATGCATGTGAAATGTTACCATAGTTTTGGAATGGCTGTAGATGTTAATGTAATCTCTAACCAGTGTAATCAGCTCACCTATGCCAATCAGGTGGTAGCATATACTTTGTACATGCGACACTGGTCTACCACACTTCTTATATCTGCCATTGCAGTTATGGGCATGGAAGGCCATGCCTGCAGGTCAATAAGCCTACGTAGCTCCAAGCGGGAGCGAACTCGCGACCTTCCACTCACGAGCCTAGTGCAGTATCACTGAGCCATCGTGGCTCCATTTTTACTGTTCATTTTTATAGTGCCTACCAAAATAACTTGCCACTAATCATTGGTCCAATCAAACCAACATTAATGAACATCAATATATAATGTTGCCTAATAACCAACTACCAACACTGTGTCTTACCTTCTCCTGCAAGGTAGAGAGTGAGGCGTAAGGTTTGAACTCCTTGCTGAGGTTCATGAGGGCAAACTTAGTTGCATTCCAGAGTTTATTGCAGAAGTTCCTGTAGCCATTAACACGCAGCACATCCAGGTTGATGTCTCGTCCTGCAACAATCAACACCATTATACAGTACAGTGGGCCCCGCAAGGGTGCGCACTAAAAGGGTGCGATTCTCCAACCGTGCGGCAGATGTCCGTGTGGTGCGTATAATCCAAGGGTGCGAAAAAAGCGCGAAAAAAGCAAAGCGTGCGTTTTTTTCGCCCAATAACCCCTGAAAAACATGAACTAAGGAAAGAATACCTGTAAGTAATCCCTCGTTATCGACGGGGGTTACGTTCTTAAGACTGCCGTCGATAGCAAAAACCGTCAATACCGCATTACCGTACATTACGGTACCGTACATACACGTACAGTATCCGTGGTCTCCTATCCTATGTACTTTTAAGCGTTTCCTTTACACATAACCTTACATATTAGAGTATATTGCAAATATCTATCACTGAATACATTAGAGGCCATAATAAACGCAAGAGATACAAGGTTCAGGTACAAATAAGCAAGTAAAAGGCGGGTGGACTTAGAGCTTCTGCCTTGTTTTGACAACATTAAAAATGGAGGTCGAAAGTGACGCTCCGATCGTCGGTGAATCCGGATTCACTCAAAACCTAAAGTCTTTAGGCTAATTATTTTTGCTCTCGTTTTCGGTGTATTTTCTTATTATTGTATGTCTTATTGTTCATCATTTAATCCACTTTTGGTTGGTATATTAGAGTAATATAAATAAACAATTAATCCGTCGATATATCAGTCGATACTCGAATCAGTCTAAAGTCAGTCGATAGTCGAATCCGTCTATGATAAAGCAATCCGTCTATAATCAAATCCGTCTATAAAAAAGCCGTCGATAACGAGGGACTACTGTACAGTATAGATATGTGATTAGATATTAGATAGAATATGGGTATTACACTCACTTTGGATGGTTTATGTATGCGTGGAGGTTGGGATGTTGGTCTTACTGAGGGTCCGAGACTCCTCAGTAAGACCAACATCCCAACCTCCACGCATACATAAACCATCCAAAGTGAGTGTAATACCCCTATTCTATCTAATCTAATCACATTTCTATACTGTGCAGGTATTCTTTCCTTAGTTCATGTTTTTCAGGGGTTATTGGGCGAAAAAAGGGTAAGTTTGAAGAGTCCCCGGACTACATAGTGAATTTCCCATAGGTTCTTAAGCTCCAAGGGTGCGTTTTACAAGGGTGCGCGCATGTCTCGGACTTAGGTAACCGCACCCTTGTGGGGTCTACTGTACTGTATATTGAAAAACACCAGACTGTCCAATTGACCACTTGCGAGTTTTGTTCTATAAGGAAGTTGAAGCTGTGGCCATCAATATTTATCAGAATTATCAGCTAAAATACGGTCATAAAACATATATAATTACATAAAACCAAATTGATCATACTTTTTATCAATCAGAAACTCACATTATTATTACATTTCTCTTTAATATTGATGTTCACGGCTCCAACTTCCTTATAGCCTGAAACTCGCAAGTGGTTAATTACCACTTTTAACCCTTTGATCACAAAATATTCTTTCTCGTACCTTTCTTCAGTTTTGTTTACAGATATTATTACACAAGAGTAGTTAGATCTGTGGGCTCACAAGGTTAAGTAACAACTTGTAGTTCTAAAATTAAGAGATGTTGTTCAAAAGCACACATACAAATTTGTATATGGTTACCCAGAATACATTTTTAAATTGACTATTGAACGAAAGAAAAGCGAGGATGAAACGGTAAGACTAAAATGACTAAATCCGGTATCGCACAAGCGTTTTTTTTCCTCAAAATTTATCCTCAAAATTGGTCTCGCAGCTTATGAGGTCAACATTTACAATATTTTGGTTCATTAAAATAATTTACCATCAGTCTAGTTTCCTATACCAGTGCAAAATATTCCAGATATTTTGCCAGAAAAATGTTGTTGATCGTATGTTGACTATAAAAGTGCTCGTGTGTATCCTGCAAGATAGACTGACCTTGAGCAGTGTAGGCACATAGAGCAAAGCGTAGAGCATCAGTACCACACTCTGGTATACCCTGGGGATAGTCACGCTTCTGACCATCCTTAGCTTTGTTGATCTCACGAGGGTCTAGGTTGCTGTTCTCATCAAGTTGCTTGTGGAGGCCCTGGAACACAGTGTTTAATTTTATCAAATTATATAATACAATATGAAATTAAACACACCTATACTTTATAGTAGAAATACGGTATTTATTTGAAAAAAATATTCAAGTAAGACATTAGTGACTTTGAAATACTGGATATCATAAAAGGCTACCGTACTGCATAAGCTTCATTACATGAGAACTGAAATCAATAATATCAACTCCATATTGACCTAATTCTAACTTCCAGAAGTATTACCAAGACAAATAATCAAGTGGTCACCTTGACTTGACTATCATATCTTGCTGTGTCAAGCCTCTCTTCCACAGCACAGTATTTAAGCTTTATTAGTTCCACTTTACTAACAAATAATTAAGCAAAACTTGTAAGGCTACTGCCTACCAAAATTACAAATCTTCAATGTTGAGGTTGAGGTCTGAGAACATACGGTCTTCTTTTATCAACAAACTTCACCAAAGACCGCATCACCCTATAAACGCCACTACAGATAATATAGGGAAAATTCTTCCATGCTACCTTCACCACTGGTAGCAGGTCCCCCGCCTATATTAACCCACTCAGTACCGCTGATGTCTTTCTCACTATATTCTGGCCAATATTAGACAATATTATTTAGGATAGGAATGACGTCTACCCATTAAAAGGCTACAGACTATCTCAACTCATCCTTATAGCTACCACATATCCTTCCTAAGCTTCATAAAATTGTCTAAATCTATCTATCTATCTATTGCCTGACGCCGTGATCCCCGAAGGGGTGGCCACGAACGAACCGCCCCCATGCACCTCTGTCCCCAGTCAGTCGACGCCCCCCCCCCCAACCAGCACCGCCTTCGTTCATGTAGTTCCTCACTCCATCCTTCCACCTCATATTCGGTCTACCTCTCCCCCTCTGTCCCTCCACCTCGCTCTCGTACACCCTCTTAGTCATTCTCTCGCTTTCCATACGTTCCATATGGCCGAACCATCTCAAGTTGTTCCTTTTCACACTTTCCAGCACATCTACCTCCACACCACACCTCCTTCTTACTTCCTCATTAGTCTGTCTATCCCTCCATGTAACTCCGCACGCACTCCTTAAGTAATTCATTTCCACTGCTCTCACTCTTGGTCTGAGTCTCTCAACCAACGTCCATGCTTCGCTTCCGTAAGTCAGTGTCGGGATTACCACACTGTCATGCAAGGACTTCTTCACTTCCATACTGACCGCCCTATTTCTTGTTACTGCTTTTAGCGTTCCTACAACCCTCTTCCCCTGTTGTACCCTCTCCCGCACCTCTTCATCCATAGTCCCATCTTTACTCAACACACTGCCCAGATACTTAAAAGAGTTGACGATCTCCATAGCCTGACCGTTCAGCTTCACCTCACACTCTGTGACTTCACCCCTTTCGAAGACCATAACCTTGCTCTTCCCCGTATTTACCTTCAAATTCCGTTTTTCGCACACTGTTCCAAACTCATTTACCAGACCCTGCAACTCCCATTCATTATCACTCATAAGAAGTGTATCATCCGCAAACAGCAGTATAGGTAGCTTCCACTCAATTCCCTCCCTTTTCAGCGATACACCAACATCCACTGCTCTTGATAGTAATTCTTTCATAACTCCATCCATATATACAGTAAACAACCATGGGGACATCACACACCCCTGTTTCAAACCAACATTCAGGTCAAAGAACTCGCTCTGCTCACTCTCCACACGTACTGCCGCCTTTGCACCCTCATACATACTCTTCACTGCTTTCAGCAACTTGCCCTCTACTCCGTATATTCTAAGTACTTTCCACAAACCTTCTCTATCCACTCTGTCATAGGCCTTCTCCAAGTCCATAAAGGCAACATATACCTTTTGTTTCTTCTCCAGATACTGTACTTCTCCACAACACAATTCAGGGTAAAAATCTGATCTACACATCCTCTTCCCTTCCTAAAACCTCCCTGCTCGTCGCCTATCCATTTCTCCGTTCTCACTCTCACTCTCTCAATCACTACCCTACTGTATACCTTCCCTACTACGCTTAGAAGACATATTCCTCGGTGGTTACCACACACTCCTCTTTCCCCTTTGCCCTTATATAGGGGGACTATTATGCCAGTCTTCCAGTCATTGTCTAAATGTAGCTGAAATAAAAATATATGTCACCGGTACTGAAGGGGTTAATAATTAATAAGAAAAACTTCCAGAAATGTTGTAATTCCCGCAATTTACAAAAAACAAATATATACACCTACCTCCAGTGTGATGCCCTGTATAACATCCATGGGGTCGATGACGTTGCCAAGGGATTTACTCATCTTGCGACCATGTGCATCACGAACCATTGCATGGAGGTATACCTGCCTATATATAACAACCAATTATTAATAACAAGTGGTGATGGGCTGGTCTATCAGAATGAGAGTTGAGAGTTCTCTGCCATACCCATAGCTTACTCTGACTGTTCCTTTTACTTATATATTTTCTAGATCTCAAGTGACGGCGTCTTTTCCGTGGATTGACCTCCCTACTGCCAACCCTGGCAGATTGGGAGCCAAAGCGTCACATTTTTCCTTTGCCCCTCAACTTTCCCTTTATAATTGCTGAGGGGCAAAGGGCCTTGGGTGAGGCTTTTGTTTCCCGGGCGTTTCCGCACCCTCCTCAGCTCCCCGCCTTTGAGTGGCTTCGGTCACCTGGGTATTATTAGTGGTAAGCTGGGAGGGTTCTGTGGGGGCGCTCGGTTATGGCCTTGGCCTTGCTCGGGACCTTGGTGATGCTCGGCCAGACAGCCTGAGGAACAACAACAACAACAAGTAAACTTGGACATAGCTAACATAATCACTGAAATATTAATTGTTGTTTGTAGTGGATTAAAACATGGACACTCGTCCTGACTGTCCGTGGTTCGAGTCCGACTGGGAGTGTAAAAACATTATTTGTTAAATCTGTCCAATGATGACATATCAGTATATTGATAGAGCAGTGAATTTGAGATGGTTAATTTTTCAAACATATTACTTGGACATACAGTATATTTAAAACAAATAATTTCAAACCATGTATAGTATACAGTATACAAGTACAGTAAACCCTCACTATCTCGGACTACTTGGGGGGAGACCCAGTCCGAGATGACCAAAAATCCGAGATGTCCGAAGTCCGACTTATGTCCGACTTAAGAGAGGGAAAATTCCGAATTAGAAGAGGAAAGTCCGCGTCACCAGAGAAATTGATTTTTTATTTATTTTTTTATTTTTTTTATATCTATTTAATTAATGCATCTATCTCCCTTATACATATATATAACTATGTCTTATTTGGTCTTTTTTTAATCTATGAATCATTCTAATACAATGGAATTGAAAACAATATTACCCTTCTAACACACAAATAATAAAATTAAAAAGAGTAAATAAAAATGTCTCCTTTGTCTTTCAGAAACATAAGTCTGTCTCGTATATGTTAGTATTTTATCACTCGCTCGTCCCTAGCCACTCTCTATCTATTTATCTCTCTAATGCATCTAACTAACTCCCTTATACATTAACATAACTGTCTTATTTGGACTTTTTGTAATCTATAAATAATTTCTAATGCGATGGAATTGAAAACAATATTATCCTTCTAGCACACAAATAATAACATGAAAAAGAGTCAATATAAAAGTCTCCTTTGTCTTTTCAGAACCAATTAAGTCTGTCTCATAATAGTTTGTGTTTAGTTTATCGCTCACTCCCCCTCTGTAACTCTCTTTCTATCTATCTATCTCTCTAATGCATCTACGTAACTCCCTTATACATTAACATAACTATGTCTTATTTGGACTTTTTGTAATCTTTGAATCATTTCTAAGGCAATGGAATTGAAAACAATATTATCCTTCTAGCACACAAATAATAACATGAAAAAGAGTCAATATAAGTCTCCTTTGTCTTTTCAGAACCAATTAAGTCTGTCTCATAATAGTTCGTGTTTATCGCTCACTCCCCCTCTGTAACTCTCTCTTTCTATCTATCTATCTCTCTAATGCATCTACGTAACTCCCTTATACATTAACATAACTATGTCTTATTTGTACTTATTGTAATCTTTGAATCATTTCTAATGCAATGGAATTGAAAAATATAATATCGGACATTTTCCGAATACTTATATAAAGTCCGACAACGTCAGAGACTGTCGGAACGATGACGGAAATGTCCGAAATACCGAAGTGCATGTCCGAGAGGCCGTAGCCAGTCCGACTAGTACGGGTTTCCGACTTCTAGAGGTCCGAGATGGCGAGGGTTTACTGTACTAGCTTTGGCATTACGGTATATAAAAAAGTGAAAAGATCTCACTTGAATGGTAGTTTCCCCAAGAGCTTCTGTCCAAAGAATACCATGCGGGCGACCCAGAAGAAGAGAATATCATGACCAGTTTCCAGCAGGGTGTTGGGGTAAAACAACTCCAGGTCCTTTGTCTGTAACACAACAAGCAAAATTAAACATATATTTAAAGATAAAAATCATCTTTAGTATAGGTATGATCTAAAAGAAATGTCCTAACAATACAAATATATATAACTTATCCTCTTACGATATGGGAAGTAAATTATCATAAATTAAACTAAATAGTTTACGTATAAAGGATCTATTCACCAGTGATTGACTAAATTTGTATATATTTGTTTTCACTTAATAACCAAAGCAGTCATGATGTTTGAGGATGACTATCACATATCAATTACTTCATACTGTATCTCTTCTAAATTGATTAATTGATTATAAAATATCATACCCCCCCCCCAGCAGAGCAACAATACATCTCAAAGTACCAAAATTGAAGTACAGTGAACCCTCAAATTACGCGCAATTTATCTACGCGAAATAAAACTACGCTCTAACCACAATTGAGGACACAAATACGTAAGTACGCTCAATTATTCGAATGTACGCGCCAAGCGTACGAGCGGGAGTCGATTCGTATCTGTTGGAGAGTTTCGGGCGGCCATATTGACGTGACACCAAGCCCTCCAACGTCGTCACTGTTGACTGTGGAGAGAGACACATCTCTCGTACCAAACTATTATGTATCTATAAAGCACAACAGGATATTATGAATCTATTAAAAGACTGTTCTTCGTTTTACATTGCATGTATCATTTATTGAGCTAACATCGGAAATGGAAAATCTGTTTCTGTTCGGTAGTTGGAGGCGAGATTGTTTACACTTCTTTCGAAAGTCGCTTCAAAGCCCACTGCTCTCCCCTGGCTAAATGATGTGAAGCCAATTCTTTAATATGTATATGAGCTATTGAACTATCTCACTTGACACTATGTAGGCTATATGAAACTATAGGCTATACAGGGTGTATTACTTTTCGACTCAAAACTTTACCAGTAAGCCTAGGCGGCTAGGCCTATTATTTTGGTCGATCCGTTTCGGTCGCAGTGCTATCGATCGATGGCGCAGATCCGGCATTGCTCAACCACTACCAATGTGAGTTAATTTACGTTTGTGTCTTATTTGTATACATTAAATGTATTTTGTGTGGTAGATTAGGTTATGAAAACATATTTGTACAGTAATATGTTATATATTTGTGGATTTTAGGTGATGAAAGGTAGAAATAGTACAACTTTCGGTCGGACCCAGACCAATACCTATTTTCCCCATCTATATTTAACTCCCATGTACGCGCAAACGAACGTACGCGCCGACAGCACAGTACGCATCCCACGCGTAGTTTGAGGGTTCACTGTACAGTATAATGTAAGAATATTTTAACAAGACCTAAAACCAAATACAGTATCATTTAATGAGAGAGAGAACGCCGCCATTAGGACGTGAGACTGAAAACGCACCTCATGTGGAGCACTTGGTCTTAAAAATTGTGTGTATACAGTCACGCTAATAAGTCATGTCCCAGCTGTCATTACGTTTAGCTTGCTCTGTGTTGTATTAATGTCTGTCAGATGTTGGATAGGGTGGGTAAGTGTAGGAACATGTTTGTATATTTCACTCGATATAAAGAAATGAAGCTTAGATAGTGCTGATACCAATTATAGATCAAAACATATTCGGTGCCGAGACATAACTTATTAGCGTGACTGTACATACTACAGTGAGAGAGAGAGAGACAGCAAGAGAGAGGAAAGTTACAGACAAAATTAAACTAAAGACAGCAATATATAATTACCTTGTTTGGCCAACCCATGGTAGAGAACGGGAATAGACCAGAGCTGAACCATGTGTCCAGAACATCCGGGTCCTGTTCCAATGTGATCTTTTCCGGAGCAACACCAAACTTCTTCGCTGCCTTCTGTATCGCCTCGTCCTCTGTTCGTCCACTCACCCAGTACTCATCCTTCTTCTGCAAAAAAAATATAGGGATATTTGTTACAAGTAGCTTTGCCGTTTGTCTCCTTCATAAAAATATTAAAGGGTAGTATAAAGTTCTTTCGGTAGGATAAGATGTTTTTTTTTTTCTACTGCACAAATATCAGGGAAACACTTCACTAGGTTAGGATAGGATAAAGTATGGTCAGTAGGATAAGCTATGCTCAATTCATATTTCTTCTGCATAATAACCAGGTAGACTATTAGGTAGGCTAGAACAGAATGGGATACACTGTACTAATTTTTGTCTTCGGCAAAACAACTCGTATATATGTATTTAGCTCTGTTAGCTTAGGATAGGTTACAATAGGGTATACTGTACTCATTTTTCTTCTGCACAAAAATGAAGCATATAAACATTTAGCTAGGTTAGATTAGATATAGCGACTACATAAAAAACCCAACTGACCTCTTGTGGAGGCTTGGGAGCATCTTTAATGGTAACATAATAAGCTGGTATTTGATGTCCCCACCACAGCTGTCGGCTAATACACCAATCCCTCATCTCACTCATCCAGTGGTACCAGGTCTTCTCATGTAGCTTGGGGATCAATTCTAGCTCACCGGACTTTACTGCTGCTGTAGCCTTCTCTGCCATCTCACTCATCTTTATATACCTGGAGATGGTCATGTTATATTAGATATCAACTAAAGTACTGCACATTGATATATTATTTACAATTATTATGTAAAACTTGCAAATAAACAAACCAAAACAGGGATGACACAAAATATAGAAAAAAAAACAAAAAAACATCAAAATCACTCGAAAATGTCAGAAAAAACACTCATAACTGGCTAAGCAAAATGTTCCAAGGGTATCATTGAAGGAGCCTTTCGCTGCGGTTCAAAACTGTTATGTTCACTTCTAATTTGACCACTTTTGGGTTGAGGGGAGAACCTCACCCCCCATGACTTTTGGGCTAGAGCTAGGTTACTATACTTACAGTTTCTTACAGTAGATCCTCTGGAAAAAGGCAAACTATGCCTGTGTATCCAGCTCAGTACCAGTACTTGCACTGCTGCGGTCGTTCACGGTGTTGGCGGCGGCGGTAGCAGACGTAACATTTTTACTATTCTGTATTTTTGTTTTATAATCAAACTTCAAATCTTGTCTTCCCCATGCTTTATCAAGATTACTTTCAAACTCCCTTATTGATTCGGAATCGACTACATACTGGGGAAGTGCGTTCCACTCATTTACCACTCTATCACAAAATGAGTTCTTTGCCTTCTGAAGCCTATTTCTTTCTTTGTAAATTTTCTTAGAGTGTCCTCTCGTTCTTGTTCCCTCCCGCATCAAGAAGATACCTTCACACACATCCTCATCGTACTTTCCTGACACTATCTTAAAAGTCTCTATCATATCCCCTCTCTTTCTCCTATATGCCGGTGTCGGAAGCCCCAGTGTCCTCAACCACTGCTCATAGCCCGCATTCTTCAACGTTGGTACCAGCTTGCTAGCTCTCCTCTGCACTTTCTCCACTGCTTCTATATCCTTTACCATATATGGAGCCCACACCTGGTTCGCATATTCCAGGTGCGGCCTAACCAGCGCTGTATAGAGATTCCTGAAGATTTCTTCGTCAAGTGACACAAATGTCCTCCTTATCAGCCCTACAATTCTATTGGCTTTGTTTATCTTTTCCACTAAATGTTCTGAGAAATTTAACTTATTGTCTATCACTACTCCTATATCCTTTTCTGCATTCACTTCCTCCATCGCTTCATACATACTGTATCCTACCTTGTCTATCTTGCTGGTCCCAATCCGCATGTACTTACATTTTTTGGATGAAAAGGCATTAACCAATGCTCAGACCATCCCTTCATGCCCTCCACATCTCCTTGAAGCAAACCCATATCTTCCTTACTCCTCACTCTTCTATACAGCTTAGTGTCATCCGCATACAGGTATACTTCACTTCCATTAGTTATAACTTCAGGTAAGTCGTTGATAAATATAACGAACAGCAGTGGTCCCAACACAGATCCCTGAGGTACCCCACTTGTAATTTCCCTCCACCCCGAGCCTATTCCATTCACCAGTACCCTCTGTCTCCGATCTTTCAGGAAGGCTTCTATCCATTTCATACATTTCTCCCCTATATTATAGCTTCTAACTTTCTCCATTAACCTTTTATGTGGGACCTTATCGAAGGCCTTCATAAAATCGCAATATACCACGTCTATTACATCACCATCTTCTAGAATTTGCATCCAATCATCTACCACCTTAATTAGCTGTAGTACCGTCGACCTCCCGGCAAGAATCCGAACTGTCTCCCACTGAAAAGTTGGTTTGACTTCATATGATCCATTATTCCTTCTCTAATTACCATTTCCATTAGTTTACACACAACACTTGTCAAACTGACTGGTCTATAATTCCCTGGGTCATTTCTCTTTCCCTTCTTAAATATAGCTGTTATGTTCGCCTCTCTCCAGTCCATCGGGATTTGTCCTGTATTAAACGATACCTCAAATAACATTTTCAATGCCTCTACTAACATCTCCCCTCCTTCCTTTATGATTCTTGGGTGTATCCCATCCGGTCCCGGTGACTTACTTCTGTTCATTTTTTCTATAGCCCTTCTTATTCTAGCATGGGAAAACTCTATTAGTTCTAGTGCCGGTGCCTGTTGGATGGGATTAGTAGGCACTGCATCCTCCGACTCCACTGTTAGTACCCCCCCAAAGTATTTCCCCAGCACCTGTAGAGTTTGAATGGGATAAGGAACAGCTTAGTATCGAAAAACCAATATCTGGGCCCCCTCCTTTGATAGCACCAGCTGTAGTGAGCGACGCAATCAATAAAATGAAGGACGGTAAAGCTCCAGGTTGCTCCGACATTGTCGCTGAGATGATAAAAGCCTCAGGGGAGATTGGTGTAAACTTAGTCACTGAGTTGATAAACACCATTATTAAAGATGAGAAAATCCCAGAGGATTGGCTCAAAAGTGTAATAGTAAATATATACAAAGGAAAAGGGGATGCGCTGGATAGAGGAAATTATAGGGGCCTGAAAATGCTTGACCAAATCATGAAGGTCTGTGAGAGAGTCCTTGAGGGTTTGATCAGGCAAAGCATCTCTATTGATGATATGCAGTTTGGTTTTATGCCAGGACGTGGTACAACCGATGCTATCTTCATAGTCAGGCAGATACAGGAAAGATACCTACTAAAAGGCAGGGATCTTTACTTTGTGTTTGTGGACCTGGAGAAGGCCTTTGATAGGGTACCTAGAGATGTTGTACAGTGGGCTATGAGGAAACTTGGTGTGGAAGAGTGGCTGGTGCGTGTGATAATGAAGATGTATGAGGATTCGCGAAGTTCGGTGAGGGTGAAAGGTGTACTGAGTGATGAATTCGCAGTCCGTGTTGGAGTCCATCAGGGTTCAGTGTTAAGCCCCTCCTCTTTATTATGGTCTTGGAGGCGCTGTCTAGAGTTTTTAGAGGCGGACTCCCGTTGGAACTTTTTTATGCAGACGATTTAGTCCTAATAGCTGACAGTATGCAGGATGCTGAGGCCAAATTCAGAAAGTGGAGAGAGGGCATGGCGAGCAAGGGTTTAAGAGTCACTATTAACAAAACCAAGGTTATGCATTGTAGTTTGAGACGAGGCAATGTGGAAAAGAGCGGTGCATACCCATGTGCAGTGTGTGGAAAGGGAGTGGGCGTTAACTCAATTCAATGTAGCATCTGTCGATGTTGGGTACACCATGGGAGTAAGCGCTGTAGTAGAATAAAGGGGCCCCTGCCGAAGGATAAGTCAGAAATAGAGAAATTTGAGTGCGTAGTGTGCAAAGGCGAGCTTGTGTTAAGTGATGATCCTGTGGCTGTGAATTTTGGAAATGAGTCTTTGGAGCTGGTGAACAAGTTTTGTTACCTAGGAGATACCATCTCTGCCGGTGGTGGGGCCGAGGCTGCCACTGTTGCTAGAATTAGGTGTGGCTGGGGGAAGTTCAGAGAATTGATGCCAATCCTGACCATGAAAAGAATGCCTCTCCCCCTGAAGGGAAAGGTGTATGCCTCATGTGTTAGAAGTGCAATGACGTATGCCTCAGAAACATGGGCCGTTAAAGTAGAGGATGTCAACAGAATGGAGCGTAATGAGATGAGAATGGTGAGATGGATGTGTGGGGCCAGGCTACAGGATAGAATAACAAATGTTGAGCTGAGGAGACGTTTAGGTATAAAGAGTATTAGCGAGGTGATGCGTACAAGTAGACTGGGATGGTATGGACATGTGGAGAGAATGGATGAACAAAATTGGGTGACAAAATGCAGGTCTGTGATTGTGGAGGGAGCTGCACCAAGGGGTGGACCGAGGAAGACCTGGGATCGGACTATACGCGCCGATCTCAAATCCAAGAACTTGACAAGTGAAGCAGCCCTTAACAGGGTTGCCTGGAACGCCGCCATTAGGACAAGAGACTGAAACTGCACTTATGTGTGGAACACTCAGTCTTAAAATGTTATGTATGTATGTATACCTCTGCTTTCTCCTTATCAGTCTCCGCTCTACTCCCACCATTCAACCTTAGACTCTTAGTAGACAAGAGGTTTTGAGGCAAGTAAATTGTTCCATAAATTTAATCTTTTTAGGGTCAAGTATTGTGACTGTATTCTAAAATTTGACGTCAATAATTTTAATCAAGCCTTTTTAACTTGAAGTTTCTTGTATAACCGCTGCTTACTTTTTGTCTGTATTTATTGTTTATCTTTTTCTTTTTCTATTATTAATATTAATATTGATGATTTGTTTTAAATTGTTTGTTCTTGTTAAAAGAGTACTCTTTGTTTAACCCTCCAGCCCCGGCTATGTATTATATATATATTCCTCGAAACAGTGGGGCCGAAAAACGTCTAGGCTAGGCTACCGTATATTCGTTAATCAGACTGCTTCCAGCATTCCCGCGCATCCCCAAGCGTAGCTGTGTTATTTACCTGTAGAATGGCATTAAGTAGAGCTCTCTAAGTCAACTGGTTGAGTTGTGATGATGATTTCATTGGAGATAACTTTATTGCCAAAACAGCCACTTTACACTACTTTTCGATACTTAACAACAACATACAGGCACACACGAACAAGCGACGCTCTCCTTCTTGTGGCCGGAGATGCGGGGCGTCGGTCCAGCCGGCTGTTGTTTACATGCGTCGGACCGACGCCTCGCACACCAAGCTCACAGGCTTTGACCTCATGGGTGTTTAAGAGCCCTTCCGGGGAGCTCGTGTATGCTTTTTTATGGGCGTTCAAGAGCCCTTCCGGGCAGCTCGTGTATGCTTTTTTATGGGCGTTCAAGAGCCCTTCCGGGAACAGAGGGTTAAATCTGTTGTTACTTCATATTTTGCAATTATTTGTCTTTATATTATATGTATTCATTGGCGATAGTATCAATTGCTTGCTTTTGCAATTTCCTTAGTTTATTTGTGCGATAAATGTAGGTTATTTGTAGGGTAGTTTTTGATAGGGGTCACTTGAGGCATGCTATGCTTACAGGTACCTACCCGATAGCACTATCGTTAGTGAGTGCTGTACTGTATTTTATATATTATTTTGTAATAGTATAGATATCTTATCAATATTTGTATTTTGTACTATTGTTAATGTCTTGTCATGTTGCAAATTTGATTTTAAATAATATTTTGACATTTAACATGTAGTTTCTTTATTCATGCAGAGTTTAGTAAAAATTTACCAGAACGTCCCGGACTTCCCAAATTTGACTAATTCCTTGAACGTGACGATAGTGCGTTGTTATGTGTGCGATTAGTTTGCTTGGGAAACAGATTAACTTGTTCATGTAGTAATGTACACCCTATGTGGTGGATTGTGTTCTTTTATTTCATAGATTTAATTTTAGTAAGCGTTGTTTCCACATAGCGATTTTGATAATTTAATTTGACTTTATATTGTCCTTGTCCCAATTTTGGTTTGTTTAGTTTGCAAGTTTTACATTTTAATTAATATACTGCCAGTAGGGGCAAATACCCGCTGGCCGTGAGATAACGTTAACAAAATAAAAGATAAAATTAAACACGTAACGGTCATGACCGCAAGCGTGTGAATATCGCCGCGAAGGTCTCCTTCAATATTATCAAAGAAAAAGTTACTGACCACTGTGGCTTGATCATGGGCTCAATGATGTCCTTGGAGCGTGAGCAGATGGGGACCACCATGGGGTTATCTTTAGTCTCCACATACAGTCCTTTATCCTTCAGAGCTGCCAGCACCGCCTTCCTCGCATCAAACCTCTTAAGGCCCTGTTAATTGAATTTGGATAAATATAATGACTGATACATTGAAAGTTATGGATTATTGATGTTATTGAGAAAGAGAGTATGCATGATAAAATACAGAAAATTTTAGGAAAATACCGAGATCTTAATCAGTTCAATGCAAGATATTGTGAGCAATGAGAATATGTAATGTGTAAGAGGCAAGAATATAGAGTATAATGTGAGTGACAGGTAGGTCTATGCTGAATTGCTGATTAATCAAACAATATGTACTAATTTAAAGAATGAGAAGTGGACATTCAATATATCAACCTTAATTGGTACCCCGTAGTACCTGTATACCTTCAGACAATTTTTTTTTTTTTTTTTTTTTTAAGAGACAATGAACGGAGGAAGGAAAAACACAGATAAAACAAAAAGGTCCATGTGCCTAAAGGCATCCTCCATTCATAAAATGTTTGTAACAACTGGATTTAAACATTTGTAGATTGTAAGTTTGTGGAAAGCAATTCGAGTATGTGGCATATCTCTAACACACTCTCACCCTTATTTTGTCAAACTAAAACAATCCAAATCATTATCTTTATAAAGCCTGCTTTGCCTGCAGCAATAATCTGTGGGAGTTATTTGAAATCATCCCTACCTGCCTTACCTTGTCCAATCCAGTTTAGCTCTGAGGTTACTTCATACAATCTCTTTGTTACCTTACCTTATGATACCTTATGTGTTCGCCACTCTTCTAGCGGCACCAAGGAGCGCGACGCCCCTCGTTTTGGGTGGTGATTTGGTGCATTACATTGGTAAAGCCAAAGCCAGGTACAGTACTATATATTGGTAGTATTCATTTAAAACAAATATAATAAAAAAAGGGTAAGTGCCAGAGAATATACATGAATAAATACAAAATCACTACAAAAGAAAAGAGTAAAAGATGGTATAAATTTAAATAATTCATTATCAAACTATATGTTAGTCAATAACAGATTCCAAAAGGTATAATAGTACTCACGGTGAACTGGCCATATCCGTCAAGAATATATCCATCATCGGTGAATATGGTGAGGAAGGGTAGACTGTGGCGCCGACCGACCTCATAATCATTAGGGTCGTGGGCCGGAGTGATCTTGACAGCACCGGTACCAAACTCCATCTCCACAAAGTCATCTTGGAGGAGTGGCAACTTACGCCCGGTGAAGGGGTGAATCAACGTCTTGCCGGCCAGGTGCTTGTATCTGTGATGAAGTTAATTAAAATATAAAACTTGAAAACTAATTCAAAAGTTCTATCTATCTATCTATTTACTCAGGCCCAATCCCCACTTTTTTTTTCTTTTTTTTTGTGGGTGGCCGACTCAAGACAGAGCAAGAATAGGGATAACACAAAACACAACAGAAAACAATGAACACACAAAAACAAAATACAAATTCACACACATCTAAACTCAAAAGTTACTGTTCAAATTAATATATCGAACTCATTAAAATTCAAAACTATTAAAATGACAACACACTAAAGAAGGAAAATAATGTAATGCAATTGTTGTTTGTAACCTATCAATAAAAATGAAAATGTAAAACTTGCTAAACAAACAAACCAAAACAGGAACTGCACAATATAAAGACAAAAGTTAGTCAGTAGCCAGCCTTTACTCCTACAAGGGGTAGGGAGGATCAGCAAGAGAAACGAGAAAGGAAAAAGAGGTGACAGGAGAACATATTATAATGTAAAACATGCAAAATAAACAAACCAATACTTATACGAACACAGTAAAAGGACATAACAGTTTGCTCACAAAAGGCAAGCACACACGCATAATTAAATAGAGCTTATATCAAAATCACTATGTGGAAATAATACAATGAAGATTTAGCAATATAATACTATGAAATAAAAAATACACACAAAAAGGTCCTCTCTAAAGTTCATCAAATTGTATCATGAAATAAGTAACACTCCAAACTTAACATTAATCATAAACTACAAACCCCAATGCACTTGAATAAACTAATAAAAACATATGGTCCTCCCGGGATTTGAACTCGGGACACCACACCCAGCACATAAGTATCTAAACCATTACACCACCAGCACAGATTAAAGTGAAAAATGCATCCTGCTATACTGAAAGGGTTACTAATGATGAGTTATATTTTTTCACCAACCAACTTCACTTCTAAACTCAATTAATGAAATCCACAAATACATGTGGCACTCCAAGGACTCGAACCTAGGACACTCACACCGAAATTCCGCGCACTTATGCATTACGCTATCAAGACTGTACCAACCTCTCATCGTTGGGGTGTACGGCCACAGCGGTGTCACCCAACATGGTCTCAATACGTGTGGTTGCTACAACAATGCGCTCCTCGGATCCTTCTACTTGGTAAGCAAAGGACACTAACACTCCAAACTCAACCTTCTCATCGTACCCCGGGACTGGCAGCTCCGTCCTACCAGGCAGCTCTTTCTTCTCAACCTATGGGTAAATTTACAAACATCGATATTCAGTATGTGTTCATTGTTTTTTTTGTCCCTATTCGGGCTCTGTCTCGAGTCGGCCACCCTCAGTTAAAATCAAAGAAAAAAAAGTGGGGAATGGGCCTGAGCAAATAGATAGATTGATATTCAGTATGAACAATTATTGCCATAACACTAAATTTGCCAGCTGTCCTTACCGTAACCAAGTACAATCCAAATATTCCTAGAGATGAAATCTAATTGATATAATACCGGTAGTGTTGCTTATGAAATGTTAAATTAACTCTTAAAAGTTGACAATGATTATAAACACCATTTGAGGAGGAGTAATTTATTGACATTTTGCAGATAAGCTTCTTCAACTTCATTAGTGACCTGAAGAGGCTATCTGCAAAATGTTATAAATAAATTGCTTCACCTCAAATGTTTATATTCTCACTTATGAAGACATTCTGAGAATGGCTACGTGGAATGTTAGTGGCATGAATGATGGCACAAAAGAGAGAGAGGTTCTGGAAGTGTTAGTGAAGGCCAGGCTGGATGTATGTGGAATGACAGAGACCAAATGGAAAGGTTCAGATGTGAGAGAGTGGGAGTGTGGAATGGGTGTGTGTGCTGGAGTGAGTGAAGGAACAGCGAGAGAAGGTGCATGTTTGTTTGTAAGTAGCAAATGGAAGGAATGTGTAAGAGAGTATGGGTCTGTGGGTTCAAGGATTGTGTGGGTGAGAATGAAAGTAGGAATACAAACGTGGGTGATTGTATGCGTGTATGCCCCGACAGAGGATATACTTGAAAGAAAGAAAGAGGAGTTTCTGGATGAATGTGGAGGCGTGCCTGGAGAAGTTTGACAAGAACGAAAGAATATTTCTGATTGGGGATATGAATGGTAAGGTGGGTGATAGGAAAGTTGAGGGAGTGGTGGGAGGGTGGGGGGTACCATCAGCGGTGAATGGGAATGGTAGTGCCACTTGTGGACGTATGTGTGGGGAGGAGGCTGTGGATAGCGAACACCTTCTTCCGACACAGATGATCCACAGGTACACGTGGAAACGGATGTTGACGATGAAGGATAAGACAGTGGTGGAACGAAAGTCATTGATTGATTATGTATGTGTGGATGAACGAATGAAGAAATCTGTGATGGATGCTAGGGTGTATAGGGGTATTGGAGGGGGTCTGTCTGATCATTATGTAGTGGTAGCTAAGGTTAGGATACAAAAGAAGTGGTTTGAGGAGAGCGGGAGGGAGGCGAGAGGAGGGTGGAATGGTGAGGAGGGTGGAGAGGTTGCAGGAGGAGGAAGTCAGGGAGGAGTACAGGAGAGCAGTGGAAAGACGACTAGGTGGGTTCGACCTGGAAGTTATGGAGGAAGTGGAGGAGATGAGCAAGGTGTTTAAGGATGAGATCTGTGCAGCATGTGAGGAGGTGTGTGGAGTGAGGAGAAGAGGGAGGGGAGTGAAAGGTACAGCATGGTGGACAGAAGAGGTAGAATAGCTGTGGAAGAAAAGAAGAAAGCATATAGAGGAGTGGTTGGGTAGTAGAGGGAATGAAGATTCCGAGAGGCAGAAAGGACCGAGTTACGTGGAGAGTAAGAGGGTGGTGAGAGAGTAGTGAAGGAAAGTAAGAGAAGAGTAGATGAGGAATTTGGAAGGAATCTGAGTGTAAAATGGAGGGAGAGTAAGAAACTGTTCTGGAAAGAAGTCAAGAAAGTTAGGGAAGGTAGCAAGGGAAACAGTAAGGGTGTGAAAGATAAGAATGGGAGAATGCTAGCCGAGAAGCAAGAGAGAGTCGAAAGATGGAGGGAGTACTTCAGTGAGTTGCTAAATGAAAGGAATGAAGAGCCAGCAAACATAGCTGGATATGGTATGGGAGGGAGAAGAAGAGAAGTAGTGGAGGAGGAGGTGGGGATCAGGAGGTCAGAAGTGTGGGAAGCCATGAAAAGAGTGAAGTTGGGGAAAGCACCAGGAACAGATGGAGTGTGTGGGGAAATGTTTGAGGTATGGTGGTGAGATAGTGATAGAATGGGTATGGAAAATGTGCAAACTAGCATGGGAGAAGGGGAGTGCACCCGATGACTGGAAGACTGGCCATAATAGTCCCCCCTATATAAGGGCAAAGGGGAAAGAGGAGTGTGTGGTAACCACCGAGGAATATGTCTTCTAAGCGTAGTAGGGAAGGTATACAGTAGGGTAATGATTGAGAGAGTGAGAGTGAGAACGGAGAAATGGATAGGCGACGAGCAGGGAGGTTTTAGGAAGGGAAGAGGATGTGTAGATCAGATTTTTACCCTGAATTGTGTTGTGGAGAAGTATCTGGAGAAGAAACAAAAGGTGTATGTTGCCTTTATGGGCTTAGAGAAGGCCTATGACAGAGTGGATAGAGAAGGTTTGTGGAAAGTACTTAGAATATACGGAGTAGAGGGCAAGTTGCTGAAAGCAGTGAAGAGCATGTATGAGGGTGCAAAGGCGGCAGTACGTGTGGAGAGTGAGCAGAGCGAGTTCTTTGACCTGAATGTTGGTTTGAAACAGGGGTGTGTGATGTCCCCGTGGTTGTTTACTGTATATATGGATGGAGTTATGAAAGAAATACTATCAAGAGCAGTGGATGTTGGTGTATCGCTGAAAAGGGAGGGAATTGAGTGGAAGCTACCTATACTGCTGTTTGCGGATGATACAGTTCTTATGAGTGATAATGAAATGGGAGTTGCAGGGTCTGGTAAATGAGTTTGGAACAGTGTGCGGAAAAACGGAATTTGAAGGTAAATATGGGAAGAGCAAGGTTATGGTCTTCGAAAGGGGTGAAGTCACGAGTGTGAGGTGAAGCTGAACGGTCAGGCTATGGAGATCGTCAACTCTTTTAAGTATCTGGGCAGTGTGTTGAGTAAAGATGGGACTATGGATGAAGAGGTGCGGGAGAGGGTACAACAGGGGAAGAGGGTTGTAGGAACGCTAAAAAGCAGTAACAAGAAATAGGGTGGTCAGTATGGAAGTGAAGAAGTCCTTGCATGACAGTGTGGTAATCCCGACACTGACTTACGGAAGCGAAGCATGGACGTTGGTTGAGAGACTCAGACCAAGAGTGAGAGCAGTGGAAATGAATTACTTAAGGAGTGCGTGCGGAGTTACATGGAGGGATAGACAGACTAAGAGGAAGTAAGAAGGAGGTGTGGTGTGGAGGTATATGTGCTGGAATGTGTGAAAAGGAACAACTTGAGATGGTTCGGCCATATGGAACGTATGGAAAGCGAGAGAATGACTAAGAGGGTGTACGAGAGCGAGGTGGAGGGACAGAGGGGGAGAGGGGGAGAGGTAGACCGAATATGAGGTGGAAGGATGGAGTGAGGAACTACATGAACGAAGGCGGTGCTGGTTGGGGGGAGGGGCGTCGACTGACTGGGGACAGAGGTGCATGGGGGCGGTTCGTTCGTGGCCACCCCTTCGGGGATCACGGCGTCAGGCAATAGATAGATAGATAGATAGACAGAATTTTTCTAAATGGCAATATGTTTAAAAACAGTATGTATACATTCGATAAACAGAACACCTTTCTTCAAGACCTCTAGAAACAATTATAAATT
>CM064480.1:2067855-2137698 GCA_032716605.1 Paralithodes platypus
TCTATTTGCTTTGTTAGATGCTGCGGTGCATTGGCTTGTAGATTTTAGATTTTCATTGATAAGCACTCCTAGGTCTTTTATCTGTGATACGCTCTTTATCTTTTCTCCATTCATATGGTATTCGTATTTGTTGTTTCGGGAGCCTATTTGTAGTATCAGGCATTTGTTTACGTTAAAGGGCATCTGCCAATTTTCTGACCACTCTGATATCTTGTTTAAATCTGATTGCTGGCTACTTCTATCGCTTTCTGCTATTATTACATTTGCTATCTTAGTGTCATCGGCGAATTTGCAAATTATGTTATTAATGCCGTTGTCTAAATCATTAATATATATTATGAATAATAATGGGCCCAGAACTGAACCCTTTGGGACTCCACTAGTCACCGGAGTCCATTCTGATTCCACTCCATTAATAATTACTCTTTGTTTTCTTTCGCTTAACCAATTCCTTATCCAATTAAGTGTGTTGCCTTGTATTCCTAGATTCTCGACCTTCTGAAGTAATTTATTATGAGGGACCTTGTCGAAGGCCTTCTGGAAGTCCAAGTACACTATATCAAGACTTTTGGTAAAATCATTAATCTTAAATAGGTTGTCATAAAATTCGATAAGGTTCGTTAGGCAGGATTTTTTTGCTCTGAAGCCATGTTGACTATTATTAATAAGATTATTATTCTCTATGAAAAGTACAATTTCGTCTCTTATGGTTGATTCTAATAGTTTTACAATAACGGAAGCGAAGCTAATGCGTCTGTAATTACCTGGTAGGTTTTTGTCTCCCTTTTTAAATAGTGGTGTTATATTCGCTGTCTTCCAGTCAGTGGGTAATTGTCCATGTTGGAGTGACATGTTAAACATGTTGGTTAGGGGTTCGGCAACTTCATCTTTGACTACTTTTAGGATTTTAGGGATGAATAGGTCTGGGCCGGGAGATTTATTTATTTTCAGTAATTCAATCTGTCTAGTGACGCTTGATTGGCTAATTTTGAAGTCAGGGAGCACAATGTTGCTTGTTTTATTAGTAGCTTGTGGAGTGTTCGTGTTGGCAGCAGTGGTAAAAACGGAGCTGAAATAATTGTTAAGTGTAGAGGCTATGTCTTTGCTATCTGTTTCTAGAACACCTTGAGTGTTAAGTATGGGTCCTAGCCCGCTTTTGATTTGTTTGCTACTGTTAATGTATCTGTAAAATTGCTTAGGATTAGTTTTACTATCTTTAGCTATGCTTATTTCATAATTCCTCTTAGCTGTTTTTATTAGTGATTTTACTTTTCTTCTGGCAGCCAGGTATTGCTTACATATGGTATTATTCTTTGTTTCTCTCTTTAAGTTGTATAACCGATTTCTTTCCCTAATTGCTCTACTGATATTTATATCGTACCAAAGGGGTTTGTTTATTTTCTTACTGTGTCTTTTACGCATTGGGATATGTTTTTTTTTAGCACTCATTAATATTTTTTAAATCTTTCCCACATATCGTCAATGTTGGTGAGACCTTCGAGATGCAGATTAATATCTTTTAGGTCATTTCTTAGGCTATTGAAGTCTGCCATATTATAGTTGGGAATAAAAGTTTCACTAGTGCTGTTTGTGTGCGACATATTAATTTGGAGCTGACGATATTATGATCACAATTAGATATTAATTCCCCAACTTCTAAGTCAGAAATTAAATTTTCGTGGGTCGTTATTACTAGGTCTAAAATATTATCTCCCCTCGTGGGTTTCTGGACTAATTGATATAAGAAGTTATCTTTAATAAATTCGGTCATTTTTTCTGATGCATGGCCAGACCCTTTTACATCTCCCCAATGAATATTAGGAAGATTAAAATCGCCTATGATAAGGGTTTCTTTTGTTGATAGAGTTTTTTCTAAATTATTGTATAGGTCTATATCCTCTTGATAGGTATGAGTTGGACGACGATATACGACAACCACATTAATGTCTATATCCTTGTTATTAATTTTCACACATAACAGTTCTGAGTTATTAGAAGGAATTTGAACCTCAAGTGAGCATATATTTTCTTTTATATACAGTAATACACCTCCTCCTCTCTTACCTACTCTGTCCTTGTGATATAGTTTATAGGAATTGATCTGATATTCGTGTGTGAAATCGATATTGTTGGTGTCTATATAAGTTTCTGTTATCGCAATTATATCTATTTCTTCATTTAGTAACATAATTCTTAGTTCGTCAATCTTATTTCGTAGACTTCTGGCATTAAAATACATTAATTTGATTGCTTGTTTATTCTCTCTCGATCTTTTGTAAGTGGGGGAATCCGACAGCAATGACGAGAGAGAGAGAGAGAGAGAGAGAGAGAGAGAGAGAGAGAGAGAGAGAGAGAGAGAGCGCGAGAGAGAGAGAGAGCGCGAGAGAGAGAGAGAGCGCGCGAGAGAGAGAGAGAGAGAGAGAGAGAGCGCGAGAGAGAGCGCGAGAGAGAGCGCGAGAGAGAGCGCGAGAGAGAGAGAGAGAGCAAGTTGCCTATAGCGCGTTTATCATGCTACACCTTTACCTAATCTTATCAAGGCTTATGGTATTATGAGGCTCTGCGAAGATGTTTTTCATAGTTGAATATTTAATGCATAAGAATTTGTTATATTCCTACCACAATCGAAGGTGGGTAAGTGAGATGTTAGACAACTTATTTATTGTGCCATTACCAAAGTTTAAATTAATTGTTCTTCATATAATAATTCACGCTCCAGCCACAGGTTTCTTTGTAATCCACCACCACCTACCCCTATCCTACACTACTGCCAGTTGCCCTCTATAGTTTGTCACTCCACACTTTGTATCTGGATATCTTTATGCATGTTCTGTCTCGTGCTCGTCTTTTACCTTTCTGTAAAGTTTTTTCCCATAGCTTTGTATCTTTCTTGAATTTGCCTAGCTTACCTCTGCCGTTTTAATTATGAGTTTTAGTGCCACATAGTTTTCAAGGACTTGGTGCTAGTCTTTATAATAATAATACCTTCTCCCCTCTGCCATCAATGATTCTCGAGGTAGAAACACACAGTTTCTTATTGGACGGTGTCTGTTTCAATTTGCTACAACTTTAGCAGTATTATATTGAGCTGGATACACAGGCCTAGTTTGCCTTTTTCCAGAGGATCTACTGTAAGAAACTGTAAGAATATGTTTCATTAATACCAGCAATCCAATATTTTGCAATCATAATACCACATAATGATGAAAACACAAATTTAATAATTCTTTCACAGTTAAGTAATTGGTCACCCACTTTCCTCCACCCCCACCTGCCGCTGGTTACCCCTCCCGCTCCTGTACCCTCCTTCCCCCTTCCTCCACCTCCTACCCCCACACCATCACTGTTACCAGATAATTTATGGGCACTAATTGTGCTGCCCTCTATTGAAGTCTTGGACAGACCAAGGCTGTATCTGTTTCATCTGTCCACAGCTGTACATACTATGATTAGAGAGGGAGGAAGGAAGAAGAGAGGGGGAGGGGGAGGGAGAGGGGAGAGGGGAGAGGAGAGAGGAGAGAGGAGAGGGGAGAGGGAAGGGAGGAAGGGAAGAGGGAAGGGAGGAAGGAACGGGGAAGGAGAGGAGAAAGGATAGGAGTAAGGGACAGGGAAGGAAAAGAGAGGGATGGAGCGGAGGGAGAAAGAGATGAAGAATGAAAAACAAAATACAAAATCTAACAAACCTCAATATCAGAGATGGCAGACTTGAGTGTACAGGACCAGTTGACCAGCCTGTTAGACCTGTAGATGGTGCCGTCCTCGTGCATCCTAACGAATGCCTCCTTAACGGCCTCCTGGGGTCCCGGGTCCATGGTGAAGGTGGTGCGGCCCCAGTCCAGAGAGGAACCCATCTTCTCAAGCTGGTGGTAGATACGCCCACCTTTCCTGAACGCAAATAATATCGCATTACCTTCTTTACTTACTGCAATTACTGGTACCATACTTTAATTATACTGTACTACAAAATTGTACAATTATTACAATGTTTCCTAAATTTTATCAAATATACTGCATAGACAAAACTAAAAGCATGCAGATCCTTACTCATTCTTCCACTGCCACACCCGATTTATGAACTCCTCTCGTCCGAGGTCATGGCGAGACTTTCCCTCCTCCCGCCGCACCTTCTTCTCCACAGCCACCTGGGTAGCTATACCGGCATGGTCACATCCAGGCACCCACAGAGTAGTACGCCCAACCATGCGGTTCCTAAATGAGGGAGGGGGTGGGGGAGGAATATTGTAATAAAGTGTTATTGGTGTTGTTGTCGTTCCTTAATTTAAGCTGCCTGGCCGAACAGCCCCGAGTCCCTAAGGAAGGCCATTGCTACAGTCAGGCTTTCCCACAGGGCTCTCAAGGAGTGTAGATTATGTTATTGGCGTAATTGATTGTGTGAAATGCAGTCTTCTACGATGTGTTTAATGGTATGGGGTGCTGTGTTACATCCCGGGCAATAATAAAGTACCGGTAATACAGTTGCATCTTGTATGGTTGGCCAAATAAGTTGTTTCGCCGCTGTCATTACGTTTTGCTCACTGTGTGTTGTATTAATGTCTGACAGATGTTGAATAGGGTGTGTAAAGATAGGAAATTTGTTATATATCTCACTCAAAATGATGAATTAATGCTTAAATATTGCTGATACCAATTATTGGTCGAAATATACTTGGTGCCGCGACATCACTTATTTGGTCGACTGTACTAATATCTCCCTTTCCTTTTATCTTTAAACCTTAAAGAGCGGCGCTTGACTTAAGTCGTGCACCAATTTGCAGCAAGTTAGGAGCATTATTAAGGCTTTTAAAGGGTTAAAATCGAGTGCAAATGGCCGGGAGACCAGCGGGCCAGACAGCCGACTCCCAGGGCTTACCGCCGCCCATTAACTCATGTTCCCTGTGTTCTCGAGAGGCCGGCAGTGTAGCCAGTAGTGAGCATAGCTGGGAAAAATATACCGATATATGCTAAACTTCCATGTTCGTGGCACCACTGCACGAGAACCACGAGTGCTACGTAGCTCGTTCTGGTCTCATTTTGAAGCTTTTAGTGCCTATTTATTTGCTAAATATTTTTTTTGTTCATGCAGATGCTTGATTTATCATGCAGGAGGGCCTGAATATGCCCAAATGAGCCCAAAACACCCCGCTAGACAAGGGTTAATTAAAAAAAATACTGTAATTAACTGTCAGATTTAATGCTATACCAGCTTTAAATGTTTTCCTTGCATGGCTTATTTCTAGCTAACAGGTTAGCCTACTTCTGAAGTTAGCCAAGTGAGGAAAACATGTTAGCTGAGGATCTTTAAAAAAGTAAATAATTATTCAAAATGCCGGCTTAGATACATCATACATGCATGACAGACATAAATATGAATATTTATGTTGTCATAAATGCCAATTCTCCAAATCAGCTAATTCAATAATGCTCACATTATGCAATTTTCAAAGATCCTAATGTTTTTAGTTTACATTTACAGTTAACTTAATATCCAGTGTGCCAAATCCAATAGATCAACAATTGTGTTGTTATCCATAAAGTGCTGGCAGAATATGATGGCAATGTAGTGATGAAGATCAGTGACTCTTCCCTCCACACTAAGGGGATGCTGTATGCTGCTGGTAATACGTGGGCAAAGAGGAAGATGCTTGTACACTTGAGTACTGTATGTTGTTATGAGTATAGTGAGATGGATGTGTAATGCCACAGGAAGAGAGGGATCAACAAGAGAGTGGAGAAAAATTTGGTATAGAGCATGTTGGTGAGGTGATGCGTACTGGTAGACTGCGGTGATATGGCCATGTGGATAAAATAGATGATGATGATTGGGTAAAGCAGGTTAAGTATGGAAGGGGAAAGAAAAACAACAGACGCTAAGCCGAGGAAAACCTGAAACAATATCTTGAGGAAGAATCTCAAGGTTGCTGTAGCATGGAAACGGCTATCAGGTGACCGAAGCATACAGTTCTGTGCAAAACACGGTACAGCTTCTCAACTGATACTCTAGTTATTAAATGTAAGAGAAAAAACAAGCATGGGTCACAGACGTGAAAAGAAATTCCAATTGAAAGAAGCAATTATATAATATATAACATAATTATTTTCCACTTACCAGCGACAGATGGCATCTTCAACCGAGTTTGTGAGTGCGTGTCCAAGATGTAAACTGCCTGTTACATTAGGTGGAGGAATAACCATGATGAACTTTCCTTTTGGGTTATCCTTGTCCAAATTTCTCTGTAATATTTACAAATACAGTAAGACGTACGATAAATACTACAAATACTGTAAGTTTACAGTAAAACATTATATGAAATCATGAGTACTGGCTGGTATTATACAAAATATATTGAATTCATATAAGAAAATACAAGTATTATGGTACATAAAATAATAATAATAATAATAATAATATTTATTCAGTTAGCAATTTACAGAGTTGGTACCACATAGTATGTTACAAAAATGACATGTACCAGCCTTGCATAATTCCAACTAAGGATAGCCCAATAAGGCCGTTAGGCGTACTGTATTTCCATTGGGGTCCTTATGGGATTAGGTTAGCTGGGGAAATGGGGAGGATAAAGAAATAGATACTTTAGAGAAAGTATTTCTAGGGGGTTATTTTAAGATACCTTACATCCTATAGTAAATATCAGTAATCCGTAATCAGTAATCATTTCAGTTTGGTTTGTCTATCTCTTATGTCGTATTTAGTAGTAGACATAAGCTTGGTGCTCCCTTCTCGCAGCTGTCCGGTTCAGGTGTTCCTTCAGGCTACGTCTGAAGGAATACAGTGTTCTCTTTTCACGGACTGACTGGGGTAGGTCGTTCCAGTCTTTGATGGCAGTGAAGAAGAATGTTTGCTTACCCTGTCCTTGGATTCTCGGGACCTTAAAATTAAACATCCTGTTTCTTGAATGAAAGCAACATCACATCAAGACAATGATTGGTAGAACTATTCTCTATTATACAATGTTAGAGCAAATGCCACCAAATGTATACAGGGTACATTACAACCCAACCTTCTGCAACCACCGTCTTACACCCTCAGGCCCCGTTCTTGTGGTGGGAGAGGAGAGTTACACAGCAAGGTGTACTTGGCCAAAACCATTATATCCAGGATACCAGTTTAGCTTTTCAGATAGAACATCATAAATATCCACTTATTCTAAATTACAGTTTACTAATCTAGGTGAATAAAGGTATTAGGAGTGAGGAGACTGCTCGTCCGTCTCTCGCTGTCTGGAAAATATATATACATAGGAAGTGGGAGCCTTTGTTTGCGAGTCTAATACACTAACCATTGTAACACAGGTACAAGAGTGTCTTCGCAAAAGTTGCTTGTTTATACCCAGCATGTAGTTACTGTATACCAAACCTTGTGTTATTCCATCAAAAAGTATCTTAGATAATGTGATGTTGGTTGTAATACTGACCCCATATTCTGGTTTAAAGAATCCTTCCTTCTTCCACCAGTCATACCAGGCAGCCTCCACATATTTGGGACTGTATTGTGCCGGCAGCTCCACACTCACATCCTTCCTCTCTCCAGCTGGGGTCTCAACTTCGTACGCTATCACCTTTTTCTGATAAAACATACAAAATTGAATAAGCTCCTGTCACATGGGAAATTTAAGAGGCAGAATGGGGAAGAATTTAGTTACCGGGCGTACGGTCGTCACGTTTACGTCGGTCTTGCGTTAGTGGTTATGTTCCCGTCTATTTTGACAGCTATTTGTTTTCTATTATTTGCCCCTTGCTGGCAATATATATGATGATGACAATATGTCATGGGGGAGTGAGAGGGGACAAAGCCCCCCTCAACCCATTATTGTGTCCCAAGCAGTCAAAATAGACGGGAACATGATCGCGAGTGTCCGCGTAGTGTAAACAAGGCGGGTGGTACGCCCGATAATTATAGGGAATAGGCTCGCAGCCTTATTATACATAATTTGGATTTTTTTTATTTAAATACCACAAATTTTCCATGTGTTTTTTTATAAACAAAATTGGTCATTTGCATCAATATATAGTGTTTGTAATTAATTAGAAATCTCGGGAAAACCTATTTTCCCCATTAGGCCTATCGATCGATGTTGAGACAGCCCCTCGATAGTGATTTGAAAAGACATTAGCCTAGCCTAACCTAACCTAACCCAGTATTATGGGTGGGGGCTGCCGCCCCCACACCCCCGCTGGTTGAGTACTAATCCCTTAATAAAACAAAACAAAATTAGCTGTCGATTATACGAAGGTGAAAGAAAAGTCGATGAAGTCTATGGTGTTGACTGCAATCTTCAGCTTGATTGTACATTGATAACGGGAAAGTACCGTATTGACAACCTTGTTACGAAAAAGAAATTTTAGTACCATACTTTTTGATTAGGTTTTGCCGAGGGTTAAAACAAATTTTCTTATGATCTTTAGAGCATATAGATTCAATATTTATCTTCAAATATATCAACAAAATTTGTGGTATTAAAATAACATTAAACCCATAATTTATTAGGGACAATGTAGGTCTATGGAATCCTTATACTGTACTGTACAGTACTCATGTTAGTCATGTATAATCCACTGTGGGAGAATAATTGGGATGGATGTAGTTACCGGGTGTACCACTACCTACATACAACATAAATCATACATAAATACTTATAAATCTATAATACTAGGTTAGGTTGTTGTTGTTGTTCCCCAAGCTGCCTGGCCGAACAGCCCCAAGGCCCCGAGCAAGGCCAAGGCCATAACCAAGCGCCCCCACAGAACCCTCCCTGAAGACCACAATAAAGCCTGGGTGACCGAAGCCACTCCATGGCGGGGAGCTGAGAAGGGTGAGGAAACGCCCGGGAAACCAAAGCCCCACCCAGGGCCCTGTGCCCCTCAGCAATTATGAAGAGAAAGTTGATGGGCAAAGGAAAAATGTGACGCTTTGGCTTCCAATCTTGGTAGATTGGGAGGTCAATCCACGGAAGAGACGCCGTCACTTGAGATCTAGAAAATATATAAGTAAAAGGAACAGTCAGAGTAAGCTATGGGTATGGCAGAGATCGCTCAGTTCTCACCAGGTTAGGTTAGGTTGTTTGGTTAGGGTAATGTATTTTTGTATCCAAAGGCAGTCAAAATAGACGGGAACATGATGGTGAGCGTCCGCGACTCCGCGTAGTGTAAACAAGACGGGCGGTACACACGGTAACTACATTCTTGCCGAATAATTTTGATCACATTTATAAAATCCGACATTAAAGAAAAAAAACGCCCATTCTCATCAATCTCAGAACGCTTTCGGACATCCTCACTGTTTACAAACGCCGCCTTTATGCAGTATAATCGATTTTCCGCCTGCTGGCAACATAGATGACTTATGTTCTTATGTTCTTATGTTCAATAATTCATGGTCAATATACAGGAGGCGCTACAATATAGGTAGCAAAATTCTAATGATAGTTTTGGGTTCCTATCATCATATGCTTCATTTCTATATACTTTTTATCCCCGGGAAAAACAAAAACAAATCTTGGGATTTTTCATTTATTTTTTTGGGATTTTTTGTTTTGGTCATTACCTAACCAAAAAACCTAACCTAACCTAATAGCCCCCAAATACATTTAAGTTAGGTTAGGTTAGGTTTTTTGGTTAGGTTAATAAAAAAAATAAAAAAAAAATCCAAGAAAAAAATAAAAAACCCAAGATTTTTTTTTTTTCCCAGGGATAAAAAGTGGGCCTATATAGAAATGAAGCATATGATGATGGGAACCCAAAACTACCATTAGAATTTTGCTACCTATATTGTAGCACCTCCTATATATTGACCTAATTCATTGGGGGATGAGGGGGGCAAAGCCCCCCCCCCCCCATTGTGTATCCCACATTGGTATTATAACTCTAGGCTATCTATAGGCCTACCAGCACCGCCTTCATCCATATAGGCTGCTTATTAGGCTATAACTAAGACCAAAAAAACACTCATTGGAGGAAAAAACATGAAAAATAAGGGTGCGAGCCTCGGAGCCTATTCCCTATAATTACCGTACGCCTGAATACTAGGCCTACATCCTTCAATCCTTGCCGCGATATTTAAAAAAAATTGTGTAGCCTAAGTTTAGTTTAGGCCCAAGGCTAGGCTAGTCACGGGGATTTTAACGGTAAAATTTTAGTTTAGGCTAGGCCTATTACCGGAAATGCTGTATCGTCGTCGCGTTGTTTACATGCGTTTGCACCTCAAGGATACGTTAGTGTCTAGCCTACGCTAATTTGACGACCATACGCCCGGATACTACATCCTTCCCAATATTGCACTCACACTTTCAAATAGGCTAGGCTACTAACAAATGCCTGAAAATAAGATAAAATATAGGCTAGTAATTACAGGCCTAGGCTAGGCTACCTTAGTGGGTTAGTTTATAGGTTAGGCTGTTACAAGTTTTACCTCTTCAACTTTTTTAGGCTTCTTTGGTGGTCCCTCTTGTTTCGTGTCCGCCACCACTTTAGCTTGCTTTTCTGCAAACTTGGCTAGCTTGGCAGCTTTCTTAGCTTCTTTCTCCAGCTGCTTGGCTGTTTTAGGCTTGCCATCACCTGCCCCACCATCTTGTGGTGCAGCTGTATCGGTGTCCGTCATATTGATGAGGTTAATGGCCTAATGCAATAAACTCACTATAATATATCAAAGGTGTAATAATACAGTTAACCGGTATGAGAGGAGCTGTCAACCTCGTGTTGTGTCAGGGCCACCACCACACCACAGCTGACCCACGGTGTTGGTGTTGTCAACCCTAACCTTTAAATATCGCTACAATACAATCATTACAAAAGGCGCTAAAATAATGTAGAACATAAAGTAAACTACCTACACTCTCATACTTGGAATTTTGGAAATAGACAAAATCTCAAGGTCATTGCTAATTTGCTAAATTGTCAAACGGTGTCGATTGCTAAATGTCAAAATTAACGCTAGATGAAATACAGTACACAAATATATAGCCCTAACTCTAAAACAGCTAGATTGGCAGACCTGTCACTCTTGATTTTCTCACCACATCAAAGTTCGGGGAAAATCATGGTGAGAAAAATCATTAAAGGCTTACCAAAGAACTAATGAGCTTTATTCTGCTTTAAATTTGAGCTTGACTGCTTTACTGATGAATATGTTGGAATTGTGTATTTATTGTTCCGAATTCACATACAACTCCCGCACTAAATTAAGAGCGCTGATTTCAAATTCATGAGTATTGCATCAGCTAATATAGGCTATAAATAGTTACAATGTGATAACATCATGATTGCATATAATGATGATAATATAATGCTCAGGCTCATTCCCCATTTTTTTATTTTTATTTTTTTACTGGGAGTGGCCAACTTGAGAAAGCCCGAATAGGGGAAGAAAAAAAATTCACACACAATACAAAAACACAAATTCACACACATCTAGGTCACTCAGAAGACCCAGAGACGAGGATCCCTCCAGCACTCCCCCGGCCCCCAACATCCCGGAGAAGTTTCGGTCTCAGCAGGCAGACATACAGCGAAGTCCTACCATCACAAGCTCGCCCACCACACTTCCAGGCGCACCCTTCATATAAACCGTCTCCCCGGGCCAGGCGCCTGATAGACTATTATCTAGTCCAACTTGCGCCCGAACCCTTCCCCCAAATGACCGCATGTTCACTTATCTATTCACGTGCATTCTCCATTCATTTCTGTCTATCACCACTTCCCTAGCCTGATCTATAGTCATTCCTCTATCATCCAAAGCTTGTCTTACACAGTCTCTCTATCTCAATGGGGGTCTTCCTATCCCTCTATCTCCCATAATTGTTTCTGACTCACATATTCTCTTTGTAAGCCTTACATCTTCCATTCATTCAACATAGGCCTAAACATACCAGCTCAGCACCCTTCATTATAATCTAACTAATATATATCATTGCTCGTTTGTTTTTTGTTTATACATTGCCAGTTTTTAAGCTAGAGCTGAAATAATTATCTACTGCCCCTCAACTTTCTCTTCATAATTTCTGAGGGGCACAGGGCCCTGGGTGGGGCTTTGGTTTCCCGGGCGTTTCCGCACCCTCCTCAGCTCCCCGCCATGGAGTGGCTTCGGTCACCCAGGCTTTATTGTGGTCGGCAGGGAGGGTTCTGTGGGGGCGCTCGGTTATGGCCTTGGCCTTGCTTGGGGTCTTGGGGCTGTTCGGCCAGGCAGCTTGGGGAACAACAACAACAACAACAACAACTGCAGTACTGTAGTATGAATGATATGGGTTGAGTGTAAATGGGATCTGCCTCTTGTGGGCCGGTCGGCCTTATGCAGATTTCCGGTTTCTTCTGTTATGGGAGGGGTGGCCTGTGGCCTCATTGGTCAGGTCAGGTCAGGTGAATATAGGGGATTAATGCCTATTGCAATGGCTCTACTTATATATAATGCATGTTGAATGTTAGTGGTTGTGAAACCATATTTTTTACCTAAGATCATAACTATTTCACAAATTAAAAAAATCTTATTTGACTGACCGTCGCATTCACCTACCGAATGTACGTGTGAAGCTTGGTGAAAATCCATCCAACGGTCTAGGAGGAGTTTCGGGACTGACGGACGACAACGACGACACCAGACATTTTGGCTGGTGGTACCCCACTATAGAAGGGGGCGATACCAGAAAAGCGATGACCTATACCCTGTTCCAAGTAGATTGTCCAAAAATCATATACCTTAACCTCTATAACTCAAGAAGGGCTAGAGAAAATGGGCTGTAATTTTCCTCACCTATTCCCTAGCAGCCTAGCTGACCCATTCCAAATGGTAGAAATGTTAGCTCGATTATTCCATCGTTTGTGAGTTAAAGAAGTTAATGTTCAAGAGTTTGGGCATACTTACTTGGAATACGGTATAGTACGCCATAATGTGATCGAGGATTACAAAGTTTGTTTAGTGCCCCTTTTACGGTTTCAGTTTGTGTATTAATAGTGTTGTTGTTCCCCAAGCTGCCTGGCCGAACAGCCCCAAGGCCCCGAGCAATTCCAAGGCCATAACCGAGCGCCCCCACAGAACCCTCCCTGCCGACCACAATAAAGCCTGGGTGACCGAAGCCACTCCATGGCGGGGAGCTGAGGAGGGTGCGGAAACGCCCGGGAAACCAAAGCCCCACCCAGGGCCCTGTGCCCCTCAGCAATTATGAAGAGAAAGTTGAGGGGCAAGGGAAAAATGTGATGCTTTGGCTTCCACTCTTGGTAGATTGGGAGGTCAATCCACGGAAAAGACGCCGTCACTTGAGATCTAGAAAATATATAAGTTAAAGGAACAGTCAGAGTAAGCTATGGGTATGGCAGAGATCGCTCAGTTCTCACTCTGATAGACCAGCCCATCACCACATGACTAGAATCCAATCCTCTCAGCATCAGCTAGGAAAGGCCCTTGAAAGCCGCCTTTGGCGGGGGGATAGCTCCCCTATTTCAACCCCTTACGGGGTCGGGCACCCGCCCTTAATAGTGTTGTTGTTATGATGTTCATTCATAACAACATTAATAGTGTTGTTGTTATGAATGAACATCATTGATTGCAAGTTTAGTGAGGAGAGGCCCTTGATGCTGAATAATGAAGAATTGTTCAAATGTAATGGTAATCAAAGTTTAATGTGTATTCAAGCTAACCGGGCAGAAATTGGGAACACTGCCTTTCTATGCATTTGTATAGCAAATAGTATAAATAAAGGCGGCATCACACGAGCAGTTTAGAAAGATAGCAAGGGAAGTATGGAAAGGCATTACCATTTTCTGCCAGGTTAGTTTGAATACACTTTAGCCCCTTCAGCACCATGACGTCTTTTTACCTTCCATTCTGGCGAAATTTAGACAATTTTATGCAGCTTCAAAAGGACCTATGTTACGCAAGAGGGTTTATTGAGATCATATTTACACATTTGAGTCCCAGAGGTAGATTATAAACTAAAGAAATTCATCAAATGGTAACCAGAATATGATGAAAATTACGTAATGGGTTGGCCGGAAGAATTAGCATTATGTATGTCCAAAGGAGGCAAATATTTTGAATACATTTTAACTGTTAGAAGAATATGGTGCAATAAGCTTATAAGGTTATAGGCATGTGATAAAGAGTCGCTGGAACTCCTGTTTCATTTGCTTGGCCTCTCTTACTGATTTTCTTTGTGCCTCATTTACACTGAGAGCAATCCAGCTAGCTCTCACAAACACCTCCTCCTCCTATCCACTTCACTACACTAAACATGCACACCACACTTCATTCCTCCACACCAAAATTAAAAAAACACAAAATGATGAATTTTAGCCCAGCCTCGGAGTCCCCAGGGGGGGGGACCATAAATGCCCCCTCACCCGACCGACCATCCCCTGACGACCCCACACAATTACCTGGACCTCGGCCTGTTACTCTTTCTATTAATTTCTGCAACATTCGCGGACTTTCCTCTAACTTTCACTCTGTTGAGCACCATCTCTCCTCCTACAAACCTGATCTTCTCTTCCTCACCGAAACCCAGGTGTCTGTAGCAACATCCAGCAACCCCTTCTCTGTATCCTCCTACTTTCTCTATCCTAGTTTCAAAGCCAAAGGTGGATGTTGTGCATATGTGCACAACAAACTCACTTGCTCTCGTGTTCCCAATTTCGACTCCTCTGAATTCTCAACTTTATGGCTCAAACTTTCCTGTCATTCTCTTACTAAATATTTCTGTGCTGTCTATCTTTCCCCTAACTCCCCTTTCCTAAATTCTTTGACTATCTAAACTCTACAGTGGAACACATTCTATCCATTTCTCCTTTCTCAGAAATCTCCATCTTAGGAGATTTCAACGTTCACCACCGCCAATGGCTCTCCTCTCACACTACTGATCCACCTGGTGAACAAGCCTACGTCTTTTCTATCCTAAATGACCTAGAGCAGTTAGTTCAGCAACCCACCCGTATCCCGGATCGCATCGGAGATCGGCCCAACATTCTTGACCTGTTTCTAACTTCTAACCCTTCTTCTTATACTGTCGATCTTTTCTCTCCTTTGGGCTCCTCCGACCATAAACTTATCTCTGTCACCTGTCCTATCTCTCCAGTACAGCCACCCGATCCTCCTAGCGGCGGCGCTTTTGGCACTTTGGCGCTGCCGACTGGGAGGCTCTTCGGCAGTACTTCTTTGATTTCCCATGGAATGATTTCTGCTTCCATGGCCGGGGACCCTCGGAGAGTGCTGAACGCATTACCGAGGTAATCCTATCGGGCATGGAAGCATACATTCCATTCTCTTTCTCTCAGACTAATGCTAAAAAATCTTGGTTTACTCACGCCTGTTCTACTGCTGTCCGCAATAAGGAGGAAGCATTCAAACGGTACCGACGCCTTAAAACTCAAGACTCTCATTCTTCATATGTTTCTGCCCGGAATCAAGCCAAATCTGTTCTTCGACTTGCCAAACACTCTTTCATCAATAATAAATGCACTGAACTATCCAACTCTAGCTCTTCCCAAGCTTTCTGGCATCTAGCCAAAAACCTCTCCAACAATTTCTCTTCCTCGTCTTTCCCTCCCCTTTCCCACTCTGATGGCACAACCATCACTTCTTCCTCTGACAAAGCTAAACTCTTCGCTCAAACTTTTGCTAGAAACTCCACCTTGGATGATTCCGGTGCTATTCCTCCCTCTCCGCCCTCCTCTCTCTTACTTATGCCTAATATCCTAATCTCTTCTAAAGATGTACTTTCTACCCTCTCTGGGCTTAACACTAATAAGGCGTACGGTCCGGACGGTGTTCCTCCTGTTGTTCTCAAAAACTGTGCTTCCGTGCTGACTCCCTGCCTAGGCAAACTCTTTCGTCTCTGTCTATCCTCTAACGTCTTCCCTTCATGCTGGAAGTTTGCTCACATTCAACCTGTCCCAAAGAAGGGTGACCGCTCTCAACCCTCCAACTATCGTCCAATTGCTCTTATCTCTTGTCTTTCTAAAGTTTTTGAAACTATTCTTGCTTCCAAATTTCTTAAGCATTTCTCTTCTCATAATCTGCTCTCAGATCGCCAGTATGGCTTCCTTAAGGGTCGCTCTACTGGTGATATTCTTTCATATCTTAACTAACTCTTGGTCATCCTCCTTTCGGGACTTCGGTGAGACTTTTTCTATTGCACTAGACATATCGAAAGCCTTCGATAGAGTCTGGCATAAATCTTTAATTTCTAAACTACCCTCCTTCGGTTTCTATCCCTCCATCTGTGCCTTTGTCTCTAATTTCCTTTCCGGCCGTTCCATAGCTGCGGTTGTGGACGGCCATTGTTCACTTCCTCACCCTATAAACTCCGGTGTTCCTCTGGGCTCTGTCCTATCTCCTATTCTCTTTCTAATTTTTATAAATGATCTCCTTAACTGTACCTTAATTCCCATCCATTCATACGCAGACGACTCAACCTTACACTACTCCATTAGTTTTTCAGAACGCCCCAGCCAGCAATCCCTCAACGACAAACGTAATGAAGCCATAGAACTCTTAAATTCTGATCTAAATACTATTTCCAATTGGGGCAGAGAAAACCTTGTTAACTTTAATGCTTCCAAAACCCAATTTCTCCATCTATCTACCCGTCAGGATCTCCCAGCGGACTATCCCTTATTCTTCAACAATACAAAAATCAACCCTTCATCTTCTCTCAATATTCTTGGTGTCTCTTTTTCTTCTGCTCTCATTTGGAAGGACCATATTACCAGTCTTGCTAAGGCAGCCTCCCAGAAGCTGGGTGTGCTCAACCGCCTTAGAGGGTTCTTTTCCCCTGCACAGCTTCTTGCTCTGTACAGGGGCATAGTGCACCCTTGTATTGAGTATTGTTCACATGTGTGGGGAGGTTCCTCTCACACCGCTCTCCTAGACAAAGTTGAAAGGAAGGCCTTTCGTATCATTAACTCCCGTCCACTCACCAACTCTCTGCAATCTCTCTCTCTCCGCCGCAATGTTGCATCTCTCTCGCTATTCTATCGCTACTATAATAATCAGTGTTCCTCAGAGCTATCCCAGTGCATACCACCTCCTTTACGTAGGGCACGTGGTACCCGTCTTGCAAACTCAATCCCACCCCTACTCTGTGCAACTCTCCAACCCAAGAGTGAAACGTTACTCTCAAACTTTCTTCTACTCAACATCTGAGCTCTGGAACTCTCTCCCAGAATCAGTCTTTCCCTCTTCCTATGACTTAAATTGCTTCAAACTCCGTGTGTCCAGGCATTTTGGCTCGAACGTCCCTTGATTTTGGCCCGGTCACTCTTTCAACTATGGGGGAGGCACTCGCTATAGGCAGTTATGCCTTTTGCCTCCCTCAATCACATAGACAAAAAAAAAAAAAAAAAAAAAAAAAAAAGCTATCATTCATCTGTTGCCAGACGCCTTGATCTCCGAGGGGATTGTCACAAATGAATCAAAACATTCCGAGGCAATGCGTTCAATTCTCTAGCTTGTTTTTGGAGGAGGGTTATTAGCCCAATCGTCCATTGTTGTGTATAGTATGAGAGGTGCATGTGGAATGCTATCATAGTGTTGGAATGGTTGTGGATGAGAATATGATCAGGTGCTATATTCATATTTTTTCACCAGCCAACTTTACTTCTAAATTCAATTAATGAAATGAACAAATACATGTGGCACTCCAAGGACTCGAACCTAGGATATTCACACCAAAATTCCGCGCATTTATGCATTACGCTATCATATACTTGTGTACATACAACACTGGTGTACAGTACCTCATCTTTAATTTTCATTGCAGCTAAGGGGTTGGAAGGCTTTGCCCGCAGGTCAATATACCTACGGTGCAACAAGCAAGTGGCAAACCTGGGACCTTCCACACTGCCAAGTTAATTTAATTGGAGTCGGCTTGTGGCTTCGGCTTCGCTGCATGTATGCCTGCCGAGATCGGAACCTCTCCGGGTGGTCGGGGGTCGGGGGCCAGGGGAGTGCTGGAGGGACCTTGGTGACCCTGGTCTCTGGGTCTGGATGACCTAGATGTGTGTGAATTTGTATTTTGTTTTTGTGTGTTAATTGTTTTCTGTTGCCCCTATTCTTGCTCTGTCTTGAGTTCCCCCCCCCACAAACCAAACCAAAACTGGGACGACACGAGATAAACGGAACTCCCAGAGAGTGCACACTCTTCAATTACAGGATAATATACCTTCACATTGCATATGAAAATATTTATTCATTTCAAGATATACAATCCATACAAATAAGTGCATTCTCACTAGATCACAGGTTACCTTACATCTGAGACACGTAAGATCAATGGCAGTAGAAAACTCTCAACTCTCATAAATTATAAATAAACTAAATGCAAGAAAACACATGCTTAACTTTATCCAATGATAATTAAATAACAAAATGGATTTAAGTAAGAGATAGGTTAATGTGAAAAGATTTCCCAGCATCAAAATAGTTGTCCTGGTGGCTACTTATCACAAAGAGATCAGTTACAAAAGGCGTACCTTCAACTGTATTTCACTTAACCCCTTCACCACCATGACGTAAGTTTCATCATAGTTTGGTTACCATTAGATAATTTGTCTTTAGTTTATAATATACCACTACGACTCCAATGGGTAAATACGATCTAAAAAAAAAACTCTCTTAACCTGGCAACGGCGAGGGGGGGGTATTGAACTAGCTGCCCATGGGCGAGCATATAGGCTCCATTCAGGCCTATAATCGGAATTTTACGATAAATATCGTTATTACTTATTCATATGAGCCTATTTTACCTTCACTATGAAGATAACCTGTAACAACAATAAAACAAGTGAAAATATAATTTTTCTGGTCAAAATCGTGAATATAGATGGACCAGCCCATTCATGAATTATGGAGAAAATTGAGGCAACCCCTCCCTTCACGAGGCCTCAAGCCACACTGAGCTTACTCATACACACACCCGCTAGGCACGTAAGCACATCCTCCACACATTTTGCTAATGTTAGCACCAAAATATACCAACGAATTAGGGAATAACAGGGAAAATAGGTGATAATTGAAGGGGGAGGGGAAAAGGGGGAAGGAGGGGATATGGAGGAGTGATATGAGGTATAGGGGGAAACAAAATAAAAAATAAACAAAATTTGTTTAGTGCTACTGGGGCCGTTTAAATGTTTTTTTTAGGCCTCCCTCTTAAGAGCTTTGCCGCCCTCGCCCAGTAAAACTTCTTATGAGCTTTCTCGCCGTTTATGGGTTAATAACATAGGTCCTTCTGACTCTACATAAAATCATCTAATTTTAGCCAGAATCAAAGATAAAAATGCGTCATGGTGCTGAAGGGATTAATATTATCTGAATTAGTGGTATAGCTGCTTGATCTGGATTATTATTTCATGCCCGCAGCAAGAGAATATATTGTATTAGGCAGTAACACAAAGAAAGCATGTCCAAATAAGTCCAGCTAAATACCATAGCCTACTTAACCCCTACTGTACCATAGGGTATCACCATAAAAGTCCCCCCCCCCCCCAGTCCCAAGCAATGTGGCCAAAATGGCAAGATATAACAACCTCCCACTTCAAAAGATGGATGAATACTGCCTCTCACAGCCTGTAGAAGCTTGGATATACGCTGAGAAGTGTTGCCAACTCTAGAGCAGTTGCTCAAACGGTCGTGGTACCAGGCACTGCCTGATACTGGCAGTTACAAGGATCGTATATTACTGACAGCTCTCTGCCGTCGCTGGAACTGGGGAGTGATTTATCTACTGACGGCTCTCTGCTGTCGCTGGTACTGAACGGGTTAATGATGAAACAAAAGAAAAAATGCACAATTCTAGATTTGGTGTAATTTTCACACTTAATGTATCACTTCCTGTAAACTTATGCATCACATACACAAAGCACTTTACAATATCATTTTAGGCTACTTTGTAAAAAAATATCTAGCTAATTTCTTGTATATGAATAACTGCTGTTAACCCCTTCAGCACGATGACACCTTTATACTTTTGATTCTGGCTAAAATTAGACAATTTATGCAGTTTAAGGACCATTGTTATTCAGAGGGTTGAGTCCTAGAGTTAGAACCTAAGACTTTTATTTTTCTATGTGGATGAGGGAGACAAAAGGCAGAACTGCCTGTGATGAGTGCCTCCCCCAAAAAAGCAGAACTGCCTGTGACGAGTGCCTCCCCCAGAGTTGAAAGAGTAACAGGGCCAAAATCAAGGAATGTTCGAGCTAAAGAAAATTGTCCAATAATATTATTCTGATCCTTTCTTTTTCAAAAGTGCCAGTTCTTCCGATAAACAAGAATTCACTAGCGCTCCAAACACCAGTTAATGGGAGACACACCGTTTTTTCTGGACCCCTTTCTCCCTAACGTTTAGCCCCACTAGTTTTGAGATTTTAAGACGTTGGTTCCATTAGTTTGGGGATTTTATAACCTTTCACCTCATTTCTTTGTCAATATTAGGAACCTTCGTGCCATTTAGGTGTCAATTTTTTCCTGGCGAGCCTGTAATTTTAGGAGGAATCATCCTTTGGCCGGGACATTTATCTACCGAAAAATGTACAAATATATCTTAAAGGGGGGTCTAGGGGGTGTTTTTCTAAGCTTGATGGAGGTCTAGGGAGGAAACTAAAAACAATTATGAATACATGAATTAATAGACCAAACAGGCACTGTCCCTTTAAAAAAAACATGATAACCAGAATATGATGAAAACTATGTCATCGTGCTGAAGTGGTGTAACAAAGCCGGATCGTGGCCATGGCCTTCCTTAGGGACTCGGGGCTGTTCGGCCAAGCAGCTTAGGGAACGACAACAACAACAACTCCAAACACATTGAGCTAATAAGATTGTACTGATCTCGAATGCAGAGAAAATCACAATATAAATACTGTATAGACAGAGTTCACATGCAGATGGAGAATTAAAATATAAATAGAAATGTACAAATTATAAGATGTTAAATTCACTGGGATATTTGAGCAACAAATGATAACAGTATATAACTTAATTCTTGACAGTAATAAAAGTATTCTTTGGTTAACAATCTAAAGTACATTTATATACAATTAAGGAGGGTCACAGGCTTTTTTTCTCTCATTTTCTCTCATTCTCTGGCTTGTATCTATTCGGCCCCATTCAGCCTACTGTTTTAAGACGTTTTCTCCCATCCAGGTGTCAATTTATTCCTGGCCAGCATATTTTGGTTAATGTTTTTGACAGCAGGCTAAATTTGTACATTTTTCGATAGAAAAATGTCTCCGGCGAAGCCGAATTTGTCTATACAATGATGGTTCGCTATCGCTCAACAGGAAGAAATTGACACCTGGATGGGGAAAAACATCTTACAACAGTAGGCTGAATGGGGCCGAATGGATACAAGCCAGAGAAAGAGAGAAAAGGAGAGAAAAAAGCAGGTGACCCCCCCTTAACAAAAACAAGCAACCATGGAGAACAGCCTAGTACAAATAACTTTCCTTAGTGTGTAATTCAAATTGGCAGACATTTTATTTCCATAACTATTGTATATAAGTTGCATTATACAACGCTCATATTTGCCTTAAACTCAGATGAACCTAATTAGTGTTTCAGTCTACCTAGAGATCCTATATTAACACTCAAGCCGCGGTGACCGTCATATGACGGGCGAGAGATAAATGCACTATCCTCCGGTACCCGTCATATGACGGGCAGCATTCTGAGCACATTAATGGCTCTGAGAGAGAGTGCGCGTTGGGAGGACGATGGGCGAGCTCTGACCGCTCGGAACCACCACTGGGCCGGTTGTGGGACCACCGCCGCCTCCCTACACACACCTGGCCTCGCGAGATAAGGATAAAAACTGAGGCAATTACCTTATTTAGGGTATTTTCACCTCCGGTTGCGCGATCGCTACAGGATAACCCGTGGTCGTACAAGGATGATTCAGGCATCATTGGAAAGCTCTATTATCGCCCTTTCACGGATACATAATTGTATTACGCTCTGGCTCTTGTTTATGAATGAAAAAGAGCATGGAATGAAGCTCGTTTAGGGTAAATATGCCCGCTTGGCAGGTAGTTGATGTTACAAACGGCCCCGTTTTTGGGGGGTTAAGAGTAAGTGGTCATCTTTATCCTTGGACTCCATTTTCAATTATCATACAAAAAGGTATTATTTCATTTTTGATCATGTAGAATGCATATCAACATATATACATACTGTACAAGTTTAAAGACCGCTTCATCCACAGAAAGCGTGGTTTTAGTCTCTTTACTATAGTACGACTGTACAGTACAATAAAGACTTGCCAGAACACAGCCCCATCATGTCATCTTTGTAGCTCATCAAGTATAAAATTATAGTACACTCGACCTAAAAACAATCTTTACACTGGTGAGCTGTAAATAATATACAGTAGGGTCCCGCATAAAACGTGTTCGCATAAAACGAGTCTCGATTAAAACGACCGACCTAAAATATTAATATTTAATTTTCGATCAGAACGAATGTGATCACATAAAACGAGTCCGCCGCCAAAGTGGGGCAAATCCGAGGAGTTTTCATATAGAGCGCCGAAATATCGTACAAAACGTACAAATATCGTTCGCTTTGTACGAAAATTTTCGCTTACAGTGAACATTGACGATAATGCGCCACCAAAATGCTGTGTTCACATAAAACGAAATCGCATAAGACGCCCTCGTTTATCGACCATAAACTCGTTTTATGTGAGACCCTACTGTACAGCAATGTGAACGTAATGAATCGGGTGAAACATACGTCTGTGAGGTATTATCATAAGATTTCGACCCACTTCCAGAATGTTTTGAGCGTTAGTGTAAAGATTGTTTTTTGGTCGAGTGTACATACAGTACCAAATACATTTACATAAAGCACATTATGGTTGAAGGGAATATCTGGAAGAACAGTGATCAAGTCACTCCTATATACACACATTACCAGCAGTGTATACAAATATGGTTGAAAAAAAAAAAAAAAAAAAAAAAAAAAAAAAAAAAAAAAAAAATAATAATAATAATAATAATAATAATAATAATAATAATAAAATAGAGGAAAATAAAATAAAGAATAGGAAAAATGGGGATTGGGCCTGAGCATATACAGTAGATAGATAGTTAGATCATTTACTATAGTCTGTTCATTATAATGAGTCTACAAATGTTAACCCTTAGCTCTTTATAACTAAGGGAGGGCTGGAACAAACAGGTGTATAGTAACACAGTAGACTCTCATATAATATATAATATATTTTGAAAGTTTTATATTATAATATCCAAATTCTCGGAGTGCCACATGTATTTGTTGATTTCATTAATTGAGCTTAGATGTGAAGTTGGTTGGTGTAAAAAACATAATAATTCCAAATATCTGAACTTAACATGAGCCGTGACAGTCAGCACTATTTATGCATTACTTCATCGTTTAGAGTGAGATATACAAACATGTTCCTATCGTTACATACCCTATTCAACATCTGACAGACAATACAGCATACAGCGAGCAAAACACAATGACAGTGGCGACACGACTTATTTGGCCAACCGTACCACGACCGTATTTTAGTGGTTAATTCTGGCAAACATTGATGGCTATACCTCCAACTTCCTTATAGCCTGAAACTCGCAAGTGGCCAATTGCCGACTTGCGAGTTGCAGGCTATAAGGAAGTTGGAGCTGTAGACATCGATGGTAAATAGAAATACAATGATTATGTAGGTTTCTAATGGCTGAAGAGTATGTTGAATTAGGTTTTATGTGTTTATAAATGTACTACAACCATATTTTAACTGCCGAGTATCAATATCTACAGCTCCAACTTCCTTATAGCCTGAAACTCCCAAGTGGTTAATTAGGTCTTGGTACGGTCGCGTTAATAGGTCATGTCTCAGCTGTTATTACGTTTGGCTCGCTCTGTGCTGTAATAATGTCTGTCAGATGTTGAATAGGGTGGGTAAGTGTAGGAACATGCTTGTATATCTCACTCAAAAAGAAGAAATCACATGTAAATATTGCTGATACCAATTATTGATCAAAACATATTTGGTGCCGAGACATGACTTATTAGGCCGACTGTACTTACTGGAATGTTGTAGGAGCTTCTTTAAGAGGAGATGGGTCTAGGGAGTAAGCTAAAAAATAATCATCATCATCATCTCCGACGCCTTGTTTCCCCTTGGGAAATCCCCGTTAAAGGATGGCCATGACAGAAATGCCTCCAGGCTACTTTGTCAAGACAAGCCTCCTTTGCCCGTGCCAAAATGCCCCATCCACTACGTGGAAGTTTTTCCTCATTATATTTTTCCACTTTCTTTTCCCATAACATAGGTGGTCTTCCATTACTAGCTGTTCCACTCATCTGACTCCCATATATCTTTCTTGGCATTCTGTATTCATCCATTCTCTGAACATGACCATACCACCTCAAAGTACCGTACTTCTCTTTATCCACTCCACATTCAATGCCCAAAGCTTGCTCTTCCATTCCAAAGGACTCATACACTTCCCTATTACTTGGCCTATCTAGCCTATTCACACCAGCTGCCATTCTAAAAAAGCTCATCTCCACAGCTCTCAGTTTGGAGAGCTAAAAATTCATTATATATAACTGGAAAAATCGACCAATAAATACTGTACAGTATGCCCTTCCCCCTTAAATACCTTTTGATATGATACCCTATATATTTTAACTCCTATTATATTGACTACAACTCAGAAACCTGGGTAGCTCTTGGTTTGTTTTGGAGAAAGATGATACACTGGAGAATTAATGATTATTCTTTATGAACTTTCTTTAGTAATTCTGATATATCAATCTTCTTGGCCAATTTATCCATTTTCTTCATTGTTAACTGATGCTTTCGGACCTGAAAAAAAGAAAAGAAAAACAAAAAATAGTATAGTTGTACATCATATATATAATTTATCAAGTTCCTAGATTATGTACTGTATATTCCTTTTAGTTTAAGGGGGTAGTGGTTGGTTTTTGGTCTATATAATAATATGCTGGTATTTTATTTGTTCGAGCGCCAATTCTCCAAGTGGATTCACGAGCGCTCACATTAACTTAACCCCTCCAACCCGGATGGGCTCTTGAACGCCCATAACAACCTCGGCCCGCGCAACCCGGAAGGGCTCTTGAACGCCCATTGCTTGCATGCGTGCTTTCGAATGCCGCGCGTACATTTTCGGTATCGTGGGACGGTAGGTGGCGCCACCAGGCGTAAACTACGCCACAGCAACAGTATCTACCCCGACGCCATCATGGACAGTACGCCAAATAGTGATTCCGCTGTGTCCGATACCGTGCTTCCTACGACGTCCTTGCTTGTTCGTCGCGCCTTACCCCGACGCCATCGCCTAAATGTGTTATCTCCCGGAGGTATTGAGACGACATTGAGACTTTATGAGCGAGCTGATGCCAAGCATAATGTTGATGATGAAGTCAGTGACGACTCCAGTAATTATAAGTCGAGTGATTATGGCCATGAGAGTGACAAAGAAGAGCAATTCCTGGGATTTGCGAGAGAACATGACAGTGATGAGAGTGATGAAGGTGATGTACCAGTTGTTGAGGAAGCTGGTTTACCTAAAGACAGTGAACTTGAGAGAGTGAGCGAGTGGGAGAGTTCAAGGTCACTCACCAAATTTCGCTTAAGTGACACGACGCCAAGCCCTTCCCCAGGTAAATCGCCTTTCAAGCTACATTTGTATAAGCAGAAAATACTTGAGAAGGCGGCCGCGGCAGCTAGGGAACAAGCAAAACTACTTGGTGAGGATGAGGCTGTGAGTGAGGGTCAGCGTGGTGACCCTTCTCGTCCGCCATTGTCTCCCTTATCTACCCACGCCACCCAAGATGACCCGGATGCCCCGCATTCTTCCCCACCACCCCCACCATTGCCAAGGGTTGAGGACCCCACACTTTCGGCCTATTTGCCTCCTAGGTCCCCCGACAGGAGACATACTGCTGCCGAAAAGGGGAAAGGTAGGAAATATACCAAGAAAATTAAGAAAAGTAAGAGAGTTTTGTTCGAGGCTCACGCGGCGTCCACCCCGGCCGGCCCCAGCCATACGTCCCCGCAACTTTCCCCACGGTCCTCCCCACCTCTCCCGCCTTCAACATGTCTTCCTGAAGAAGTCTTTGAGCTCGCATCACCAATACCTGGGCCTAGTGACAGTGAAACATTGCTTTCTGTCACTCGTCGCAGGCCAAGGAGCCCGGGACCTCGGGGGGACACAGCCTCACCTGCCACTCCTTCCCCACCTCGCCCACCCGCACGCCGCCCACGCATCACTGGTTCCCCGCCAGATTATGTGGGGGTCACTGATGATGAAGGGCACCTCTCTCAAGACTCTGGCCATGATTACATAGGTCCACCGTCAGGGCAAGATGACCACTCTGACGATGACTATATGGACATCGACGACCCTCGACCCATCCGCTTGGCCCGGCGTCGTGCTGCCCGTCGTGCTGCCCACCGCCCTGGCCGCCGCCCTCGCCGCCCTAGGGCGCGCGCCTCCCGAGTTGGCCGTGGGCGTGCTGGGCCACCAGCTGGAGCTCCTCGTCAGCGTAGACAAGACCCATTCTACGTTTTTCATTGGCAAGACGTAGTTGATGAGGATGGATACAACCCTGATGTGCCAGCTTTTGATGAGGTACTGGAGGGTTCAGGCGTTACCCCCAATTTTCCTGCAGGCCCCAATGCTCCACCACACGAACTGTTTGAGGCCTTCTTTGATGAGGAGGTGGTAGGCTATGTTGTCAAAGAGACAAATAAGCAGCACCAATTCCAGGTCCACTTTTTGGGAAAGGTGACCAAGGGCCACATGAGGCAGTGGACCCCAGTGACTCATAAAGAGTTCATGGTGTTCCTGGCACTCACCATGCTAATGCCTCATGTCAAGAAGCATAGGTTGCCTGACCATTGGATCACCAATGATCTGATATCCACCCCTGCCTTCGGGAAATATATGTCTCGCGACCGGTACCTTGATATCCTCGCAGCGCTCCATCTTGTCACCAACCTTGACGTCCACCTCCCAGACAAGCTGTGGAAGATTAGGACGTTGTATGAGATGATGCGAGAACGCTTCACCTCCTACTTCAAGCCCTTCCGCAAGGTCGTCATTGACGAGTCTCTTGTGCTGTTCCGGGGAAAACTCAGCTTCCGGCAGTACATCCCCTCAAAAAGACATCGCTTTGGCATAAAATTCTTTGTTCTGTGCGACTGCCAAACTGGCTATGTCCTGGACTTCCTGGTCTACAGCGGGAAGGAAGGGGACTTGCTTGTGGACCCCCTCATTGGCTTTGGCGGAGCAGTGGTGCAAGCCATGATGGACCGCTACTTTCACAAGAATCACGTCCTCTACACGGACAATTATTACACGTCCCCCACTCTCTCACAGTACCTGCATGAGCGCAAGACGGGGACTGTAGGCACAGTACGAGGGAAAAGGAAGGGCATGCCACCTTTCCCTCCAAAGACCAAAAAAGGTGATGTGTTCAAGAAGAAGTCGGGGCCCATTCTGGCTATCCACTGGCACGACCAGCGGAAGGTCAACCTCCTGACCACCATCCACAAGGGGGAAATGGTGGAGACTGGCAAGGTGGATCGCCGCACCCAGGCCAGGGTGACCAAGCCCGATGCTGTCCTGGACTACAACATCAACATGAGGCTGGTGGACAAGTCCGACATGCAGATAGGCTTCATTGACTGCCTGCGTACCTCGTGCAGATGGTACAAAAAGTTCTTTCTGCATATGGTGGACATGTCAGTTCTGAATGCCTACAACATATACAAGCTTCGGAATGTGAACACACCCATGAAGTTCAATAGCCTGCGGAGGTTCCAAAAGCAGGTGTTGACGGAGCTCCTGGAGAAGTATGCTATGCCACAGAGGGCAGTGGCACATCCTGGGCCCGCCGTTATTGACCGCTTGCAGTGTGCTCAATACTTGATTAGGCACAGGCTTGGTTCCCTGCCTCAGAATGAATCCGGAAGAACACAGCAGAAGCGGTGCCATGTCTGCTACAACAGCAGGGTGAAGCCGAGGTCAGGTAAAAAGTCAACCCTGGAGTGTGTGGAGTGCAAGGTGGCACTCTGTGCTTTAGAGTGCTTCTTTGATTACCACTCCAAGCTGGAGTTCAAATAATCATACTGAAATTGCCAAATAAAATGACAATATGTACACTATAATTATATATAGGCAAAAAGTGGAAGAAAACCAATGTATTGTAATACAAAAGTCATGTATTATGAGAACATTGATACAAATACAATTACACCATAATAATATGTGAAAGTGACACATATGTATATACCAAGTGACATTCATATGATTAGAACCTATAGAAATATAGAAATCAGTGAAAAAAGACACAATAAATTGTATATAAAACGTTTACAAATCATATAACTAAGTGAAAGTGACACAAGACCTAATATTTGATGGCCAAAGTATAATAAATACCTGTGATAATGAATAATCAGTGCCTAATACAACAATAACCTACCTCAATTACTAATAAAATGTACGGTATCGAGTGAAAATGAGCATTATCAGTGACAGTGACACTCTCTAAAGCATATTTGTCAAAGTGAAAGTGACACAAGACCTAATATTTGATGGCCAAAGTATAATAAACACCTGTGATAACGAATAATCAGTGCCTAATACAACAATAACCTACCTCAATTACTAATAAAATGTACGGTATCGAGTAAAAATGAGCATTATCAGTGACAGTGACACTCTCTAAAGCATATTTGTCAAAGTGAAAGTGACACAAGACCTAATATATGATGGCCAAAGTATAATAAACACCTGTGATAACGAATAATCAGTGCCTAATACAACAATAAGCTACCTCAATTACTAATAAAATGTACGGTATCGAGTGAAAATTAGCAATATCAGTGACAGTGATACCCTAATAAACATATTTTATATAATTGGCCTCAAAATAACTAGAAAATATCAAATAAACATCACATTCTCAATATCAAACACTAAAATCGTCTAAGGGAGATAAATACTTTGGCGCGACGAGCGGCTAGGTGCGTCGTAGCCATGGCTGGGGCGACGCGTCCGAACGCGGGAAGAATTTGCCGCCGAAAAGCACTCGTCTTCCCGCGCTCACCATTATGCAACCAGAGGGGCTAGAGACCTCTACTCAACGCCATTCGACAGAGGAAGGTTTGTGGAACATTATTCTTTTTTATTCACAACATTACATGACATATTCATTGACTTACAGAGTAGTTAACATAGGCCAAAGATCGTCAAAACACCCGGTACCGGAGCACAGTCGTAAGCTATAGCCCCCGGGGCTGGAGGGTTAAACATTGTCCATTTCAAAATAAAGATTTTTTTTTTTTTTTTTATAGTCATCAGTAACTCCATGCTCCCCAGTATTATAAGCCCTCAGAAATATGTGCGACTTCAGTTGTTTCTTAACTCCCTGCGACATATTATGTTCCAATAAGTCCGAGGAGGCGGGAGCCCCAGGATCATTGCCACTGCCGCGCACTACACTCAAAACAACACTGCGGCCGTTAGAATTATCGGAGGTGAATGAGGTTGCCACCAACGGTTTTATCGTGAGGTAACTTATCGAACTTACTGAGCTCCATATGACGCTAGTGCGTCATATAACTTATTATAAAGGTATAGAGATAAGTCCATATGACGCGATCGCGTCATATGAGTTTTTGGTGGACTTATTCATATGACGCGATCGCGTCATATATGTCGCAAGGAGCTAAAAGCGTCAACACAATTCAACTGCTTAACCTCAGAAGTGCGCATGGGGGTAATTAGACACCTCTGCCTGTGCGCATGTATTTGAGCTGTTTCCATCACTAAAATATTCATTTTACCATAAATAGCATTAATACTTACCCATATGTGCCTATTATAGGTTGATTATAAAGGTATTAACCTGTTACAACAATAAAACAAGTGAAAACAGCGTTTGGATGGTCAAAATCGGCGATACAGGGCGGGAGTTACATAATGTATGGGTGAGGCAACCTCCTTTCCCGCCAATTTCCCCCAAGGCTGGAGAGACACTGTCGATCGATACTCTCTCTCTCTCTCTTGCACTCGCTTGCTAACAGTGATGACAATGCCCTGCTTGCAACTCGCTAATGTTAGCACGAAAATATACCTCAGAATAAGGGAATAACAGGGAAAATAGGTGATAACTGAAGGAGGGGAGGAAAGTGGGGAAGGAGGGGAGGTAGAGGAGTGATATTTTGCATGGCCCAGGGGCAAAATAAAAAAATAAATAAATAAAAAAATAAAAAATAAATTTTTTTTTTTTTTCTCTGACTCTTAACCCGGGAACTGCGGGGAGACTCTTAAGAGTTCCCCCGGCGGACTGCGGGAAGACTCTTAAGAGTCAGAGAAAAAAAAAAAAAAACTTTTGACATCAACATTTTTTTTATTTTTATTTTTTTATTTTATTTTTTTTTTGGGCCCCTGGGCCATGCAAAATATCAGTCCTCTACCTCCCCTCCTTCCCCACTTTCCTCCCCTCCTTCAGTTATCACCTATTTTCCCTGTTATTCCCTTATTCTGAGGTATATTTTCGTGCTAACATTAGAAAGCCGGTTGCAGGGTGTGGTCATCACTGATAGAAAGCGAGTGCAAGAGAGAGAGAGAGAGTATCGATCGACTGTGTCTCAGTGGCCTTGGGGGAAATTGGCGGGAAAGCAGCTTGCCTCACCCATACATTATACAACTCGCGGCCTATATCTCTGATTTTGACCATCCAAACGCTGTTTTCACTCGTTTTATTGTTGTTTCAGGTTAATACCTTTATAATCAACCCATAATAGGCGCGTATGGATAAGTATTAATGCTATTAATGGTACAATGAATATTTTAGTGACGGAAACACCTCAAATATATGCGCACAGGGAGAGGTGTCTAATTACCCCCATGCGCACTTGTTAGGTTAAGAGTCTTCCCGCAGTCCGCCGGGGGAACTCTTAAGAGTCTTCCCGCAGTTCCCGGGTTAAGTGACACTGGAAGTCGATTGAATAGACGTGGGCCAACACAAGAGAAGGATCTAGCAGCAAAAGTACGTTCCCCAATGGCTCTGGGCTCATAAAGGCGATATGGGTCATCACCACTACGCAAATTCACATTTGAATCATTATGTGTTGGATCCAACAAATCCAACCAATACTTAGGCTCACCAAACCTCAGCACCTTAAATGTCAGTAAGCAAATTTTAAACTCCATTCTGGCCTTGATGGGAAGCCAGTGTAGATCTAGTAGATAATATGTGGTGGGTGTTCTGGGTGGAAGTGAAAATATTAGTCTAGCACACCTATTGAGAACAGACTGGAGTTTCTTCAAAGTAGCATTTGGTAGACCTATGAACAATGAATTACAGTAATCAATTCTAGATATAACAAATGAATGAATGAGGGTCAAAAGAGATTCCTTGCTCAAGAACTTCCTTATGGCATAAAGGTTACAAATGTAAAGGTGACAACTCTTCACGACACTATTTGTATGATTCTTAAAGTTCAGATTTTTGTCGAATACAACGCCCAAGTTTCTCACTGATTCCAAAGGTTGGAGCTGCGATCCACCAAATTCTAGACATCCAAAATCTTCATGGACACTATTTCTCAAATTACCATTTATGACTAGGGTAAGACGGGGTTATTTCGCCGAAAATCACGGTTTTTGACGAATAGAAACTGCCACAAATGGAATTTTGAATGTTTTCATTTTTTATCAATACATTCAGCCTTTCTGCTATAGATGCCCAAAAAACAAAAACAAATATATAATGTTTTGGTCATGCTGCCGATTTTTTTTAAAAAGTTACTCTCGCGGCGAAATTACCCCGCCGGGCGGTGTAATTTCGCCGCGACCTATTTTACGCATCATCTAGCTAGTAAACTAGATAACATTATATGATTAATGGCCAGACAAAACACTAGCGCGCAGGTAAAAGCAATGAAAACATTCACAAACCCAAACTGACACTAAACATGCCAATAGAAAAACGTCGCACACACACAACTGAACAGGGCGGGCAGAGATGCAGGTGTGTCACACGTGTAGGCCTAGGCGCCACTGTGTCTAGTGCGGGTGTGGAGTTGTGGACATGTAGTGCAGGTGTGGACGTGTCTAGTGCGGTTGTGGACATATTTATTAGGCCTACTAGGGTGTGGAAGTATTTGGTGCGGGTGTGGACGTGTCTTGTGTGGGTGCGGCGTGTAATATGCTAGTGCAAAGTACCAGGCAGCAGCTGACGGCTACTGCCAACAGTGTCACACGCACCACCACAGTGTACGCACATACATACAAATACACCCCCACACACACCCGACCATACCGTCAGACGCGCCGCTAGCCCTGGGGCCAGGCCCCGCGAAACTGCAACACAACCTAAGCTAAACTAGCTCTACAACCTAAGCCAAACTAGCTATACAACCTAAGCCAAACTAGCTCTACAACCTAAGCAAAAACTGCTATACAACCTAAGCCAAACTGCAGCCGAATCCATGCAATAGTTTCGGAGATATCGGCATTTGAATGCAAATTATTAGCGCCGTGGCGAAATTACCCCGTCTTACCCTATAATCTCTGTCTTGTTGTCATTCAATTTGAGCTTCCTTCTAGTCATCCAGATCTTCAAGTCTGACAAGAGTGATGAAAATTTATTCTTTACCTCATCGATATTGTTAATTTCAATATACAGTAAAAGTCCGTTAATCCGACGACCGATGATTCGAATCTCCCAATAGTCCGAATTTTTCAATTTGAGGCCAAATCCGAATTCACCCGATGGTCCGAATTTCAAGAAGTCCCAAAGTCCCCTTTTTGAGGCATTAGGCCACTCAAATGACACATAATGGAGCACACACATATCATATGTTCATGAATTCACTTTAAAAGTTTACCATTGTCATTGTAGCCTGAATTCAAAACATTCAGATTAACCCTTCAACCCCGGGTGGTACACGTGTGTACCATTATGTTTTGCCCCCAGGAACCCGGGTGGTACAACATTGTACCATTGCTTGAAAGCCTGTGAGCTCCGTGTGCGAGGCGTCGGTCCGACGCATGTAAACAACAGCCGGCTGGACCGACGCCCCGCATCTCCGGCCACAAGAAGGAGAGCGTCGCTTGTTCGTGTGTGCCTGTATGTTGTTGTTAAGTATCGAAAAGTAGTGTACAGTGGCTGTTTTGGCCATAAAGTTATCTCCAATGAAATCATCATCACAAATCAAGCACTTGACTTAGAGAGCTCTACTTAACGCCATTCTACAGGTAAATAACACAGCTACGCTTGGGGATGCGCGGGAATGCGGGAAGCAGTCCGCTTAACAATGATACGGTAGCCTAGCCTAGACGTTTTTCGGCCAAAACACCCGGATTTCGGGGAATATTTAAGTAATGCGTAGCCGGGGCGGGAGGGTTAATGGTCAAAGGAAGCTACTGATATAATCGTAAACACCTTCGTCTTCTTCTTCTTCCACATCGTCTGCTAGAGAGTTTGTTTTGCTCTTGAACGCATCCTTGGGACGCTCCGATGCGCTACTGGCTTGCACCGCATTTTCTGCAAGCGAATTCAGTCTTGAGCTTGAAAACGCACCTTTCAAGAAGTCCCAAAGTCCCCTTTTTGAGGCATTAGGCCACTCAAATGACACATAATGGAGCACACACATATCATATGTTCATGAATTCACTTTAAAAGTTTACCATTGTCATTGTAGCCTATTATCTACTTCAAAACATTCAGATTAATGGTCAAAGGAAGCTACTGATATAATCGTAAACACCTTCGTCTTCTTCTTCTTCCACATCGTCTGCTAGAGAGTTTGTTTTGCTCTTGAACGCATCCTTGGGACGCTCCGATGCGCTACTGGCTTGCACCGCATTTTCTGCAAGCGCATTCAGTCTTGAGCTTGAAAACGCACCTTTGGACGTATTAGTCTTGAGCTTGAAAACGCACCTTTGGATGTTCCGATACGCTACTATTTATAGTTCAGTGATCGGAGCATCCCAAGGGTGCTTTCAAGACAACAAGACAAGGGTGCTTTCAATACAATATAATATAACAGAGCACGTCACAAAAGGAAAATCACAAAAGGAAAATTACAAGAACCTCTCAGGGAAGTGCCGTTGTTAAGGCATTACTTCCCGAACCACATCTGATCTTCAAGAGCAAGACAAACTCGCTAGTAGACGGAAGAAGAAGAAGACATTTATATCAGCAGATTCCTTTGACCATTAATCTGAATGTTTTGAAGTAGTTAATAGGCTACAATGACAATGGTAAACTTTTGAAGTGATTTCATGAACATATGATATGTGTGTGTGCACCATTGTGTCATTTGGGTGGCCTAATGTCTCAATGTTTTCGTCATACACAGGTTCATAGGGGTAAAGTCCGATAATCCGAAAAATCCACTAATCCGAACGAGAGCCGGTCCGCTGCCCTTCGGATTAACGGAAGTTTACTGTACTGTACAACTGTGAATCATCTGCATAGAAATTATACTTAACATTATGTGCATCCAGTAGGGATGAAAGACTAGAGGCATAGATAATAAACAACACAGGGCCAAGAACTGATCCCTGAGGCACCCCGAACTTTAGCGATGATGGTTCTGACATGGAGCCACCAATGACAACACGTTGACTGCGATCGGCAATATATGGCTGATTCGAGACAGAGCCCAAATAGAGACAACACAACATAACAAAAAACAATGAACACAAAAACAAAACACAAATTCACATACATCTACTGTACTTGAACCAAACTGTTACCACGTACCGGTTGTGGGATGCTGATGACCTTCTTGCGTTTCTTGAGTGGCAGTACCGGGCCGAGTGAGGCAGGGGACGGGGGCGGGGGTACAAACAGATGCTTCCCTGGGGTGGGCGGCATAGAGCTCATGGTGTTGTCTTCAGTCAAGGATAGGCTGCCTCTCTGAGTCACACAGTAAAATGGTAAGTATGTATAGTCCATTCACTTTAGTAAATTATAATGTAAAACTTGCAAAATAAACAAACTAAAACTTGGACGAACACAGTAAAAAGACAAAAGAACTTATCAAAATCGCTATGTGGAAACCACGCTTTAGTAAAATAAAAGGACCCCTGCCGAAGGATGAGTCAGAAATCGAGAAATTTGAGTGAGTTGTGTGCAAGGGCGAGCTTGTGTTAAATGATGATCCTGTGGCTGTGAATTTTGGAAATGAGTCATTGGAGCTGGTGGACAAGTTTTGTTACCTAGGAGATACCATCTCTGCCGGTGGTGGGGCCGAGGCTGCCACTGTCGCTAGAATTAGATGTGGCTGGGGGAAGTTCAGAGAACTGATGCCAATTCTGACCATGAAAAGAATGCCTCTCCCCCTGAAGGGAAAGGTGTATGCCTCATGTGTTAAAAGTGCAATGACGTATGTCTCAGAAACACGGTCCGTTAAAGTAGAGGATGTCAACAGAATGGAACGTAATGAGATGAGAACTGTGAGATGGATGTGTGGGGCCAGGCTGCAGGATAGAATAACAAATGATGAGCTGAGGAGACGCTTAGGTATAAAGAGTATTAGCGAGGAGATGCGTACAAGTAGACTGGGATGGTATGGGCATGTGGAGAGAATGGATGAACAAAATTGGGTGAAAAGATGCAGGTCTGTGAATGTGGAGGGAGCTGCACCAAGGGGTGTACCGAGGAAGACCTGGGATCGGACTATACGTGCCAATCTCAAATCCAAAAACTTGACAAGTGAAGCAGCCCTTAACAAGGTTGCCTGGAACACCGCCATTAAGACAAGAGACTGAAACTGCATGTATGTGTGGAGCACTCAGTCTTAAAATTTGATGTATGTATGTATATATACTCACACCGAAATTCCGCGCACTATGCATTAGGCTATCAAGACAGTTAAAGGCTTATGCACAAGCCTACGATAAATAACACTGGCCACAACTAACCTGGTGCTGGTGTTTGGTCATGATGGTCAACTGCTTGCTGGGACTGTGAGCAATCTCCAGGCTGCCACCAAAGTGAAGCTCCGAAGCCATGTGTCTCGCTCGTCTCTGTCTGCTGGGCCCGGGGAATCATAATCGCTCAGTTATTATATATAATCTATATCTTATTAATTTCACCACAACACCAAACACCTCCAAAGAAATGAATGAAAGCATATATGTGATCCACCGGGATTCGAACCCGGGTTATCACACACAGATTTTTAAACACTCTAACTATTACGCCACCAAGACGGTTAAAGGTTTATGCACACGCCTACATTACATTAATGAAGTCAACGCACCAGGCGACAAAGGCCATATGGCACGAAATATGGAAAGACGGGAAGGAAGTTAACTAAATATCATCGAGAACTCGAACATGATGAAGGAAGGACATAATACGGGAGATAGAAAACGAGGGAGATTCAGAAAGAAAATCTGCAAGACATGGCGGCTGGCGGAGGAGAGCTAGAAAAGGGAAGAAACGCGTGCGGGCAACGGAAAATAAGGGGCAATCGAGGAAAAGATGGGAGACAGAAAGCTGAACGGTACAGTGCGAGCAAAGAGTCGGAGGAGAACGGGACATTAAAAACGAATGGGTAAGTCTGGTGTGGCCAATGCGGAGACGGGCCAAAGCCGTCTCCCAACGGCGATTACGGTGGGAGGGATCAGACCACCCAGAAATGGACGGTTTGACAGAACGAAGTTTATTAACGGAGATAGTGGACCACTGAGTCTGCCACCTCGACCAAAGAAACCTGGACAAGGCAGGGAAGAAATCAGAGGCCGGGACAGCAAGTGAGGAGCGGGTACCCCGCACGGCAGCAGAACGAGCAAGGCAATCAACCCGCTCATTACCGCAAACGCCAACGTGACTGGGAACCCAGCAAAAATGTACAAGCTTTTTGCGGACGGAAAGGCGGAAAAGCCATTCCTGAATGGAAAGAACTAAAGGGTGGAGAGCAGGGGAGGACTGTAAGAGAAGTAGAGCACTGAGAGAATCAGAGAACAAAGTAAAGGACAAGGAGGGGAAGGAACACATAAAACGGAGGGCAATAAAAATAGCATAAAGTTCAGCAGTTAAAATACTGGCAACGGGAGGCAAAGAATATTGATACGAGCAAGTGGGAAAAAGGACGGCAAACCCCACGCCTACCGACGTCTTGGAGCCATCAGTATACACGGGAGTGGTTGTAGCGTGAAGAGAGAGGTGATCTAAGAAACGAGACCGAAGAACGAGGGGAGAAGTAGAGGACTTGGAACAAGGGAGGATGGAAGGGCAAACCGAAGGACGAGGGAAAAGCCAGGGGGGAAAAGAGCAAAAGCGGAAAGGGAGGACGTTAGAAACAGGGAAAGAGCACGATGCGAGCAGCGAGAGCATGCGGACAGAAAACGGAGAACCAAGACGGGGGTGAGACGAAAAAGTAGCAACGACCGAAGGGGGAAGGGAAAGATGGGAAGATGGGAATTGTTGAAGGCGAGCGTAAGAACGAAGGGACAGGAGAGCCCGACGGCGATAAAGAGAAGGGAAACCAGACGCAGCATAGAGGCTTTCAACAGGAGAGGAACGAAAAGCACCAAGGGCAAGACGAAGACCAGAGTGATGAACAGAATCAAGAGCATGGAGAACAGAATCAGAGGCTGAAGAGTAAACTTGACAGCCATAATCCAACTTAGAGAGGACAAGAACCGTATGAAGCCGAAGAAGAAGCGCTCGATCAGCACCCCAAGTGAGGTGGGACAAGGACTGAAGAAGGCGGAGGCGGAGTAAGGCAGCAACCTATGAGCGGACCAATTAAGACGAGAATCAAAAGTAAGACCCAAAAAAGTAGTAGAGTACAAAGGAGTACAAAGGAAATCAAGCAACAACAGATCTAGTGACCCTTCTAGGTTGCTTGTCCTCCAAAACACTGAGGATCAAGTGTCCAAACAGTGGTTTAGAGTGGGTAAGGGAACATTGGAAAGGGAACTACTGCCCTGCCACTAACGTGGCAGGACTAGGAAGTTAGTAGGGGACAGATGGGTTAGTAACTGAGGGGAGGATAAAGTTATTCATTTACAAACGCAGTCAGTCGCGGGTTTGATGCGAGATATTTGTCTAGGCGGAATTTAAATGAATCAACGGTGCTGCAGTCTATAACGTCTCGGGGAAGCCCATTCCACAAGTTGACAACTCGATTGAAGAAGAAATTCTTAGATTCGTGCGAGTTAAAAGATTTACCAATAATTTTGCAACCGTTTCCCCGCGTGTAATTAGATTGGTCGATAGTGAAGTACTTACTACAGTTCATATTGTCGATGCCTTTGATGATTTTGAACACTTGAATTAAGTCGCCTCTTAATCTGCGCTGGGTTAAAGGAAATAGATTTAATTCTCTAAGACGCTCTTCGTATGGTTTGTTCTTTAGGCTAGGTATCATTTTGGTAACTCTACGTTGAACTCGTTCTAGCTTGTTTATATCTTTTTGGTAATAAGGGCACCAGGATTGAACGCAGTATTCCAGAAGAGGGCGGACTAAGGAATTGTAAAGGGTTAGGATAACTTCTTTGGATTTATGCTCAAATGACCTGCCTATAAAGCCAATTATTTTGTTTGCCTTCTTAACAACTTCTGAACATTGTTGACTTGGTTTTAGGTTACTCGATATTGTTACTCCCAGATCAGTTTCTCTGTTTACATTCTTAAGCGGAGTGCCATTCATCGAATAGTTTGCTTTCTCATTTAGGTATCCGACATGTAGTACTTTACATTTATCCGCATTGAAACTCATTTGCCAAATTTGGGCCCAACATGACAATTTATCTAGATTGTGTTGCATATCGTCAACTTGTTCTTTTGAGAGTACGCTATTTGCAATTTTTGTATCGTCAGCAAATTTTGAGATTGTGCAGGTGAGACCCTCATCTATGTCGTTGATGTAAATTAGAAAGAGAATTGGTCCTAGTACCGATCCCTGGGGTACCCCGCTACTTACATTGGTCCATTTAGATGCCTTACCGTTTATGACTACCCTTTGCTTTCTGTTGCTGAGCCAATTTTCTATCCATTTCAACACACCGTCTTGTATTCCATGCGCTTTTAGTTTTAGCAGTAAACGTTTGTGGGGAACTTTGTCAAAGGCCTTTTGAAAATCAAGGTATATAATATCTACAGCTTTACTCTCATCGTAGAGGTTGAGGATATCGTGGAAGAAGTCTAAGAGGTTTGTTAAACAGGAACGTTTTTTACGAAAGCCGTGTTGAGTATCTTTAAGTATGTTATTTTCCTCCAAGTGATTTACGAGTCTGTCTCGTATGACCGTTTCTAGCATTTTACATACAACTGAGGTTAAGCTAATTGGACGATAGTTACTGGGTAGGGATTTGCTGCCTTTTTTGAATATCGGTGTTACGTTGGCTAGCTTCCACTGATCAGGCATAGTTCCAGACTGCAAGGATTTATTGAATAGTAATGTCAGTGGTTTGGAGAGCTCATTCTTAGCTTCCTTTAGAACTCTAGGCGAGATTGTATCAGGTCCTGGCGTTTTATTTACCTTGAGTTTATCTAAACAATTCAATACTTCTCTCTCTGTAACGGTGATATTGCTTAGAACATCTGAATTATCAATCTGAATCGGCGATGGTGTAGGGATATCACTGAGGTCTTCTGTTGTAAAAACTGATGCAAAGAAGGTATTGAGGGCATTACTCATTTGTACTTCGTCTTTGGTGTATTCTCCTTTTTCATCGACTAACGGTCCAACAGTTGAAGTAACTACTTTTTTCTTTCTGATATAACTATAGAATTCTTTCGGGTTTGTTTTACTTTGATTCGCAATATGTAACTCTAAGGTCTTTTTACTTTGCTTAATTAACTTTTTGGCTTTGCGTCGTAGCTCTACAAATTTCACCCGTTCTTCGTCATTTTGTGAGGATTTTAATCTATCATTAGCACATTTTTTAGCAAGCAGGCAGTTTGAAATATCTTTATTCCACCATTTGGGCTTATTATTATGGCCTGGACGCCGTATTTTCGATGGTATGCAGTCTTGCACTGCTTTTAGGTAAGTGGTTTCGAATAACTTCCAAGATGTATTTATGTCGTTATTGTTAATTAAAAAGCTCCAGTCAGTTTCTTTAAACATAGCTCTAAGTTTATGGAAGTTTGCTTTCTTGAAATTAGGGACTTTTTCGATGCTACTATTTGGTTCGTTACTAGTAAACTTTAAAGTGAAAGTTATCGTACGATGGTCGCTGTTACTGAATTCATCACCAACATTCAAATTCTCTATCAATTCTTCTTTTGTTGCAAGTACAATGTCAAGAACGTTATTACCACGGGTCGGCATTCGAACAAATTGATAAAGCGAACTCTCTTGCAAGTTCGTATACAAGTCATGTCCGGAGTGTGAAGTAAGAGTATCGCCCCACTTGGTCACAGGTAAATTAAAGTCGCCAAAAATTACGGTATCTTGTGAGTTACTTACATCTGCAATTTGTTCGTAAATTTCTCGGTCAGTTTGCACTGATTGAGCTGGAGGTCTGTATATTAACGCAAGTATTATTTTTGTACCTTTATTATTCTTTATTAGCACAAAAGATGTGTCGACGTTCACAATTTGAGGTTTTGACACGAGGGTCGGGTTAAGACTTTCTTTGATATAAAATAAAACGCCACCTCCATTTTTATTTATTCGGCTGTTCTCAAACATTACATAACCGGGAAGTGAATACTCTGCTAAAAAGTCTCTATCTTGTGTATTGAGCCAAGATTCTGTTATGCCAATCACATCATAATTTTCTGTAAACACTAGTTCCTCTAAATCTGAAAATTTATTGCGTATGCTACGAGCGTTTGCATAGAAAACCTTTAAAGTTGCGGTTTTAGAACTCGCAGATCGTTCTTTCATCGAATTTTTGGTTCTGGTCGGATCTACATTTACATTCATGGCTGTCCTCGGTCCTCGGTCGTTATCCCTGACGGTTTTGAATTTGGGTCGTGTTGGTGGAGCTTTATCCAAATTCGCGGTTCTTGACGGATTAGTATTTAATTCCTTTGTAGATTGCCGTCCTCGCTGTCTTCGGTCCTCCTTCCTGGTTGTCCTGTGCTGAGTCGATTTCTTCTCCGAGGAACGATAAGGGAGGGCAGTACCATAAAGAGTAAGAGGAGGATGAGGAATAGAATGGCAACGAGTAAAGGACATCGCGCAGGATTTGGAGGTGGAAAAACGGAACCCGTGGCGGGTTGCCCATGAAGAAACAGCCAGAATAGCGGATTGGATAAGATGTAAAGCGGCAATATCTGAGTCGGCTGCGTAAATCGCAAAGTCGTCGACATACAAGGAAGACCGAACCCCGACAGGAAGAGAAGACACGATACCGTTTATAGCAATGAGAAAAAGGACGGTACTCAGGACACAACCCTGAGGGACACCTTCCAACTGAGGGTAAAGACGAGATAAGTGGGAAGCGACTCTGACACGAAAGGACCGAGAAGAAAGAAAATTCTGAATAAAGACCCCTAGATTACCGTAAATGCCACAAGAACGGAGCCGACGCAAAATGTGGTACTTCCAGGTAGAATCATAGGCTTTTTCGAGATCGAAAAAAACAGCAATGACAGTTTGACGACGAGCAAAAGCCGTCCTGATATAAGATTCCAAGCGAATGAGGGGGTCAAGCGTACTACGAGCACGTCTGAACCCGAACTGGGAAGAAGACAACAAATGGCGCGACTCAAGAATCCACATGAGACGAGCGTTAATCATACGTTCAAAGAGTTTACACAGGCAACTGGTAAGGACAATAGGGCGATAGTCCTGTGGCGAGAACCCAGACTTGCCAGGTTTAAGAAAAGGTATGGTCAGGGCAGTACCCCAAGAGGGAGGGAAAACACCAGAAGACCAAATCGTGTTATAGAGAGCTAACAAGAAGACCAGAGCTTGCGAGGAAAGATGTTTGAGCATGAGATAATGGATACCATCAGGACCCTCAGAAGTGTTCTTACAGGCACGGAGAGCGGTGTGTAACTCAGGTGAGGAAAAAGGAGCATTATAGGATTCGTCAGAGGAAAGACTAAAAGAAATTGGAGTTTTTTCCGCAACGACTTTAAGCGAGTGAAACTCAGCAGAGAGGTGAGAACCACTGCTAACTGAGCTAAAGTACGAGCCCAATCGATTAGCAATTGTTTCGGAGTCTGCCACAGAAACACCATCAATGCGGAGGACTGGAGCACGGAAGGGAAGATGTTTACCAGAGATCTTACGAATACGTTTCCAAACCGAAGCGACAGGAGTGCGAGACGTAATAGAAGAAACATAGGACTCCCAACTCCGGCGTTTAGCGGCTTTGGTAGTACGACGGAAAAGAGCAGATGCACGGCGAAAGAGAAAAAACGACTCCTGAGAAGCAGGGGTGAGACGCTTACGGCGAAAGCTTTTCCAAGCCGCCCGTTTAACCCGGAGGGCCCTGGAACACTCAGGAGACCACCAAGGGACGCATTTAGACGAGAAAGGGCGAGACGTCCGGGGAATGGACGTCAAAGCAGCACCGAAAACCAGATCCAGAAAAAACGAGAGCATGACACGGACCGATGAGAAAGGAGGAGGAAGCAAAGAAGGAACAGTAAGGGAAGCGAAAGAAGACCAGTCCGCCCGCTGGAAGCACCAACGAGGGGAGTTAGGAGTAGGAGAGTAGGTAGTCAGAGAAAGGAGAATGGGAAAATGGTCGGAATTGTGAGAATTCTCGAGAACTGACCAATGAAAATCAAGGGAAACTGAAGGGGAACACAGGGAAAGATCGATACAGGAAAACGTACGAGTCCGAGCATCAAAATGAGTAGGAGCACCAGAATTAAGGAGAAAAAGAGGACGGTCCGAGAGAAAAGGTTCAAGCCGACGACCCCGGGGTGAAATAACATTGTCACCCCACAAGGTGTGCCGACCATTAAAATCACCAAGGACTAAGAATGGAGTGGGCAACTTAGATAAAATCTCGGAGAATTCGGGAAAATCGATGGGAAGAGAAGGCGACAAATACACAGAAACCACTGTTAACCAGCGGTCAAGATAGACTCTAGCAAAGGTGCAAGGGAAATGAGTAGAAAAGGACAGCTCTTCAAAAGGGACAGAACGATGAATAAGAAGACAAGTATCATGGAGAGAGTGGGGAGAACTATAAAAAGAGTAATGAGGAAAGGGAACAGGAGGAGAGAAAAGACGAGTCTCCTGAAGACAAACGACCTTAGGGGAGTGAAGAGAAAGAAGAAAACGTAAGTCAATCCTTTGAGCATGAAGACTACGAAGATTCCACTGCAAAATGGACATAATAAAAGAAAAAGAAAAAAGAAACCAAGAGGAGACTAAAGGACGAAAAAACAACGAAAACAGACAAAAGAAAACCAGAAAAGGAGGCAAAAGCCACCGAAAATAAGAACGCACAGAAAAAGAGGAAGGACACACAGAGAAGGAAAGAAATATACACAAATAACAATAAAGGTAAAACACACACACTTATGTACAACTAAGAAAAGGTGAATGAGGATAACGTGGAGAATTAAAAGGAGGCAAAAGCCAAAAAAAAAAAAAGAAAGGGAAGAATACACACTTATACACAACAATGAAGAGGCGGATGGGCGAACGGGGAGACAGATAAATACAAATAATGAGAAAGGGAAAAAATACACACTTATGTACAACAATGAAGAGGTGGATGGGTTAACGGGGAGACAGAAGAGAAGGAGGCAGAGGGGAGGACCGAAAACCGGGGGGCATAGGGAGGCTTGACAGCGAACGAGAAGAAGAAAGAGGAGGGCCAGAAAGAGAGGAGGGAAGGGCAGAGGACGAAAGAGAGACAGAAGGAAGAGAAGAAGGTTGGGAAGGGGTAGAGACGGAAGAGGGGGGGACAGGGGAAGGAGGAGGCGGTTGAGGGGTAAGGGGCAGTGTAGAGGGGACGGGATGAATGTCAGCAGAAACGGTAAGAGGCGGGGGACGAGAAGAATCGAGAAAGGCTCGAATCTTGGGAATGGACTCAAAGGACATGTTTAAGTCAGAGGGAGGGCGAAAGCAGGAAGAAGAAGAAAGAGATGGAGAGGAGGAGGAAGGAGGGGTGGAGGAAGGAGGCAACCTCTTTTTCTTCTTCTCACCGGGACTCGGACTCCGGACAGTACGGTGGAAGTCCCTGCGTTTAGAAGAGGAGTGGGGAGAGGGAGAACGGGAGGTACGGGAAGGAATTTTGGAAATACGTTTGGTAGAGACAGGAGACCGGAAGGAAAGGGAACCACGAGACGAGGGAGGAGGAGAACTAGAGGAAGGCTTGGGATGGGACCGCTGGCGGGTGGGGCATTGAGCCAAACCAGAAGAAGAGGGGCGAGGAGAGGAAGTGGAAGGAGAAGAAACGGAAGTAGGAGTAGAAGAGTCAAGCACAGAGAAAGAGTTAGACAAAGGGATAGAAGACGAAGAGACAGGAATAGGAGGAGTGGAGACAGAAGAAACCGAAGGCGTAGAAGTAAGGGAAGAAGGGACAGAGAGCGGAACAGAGGAAGAGGAGGACGAGGACAAGGGAAGCGGAACGGAGGGAGTGGAAGAAGAGACGGGAGGGTGAGAGATAAGTGCAGAAATCGGACGAGGAGAGAAGCCCAGGCGAAGAGCTTCCTTACGGGCAGCAGAGTGAGTAAGGCCTTGTTTTGCTTTAAGAATTGTAACTTCAGATTCAAATTTGTAAACGGGGCAATCATGGGAATAGGCAGGATGGGAGGCTTTACAGTTGAGGCAGCAGGGGGTCGTAGACGGGCAGTCATCAGCAATATGGCCAGGTTGCGCACAGTACGGGCATGTAGGATAGTCGGGGTTGAGAGAGCGACAGTATTTCACGGGGTGGCCAAAACGCCAGCAACCCCTGCACTGCTGAGGGCGGGGAAGGGATTCTAATACGTCGATGCGAGTACCACCGACAATAACGTGAGAAGGGAGAATATTACCATCGAACGTTATTTTAGCGATATTAGAGGGATAGCGGCGATTGTGGCGAGGTTGGATGGTGTAACAGACAATATTAATTACAACATGGTCTTGTGCAACAACGGCCTTCCCAATAAGGTCGGCACAATCTTTGAAGTCCCGATCACCGAGTTGGATATAAGAAGGGATCAGGACAGTACCTGTGCACGAGTTCATTCTTTGGTCTTTAAAAGCAGGGATGGGAGTACCGTTGGGATCTGCAAAGGCCGCCATAGCAGCAGCCTGACTCTCGTTTTGCACTGTAACTAGACGGGAATGATCATGACGAGAGTGGAAAGTGACATCCTTGCCCACCCTCTGAAGGAGACTGAGGTGGAACAGAAGGTCATCCCCGGCAAGAGGGGCTGAGGCGGGGATAGAAAAGAATTTAACAAAATCGGCAGGGGCAAAGAGATCGGAGAGAGGAAGAATAGAAGAACGAGGGCGAGCAGAAGAAGAAACTGAAGTAGATGGAACCGAAGGCGAAGGAACTGAAGGAGAAGAAAAAGAAGGAGAATATGGTTCGAAAGTGACGATATGAGATGAGGAAGCAATGGAGGAAGGAAGAGTGGCAGATGCAGTAGAAGGGATAGCAAACGACGGAAGAGAAGAGGGCTGAACTGGCGGAGCGGGGAGGGATAAGGAAGAGGAAGCAGTAGAAGAAAGAGCAGGCTGAACTAATGAAGAATCGGAAAGAGAGGTGACACACTCCACGCCTACCAAAGTCGAAGCTGAGGAAGGCGCCGGAGAGCGGTCAATGAGGAGAGAGTCAGAGGTTTGAGCTGGTACGGTACTAGTAGGTACGGATGCGTCGAGGGCGGAAGCCCCAGAGAGTTGAGAAAGGTCAGGTGGAGAGTCCGTGAGATCGCGTGGGACGGGGACAGGGTGCGCCTTAGCTTGGTCCGGGGTAGTGGGGTTGTATGGACGGACCATGATGACCCAAGTTGTTTTTACTATTCTAATTTCGGTTTGTCGGAAAACGAAAAAGGAAAGAAAAACTAACCAAGGGGAAGAAAAAGAAAGAAAAAGAAAAGAAAAACAGAAACAAAGCAAAAATAAAGAGCGTACCATAAGAGCTAACAGAGCCCCCTGTCGCGAGGCAGGAAGCTCCGACCCCCACACCGACGGCACAAACAGGGGCAGGTCCTAGGGGGTTCATCCCCATACCCTACCCCCCTAGACAAGGGGGGATAGCACCACTACGTACAGAGAGGCCTAGCTTAGGCAAAACCGCTATACTGGGACTGAGGGCAAAATGAATTGCAAACATCCCCAATCTGTACGTAATGGAGGGCAGCCGGACAGAAGCCAGGAAACCCACCAGGAAGGTAGACCGGACCCCCGGAAACCGAGACCGGGCCTCACTGATGGGCGGTCCATGGAGCGACAGCACGGGCGACCGGGCCGCCGCCCCCGGTACCAACCCCCACGTGCAGTGAGCTAGCTGCCACTGCCCCTGTAAACGGGGAGGAGTCAGAACTCCCCACTCAGCGAGGGAAGGCGTCTTGAGCCTAGCCGGCACAATTTAGTGAAAAAGGAGGAGGAAACCCTCCGCAAAGCGAGGTAAAAATCGGGAACCAGAAAAACGCCGTCACCGGAAGGTTCCGCTTATCCCAAAGACGACGGGGGGGTACTTCGTCCACGACGCCGCTGTAATCCCTGCTCCGAAGAGTGGATGACAGCGACCCCGCTTCGAGCCCCGCCACCACGACAAGGTGGCTCCCCAACGGCGGGGCACACACGCCTACAACTTATTATCCATTCTCGAATACTAGATATTAATCTAATGTACATATTCCCAACTGTGCTATGGTAGCCTACTGTTTATGTGAGAGGAAAGAATATTCATGGGGCACAGATCATATAGACCGGCCTCGCTACGAAATATCCCTGAACCTACTGATAATCTATATTTTATTAATTTCACCACAACACCAAACACCTCCAATGAAATTAATGAAAGCATAAATGTAAAACTTGCAAAACAAACAAAACAAAAGAGGAATGCACAATATAAAGATAAAAGAACTTATCAAAATTACTATGTGGAAATACCGCATTGAAGATTCAGCAAAATATTATTATGAATAACATTATATAATAATAACCATCAATGCTTTACGGACATTCCCATGATTGTAGAGAGAGCACGTGGCAACCTTATTTCTACTCGATCTAACGCCTATTCTCTCCAGTTCCAACCAAAGAGTGAATGATTTTTCACAGTCCTCTGAAACTATCACCCTCAGTCACTTCTCCATTCTTTTTTTTATTTTGTGGATGAGGGAGACAAAAGGCAGAGCTGTCTGTGACAAGTGCTTCCCCCAGAGTTGAAAGAGTGACAGGGCCAAAATCAGGGAATGTAAATAAGTTTTACAACATAAACTTCTTCAAACTCTGCATATACAGGCCTTCTGATTCAAATTTACCATGATTTTCATAAAACAGGATAAGTATTATCTTACGAGGTAAGAAAATTGTCTTAACCACAACTAATATGTACAATCAGTCAAATGTTATAATAAAAAATACCGTACAGTACAATACGGTACTACAAACCTTTCAACTCCAGCTTCTTCGTCGAGTTCCTGAGATGTTTCCGACTCAATAACATAGCTCTGGGACATCCGGAAGGAATCGTGATGGACTTTGTGAGCGGAACTGAAACTCTCAAGGCTGGAGGTCGCCGAGGAAGACTGGGAGTGACTGAAGGACGGTCGGGGTGGCAGGGAGTAGGACACAGGGGGGTTGTGTAAAGTTCTAAGCAGGCTGTGAGAGAGGTTTATTTTCTTTGGACCTGGATGGGGAGGAGCGGAAAGATTGTGCGTGGCTGTGCTAGGTAGGGATTCAGAGGATGGCCAATGGGAAGAACGAGGGTCTGTGTTCGAGCCTTTGAGAGAGTAATAATTTGAAAAGGAAGGAGTGATAGGGGCGGTGAGGAAAGCAGACGATAGATACGATTTGGATGTTAGCATGGTAGAATGATGAGGGGTGGGTTGACTAATAGAGGCATGAGGAACTGATGATGGGTGAAGCATGGAGGTGTTACGGGAGGAGAGCGGCTTAAACGCGCTGGTGTTGGTGTTGGGGGTGGATGTATGAAAGGCGGAAGGGTGAGAGATGGAGGTGATGTGAGGGGTGGAGGGGAGGTGGGATATGGATGTGGAATGGATGGAGGTGTGAGGGGTGGATGGGAGGTGGGATAGGGTTGTGGAATGAATGGAGGTGTGAGAGGTGGAGGGCAGGTGGGATGTGGATGTGGAATGGATGGAGGTGTGAGAAGCGGAGGGGAGGTGGGATAGGGATGTGGAATGGATGGAGGTGTGAGAAGCGGAGGGGAGGTGGGATGTGGATGTGGAATGGATGGAGGTGTGAGAGGTGGAGGGGTGGGGACCAGGGGAGGAGTCAGGGTGGCGTGGGGATTCAGAGATCTGGAGGCGACCAGGGCTGGCACTGGACAGAGAACTGGCACTGCGTTCACTCACACCGCCCTGATCTGCAAAGTGGAGTAAGTTGTCACACACTAAATTCTTTAAACCTTTGCTGATCGTAATAAAATTATCTAATCGTAGCCAGAATAATTAAGGTACACTTTTACTGAAGGAGTTACTCAAGGAAGTTTTATACATCCTGGCTATGAGATGGCTTATATGATCTTAACAAAATCGCCTAGTGTTAGCCCGTAGAATAGATATTAACCGCTTCTTTACCGGTAACGTTTTTTTACGTTTATTCTGGCTATATTTAGACAATTTTGTGCAGTTTAAGAAGGATCTGTGGTAGTAAAAATGGTTAAGAGAGATAGTTCGAAGCCTGTTAGTTGCTGGAGGCCCTGTTTAAACTGACTGAAATAGTCTAATAGTAGCCAGAATAAAGTTAAAAAGACATCGCGGTAAAGAAGGGGTTAGTAGAATGTAATATTTCAAGCTGGACACAGTATACATAGAGATGCCGTTTTTAGCTCCGTACACTCCCTCGATTGACAGTATTTCAGCAAGGTTGTAAAATTAAATGGCAATATATGTTGCTACCTACTTGAGTATAGAGGTAGATCCTTCTTCTGAAATCCCAGCTCATACACAATGTCTTGTTCTTGGTATTCTTGGCCGCATCCAGATTTCAACCCCATTCTGTAAGTGACATGATGTTCCATTTATGATATATGGATATATTTACTCACACCCATTCCCAACTTTTCCTTTTTTTTCTTCTGGGGGTGGCCGACTCAAGACAGAGCCCAAATAGGGATAACACAACAGAAAACAAAATAAAAATTCACACACATCTAAGCCACCCAGGAGAAGGCTTATGATGGTACCACATAACTATCATAATCGTCTCCCCGGGCCAGGCGCCTGATGGACTATTATCTAGTTGGACTAGATAATAGTCCATCAGGCGCCTGGCCCGAGGAGACGATTAATATGAAGGGTGCGCCTGGAAGTGTGGTGGGAGGGCTTGTGGCTTTGGCTCCGCTGCATGTCTGCCTGCCGAGATCGGAACCTCTCCGGGTGGTCGGGGGCCGGGGGAGTGCTGGAGCGACCTTGGTGACCCTGTTCTCTGGGTCTTCTCCTGGGTGACCTGGATGTGTGTGAGTTTGTACTTTTTATCTGTGTTTATTTGTTGTTTTATGTTGTTTTTGTGTTTTCCCTGTTCTTGTTCTGTCTTGAGTCGGCTACCCCCAAAATGGGGATTGGGCCTGAGCATATAGATAGACATAACTATACACTGGTACATGTTTTAATAAAAATAATTACATAATTTCATATTTGTTTTCACCAACTCATCAATACAGCTTTGAAATCATGCTTCAGTTAACTTACTTGTTGGGTCCAGCTCTCCAATTCTTATGCAGCAGCTTTCGTTCTCTCCTGGCCTCTTCTTCCCTCCCCCAGTTCTTGCGATCTTCTTTGGTGAACGTCTCAACATCCCCGATTCGCACTGGAGTGATACGCCGTCGCTTCTGTTCAGTGTTTTGGTTTGCCCGTTTGTTAATATTCTGCTCCTCTACAGGGGTTCTCGGAGTATCTTCTGACCTGGTCCTCTTTATAAACTTCCGCATCAGTACTGGATTACTTAGGTTTTCAGCGAGAGGCGGGATGGTGTTGTAGGTGGTAGTTTGCTGCACTTCATCGCTTGCACCACGTACTCTGACTCCCGTCTCTGTTCTATCACCAGTTGCACCCTCACCAGTCACAGTCTTATCGGCAGCAGGACCTTTAGCCTTTCTCTGTTTGGATGTAGATTTATTTGTTGATTTAGGCTTTTTTTCTTTTCCCTTTGATGATGATTTAGAGCCAAGGTTAGTATTTTTCTGCTGGGAAGTCTTTTTAGTCCTAGATCTCTTGGCCTCAACATTCTGACTAAATATACTTATGAAGTCACTCATGGTTAGCTGGGATTTAAGTGGTCTGATCCCCTCCGCTTCATCTTCCAAACCCTCCTCAATCCTCAATCCATCACTACTGTCGTCCTCCTCATTCCTGGAGTCGGCATTGGACTCCTTCTCATCCACTGGAACCACATTATTGAGCCATTTACTACAGTTCTCCATGGCATTTACTTCTTCATCAACAGCCTCTGGTAATACATCGCTCACTCTTGGCTGGCTTGCGTCGGGGCTCTTCATCTTCCTAATTTTACCAGATAGAGAGGTATCTTTTGGGGGTTCTCTGTCTTTCTCTTGGCTTATGTTGGAACTCTTTGTATTCTTTATTGTATCAGAGAGAGATTCAACTGTTTTTGGTTCTCGCTCTCTCTGTTGGCTTATGTCGGAACTCTTTGTATTCTTTATTGTATCAGATAGAGATTCAATTGTTTCTGGTTCTCGCTCTCTCTGTAGACTTGTGTCGGAACTCTTTGTATTATTAATTTTATCAGATAGAGATTCAATTGTTTCTGGTTCTCGCTCTCTCGGTTGGTTTATGTTGGAAGTCTTTGTATTATCAATTATAGTAGAGAGAGATTCAACTGTTTCTGATTCTTGCTCTCTCGGTTGGCTTATGTTGGAACTCTTTGTATTATCCATTATATCAGAGAGAGATTCACCTTTTTCTGGTTCTATGTGGCAGCTTGCATTTCCTCTGTTTGTTTTGCTCTCGTTTCTGCTGCTGACAGTTGGAGTTTGGCTAGAGTGTTGGAGATAATGGTTCGTTGGTGGTACTCTAGTTGTAGTTGGACTTTCTTTAACTGTACATGCTGAAGAATCACCATCTACATCATCTGTTCTTTCCATTGATGCACTTGTTTCTCTTTGTGAAATAGGAAAATTTCTACCATCTTGAGGAGATATCCCTTTACTTTGCAACTTATTCTTTTGTGTCATGTGAACAGAACTGCTTGCTTTGGGTCTGGTGTATATATTCACATTATTTAAACTCAAAATACGCTTTAAAGGTCTATCTTCTTCGTCAATTGGCCGTTTCCGTTTATCAGTTCTAGTTGGGGAGAGGCTGAGACACACTGACTTTGGTAGTTTGGATGGTGACGGGAAAGCAACCAGAGCTTTTTTCTCCCTGACGATGGAATGGCAGATCTGACCGACTTTCTTCTCTGGTGTGGACGGGAAGGACTTATAAGACAGTAAGCAGTGTTCCTCGGAGGCTTCCCACATGTCTCCCGTGCTTTCCACCGACCCCGGGGGAGACGTGGTGCCGGGAGTCGAGTCTTGATCTCCTTGATGCTTCTTGTGGGAAAGCTGAGGTGAAGGCCAGTCACTTTCTTCATCATTCTTGGAAGACGCTACATTTGAGGATTTACTCTCGCACATTTTATTGCTTGCAGATTCTGTGGATATATTAGTGTTATCGGAAGATTGTATATCAGTTTTCTGCTGATTCAAGGTTTTTAGCACAATTTTTGAATGGCTGCCTTTCTCACAATCTTGGCTAGTTTTTGGTATATTTGTATCAGCCGAGTTCCTGTCATTTGACACGCTATGTTTGAAGGTACCCTGTTCGACCATCTCCAATTGTTTTTCTAATGCCTGGAAAGTTTCATCCGAGAGTAATCTTGATACTGTGTAAGCATTGATAGACATTCCCTCATTTTCTTGGCTGCACAGAGTCACCGTCTCTCCTTCTAAGGTATTTCCAGTTTGACAAAGTTCACCTTCTTTCATTGATACTGCTTCCACTTTTCTTTCTTTTGTATTACCCAAGATAGACTTTTCAGTATCATCAGGTCTAACAGAGCCAGCTTTTGACAAGACTTCTTTGGTACTAGTATTGGACGTCTCAGCTAGCTTTTCTGAGTTGTGTACACTATTAACAGTAGTATTTGACGTCTCGGCTAGCTTTTCCGAGTTGTGTACACTCTTAAAAGTAGCATTTGACGTCTCAGATAGCTTTTCTGAGTTGTGTACATTATTAAAAGTAGTATTTGACGTCTCAGCTAGCTTTTCTGAGTTCTGTACACTATTAAAAGACAAAGTTTCTCCATTAGATAATTCAGGATCTGTGGCCAGGGAGTGATAATTTCTTGTGCTGGTTGGTGTACAGCTTCGGTCACTTGAAGCATCTGTAATACAAACAAATATATAAGTTGCATGAGCTAAGTAACTACAATATGGTTACTGGGAACTTGGATATTATTTGCTAAAGCGTTATTTTCACATATCGATTTTGATAAGTTCTTTTGTCTTTTTACTGTGTTCGTCTAAGTTGAATAGAGCTGCCTATAATGCCGCCGGTAGGACATCGGACTGAAACTGCACTTGGTCCTTAACCCTTAACTGGCGGCCCACAACATAAGTCGAGTTAAATAAATGTGGACTATGTGGCGGCGCGCGACATAGGTCGTGTGGCAATTTCAGCACGTAATGTTGCTGAGAGAGAGAGACAAGTGGTGGCAGGAGAGTAGCGAGCGTATGACTGCTCCAGACCACCGCGGCGGGCCTACTGACACGAATTCCACCCTCCTCCACCCTCTCACACTCGCTACATACTGAAATGTATGGGGAAAGTACCGAATTACATGGTTTTTGCACTCGTGTTGCGCGGTTGTTGCAAGAAAACTAGCGGTCATACAAGGATCGTTGTGGTGTCATTGGAAAGCTCTGTTTATGCCCTTTCAGGGATAGATGCTTGTTTTACGCTCTGGGTCTTATTTAGGCATGAAAATGATCACGTAAACAGCCCTATTTTGGCTAAAAACACCCCGCTGGGCGGTACATATAAATAGACCGCCTAGCCCGCCAATAAGGTGTTAAACCTATGCATGTATACATACATGCATAAAATGTTAAGACTGAGTGCTACACACATGCGTGCAGTTTCAGTCTCTTGTCCTAATGGCGGCGTTCCAGGCAACCCTGTTAAGGGCTGCTTCACTTGTCAAGTTTTTGGATCTGAGATCGGCACGTATAGTCCGATCCCAGGTCTTCCTCGGTCCACCCCTTGGTGCAGCTCCCTCCACAATCACAGACCTGGATTTTTTCACCCAATTTTGTTCATCCATTCTCTCCACATGTCCATACCACTATACCCACATGTACCCACTATAATATTGGTGAGTTCTCAAACAGTATTACAAATATTTTGTTTGCCCAGGGAGCTGATATATATGAAGGGTCATGCCTATGTGTGCTGTGTTGTCCCTGTTCGGGCTCTGTCTCAAGTCGGCCACCCCCAGCTATGGGGTATGTGCCTGTGTATATACTGTACATACATACATACATACATTTTTGTACTGTACAATAGAATATCAACTTCAACAATACTGTATTCTGATTAAAGTTATTAAAAAACTATTGAATCTGACTGTACAGTACCGTACTGTATAATATAAAGCAGAAAAATGTTTTCCAAACTAACCTGCAGGGGTAGTCTTGTCTTTCCGTCTCTTTGATCTCCTGTGAGTTATGTTGAAGATTGTGCCGAGATCCCCGATATCAATGTGGAGGGCGGTGGAAGGATACCGAGGCCTCATGCCATCAAACGGCATCGTCCTCGCAGCACACCCTGGCGGGATGGGCAGACGGGGACCAGGGGGTGGAAGGAGGGGCTCTGGGTTACTGCTAGCGTCTGACAAGGGTTTACCGAGACTATCTTCTCTGGTATGTTCACTAGTAACATCTGAATCAGCAGGGCCCCTCAGTTGTTTGCTCAGACCCTTATCTTTGGTATTTTTACTGTTGACGTCAGAGTCAGCTGGGGACTTGAAGCGTTTCCCGAGATCCTCATCTTTGGTGGGTTTACCGTTGACATCATATTCATCAGTGACCTTGTGTTTCCCCAGACCCTTCTCTACGGCTTTTTTCCTATTGGTATCAGGTTCATCTTCAGTGTCTTTATTGTTTTCAGATTCAGCGGTGATGTTCTTAGACCAGTATGAGCGTATAGTTTCGGAATCATGCTTGCTTATATTGCTCAGCTTGGCTTTTTCAGGTGGGGTCTGTTTGCTTCCCCAGGTGGTAAATGGTGTTTGAGGAGATTTGGTAGACTTATTTTCTACCTTGCTATGCTGATTCTCTGGTGATATTTCAGACAAAGGGGTTTGTACTATACTGTGCTTTTCCTTCTCCGACAACTCTTCTGGCTTATTTTCGAATGTGTTATGCTGTTTCTTCTGGGAGACTCTGGCGAACTTATTGTCTACCTTGCCATGCCACTTTTTCTTTGAGATGGCAGCGATATTATCTTTAGCTTTATATTTCTGATTTTTCTTTGAGGTTTGATCAGCATTGCTTACTGTATCAAGCTCTCTATCACCGGTACTCAATGGTTCAGGTGTATCATGAATTTCAGCAACTACTGTCTGTTCTTTAAGCCTATCTCTCGAAGACGCGGTGTCAATCGAGTGAAAGTCGTTGCTTACCAAATTATTCTTTATACTTCCTACTACACCTCTGCCTCCTCTTCTACTCTTGCCGTAACTTATATTTCTGACGGGAGCTTCATCAATTACAAAATCGTTCAGATCATCATCTTCCTCTTGTGGTTTTGTATTTTGTAAAATTCTTGTTACAGTATCTTTTTTACTCCTGCCTTGACCTCTTCTTATCTTGGCACAACTAATATTTCTGACGGGAGCTTCCTCATTTAAAAAATTGAACACATTATCTTCCTGTGGTCTTGTATTTTGTAAATTTCTTGTTACAGCATAATTTTTACTCCTACCTTGACCAACACTTTTCAGGGAAGTTTTGTTAATTACAGAATCACCCAATTTATCAACTTCCTCTGTATTTTGTGCAATATTTTCTGCAGCATTATTAACAAGGGTAACTTCCATATCATCATCATCATCATCATAAAGTGTAGACATTTCCAGCTGGCTTCTCTGTTGTGAGGTGTTAGCATCTCCAATAGGAACTTCAATAATCATATCATCATCCGGCTTAGACATATTCAGGGGTTCTTTTCTTTGAGAGGAGTTGAACACGGCTTCAATGACAATCTCGTCAACATGTACATTCTGCTGTTGTTGTTGTTTCCCTCCTCGGCCCCTGATGCCTCCTCGTTGTCTGCTACCGCGCCTGTTTCCACGTCCGGTCCCTCCTCGCGTAAGTGGGGATACTCGACTCTCTTGTACCTGTGTGAAATCTTGATATAACTGTGTCCTTGGAGGTCCTCTGCGACTCCTTGATCTTGTTTGCATGCGGGCTACCTTCGGCGTCACAGGTTTAATGCTTTCCTCGTTTTCCTCACAAATTTCCTGCTGGTCCTCCGAGGCTTTTAGTTCGGTATTTTGCTTTGCTTCTTGTGTCGGTTCTGGATTTTTATTTACTTCTTTGCTATGTGTTGTCTTCTGCCTTTCGTTTGGACTTGTACTTTCTTCCTTGTCCCGTTTCTCTTCATGATCTTTGCCTTTTAGGGCTTTCCTTTCTCTATCATTCTTTGCCTCTTGTTCTTTACTTTCAATTTCAGTTCTACTTCCATTTTTATCTAATATCTCATGCATACTTTTATTTACACTTTGCTTATTTCTACCTTTTTCTTCAATTATGAGGCTTGAAGCTACATTTAGAGAATTGCTTAGGGGTTCCTGTTTCTTCGTCATGGTCTTCTTTGTGGCATTTTCTTTTCTCTTCACTCCTAATTTCTTCCCACTGTCATTTTCACTACATTTACTTTCCTCTTCAGCATGCAAGTCATTTATAGAGCCATTATTTGGTTCATCTTCACCAGATAAGTTCCACTCCTTCTTATTAGAAATACGTGTAGTTTCCTTTGCAAGATTTGACAGTGGCTTTTCTATCATTCTGGCTGTTTCTACGTTTACTATAGATTCTACTTCAAGCACTTTATTGTCTCTATTTAGCATTCTTTCTATAGCCTTTATTCTTAGCTTTATGTTTTCTTCATGTTGCATTAAGTTTTTATCAGATGGCTGCAGACCTGCTTTATGCAAGTTTTTCTTTTTGCAAGGTAGGGAAACTTTTGCATTTTTACCCAGAGACTTTCTTCTCATAGTTTGATTAGATATGGTTGTGGCATAGGTTGCTACTGATGACTTAGTTCCATGGATTTTAGAACTCTCATTGCTTAATAATTCATTCTCTGGTATTGGACTCTTTGTGTGATCACTGGTCTTCCGTGTAATTTGTCCTTGAGAGAGATGCTTAGATGAGTCTGTAGTTTCCTTATTTTTCTTTTTTATGTTATCTGACTTTATTTTGTTATCATCACCGATTACTTGGCATTTCTTTTGTTTTCCCTTTGTATCTGTTTGCTTGGTACTTGATTTTTTCCTACAACTTTTAGCTGGTTCTAAAGATGCAAGATCTCCCTTCTTCTTAGTCAATCCTGTGGTTTTCTTTGCCTTTGCCTGATTATTTGTAGCTCTCTCAATAGCCCCCTCACTCTTGCTTACACTATCGTTAACAGTTGTCTTAAGGTGTTGATCAATTTCATCTTCAGAACAAGTAGAGTCATGCAGGTGGAGGTATTTCTTTGATGGAACTCTCTTTTTCTTCACTATTTTGTTCTTTGCAGGCACTCGGAAGCTTGCCTCATTAGAAGTAGTAGCTTTACAAATCTGCGAGGCTTTGAAATCTTTTGATGGCTCTTGATCTGGACTTTTCTCTGGACCGGAAAAGAGTTTAACCATCTCTTGCTCAATGACTTCCCCCATTTCCTTCCTGGACATCTTAGGGGTCATGCTAGGTGTGGGTATTCTGTTATTACAATTCTGTGCAGCTCCTGTTATATGATCCGGGGGAGTGCGGACTTTCTCGGTGCTCTTATTTGCACCCGAGGCAAAATCCCTCACAGCGTCGTCCAAGCCAAGCTCATTCCTCAGTGTGGTCTCCCACACCGGGTCTAACCGGATGGGAGAGCAGCTGTCTGAGTCTGTCATGGAGTGTTCTGAGGGCATGTAGTAGGTGTTGACAGAACTGTTGGAGTACGGACCGTGGGGATACTCCTTTAACAGCGGGGACCGGTTACCTGGTGTCTTGGGAATGGTAGGAATGATGGGGGTGTTCAGGTCGTTATTAAGATGGTCGTCACCAGATTTGCGTGCGGTGGGAAAGAGAGGGGTGGGAGGCTCCAGACAAAGGGGCGTCATGGATTGAAATACTGTGGCAGATGGCTTACAAGGGGTCTCCAAATCCCTCTTAGATTTTGCCACACTAAGATTTGACTTTTTACAGGAAAATTTGGCTGTTCCACTAGGGACACACAAAGGCTGACAATCATTTGTTTTCTCCTTGTTGGTTTTACTTTGTGTCATATCATGGGTACCTTGAGCCTGAAGTGTTGCACTTTTACAATTGTCATGTTTATCATCAGACAATTCAAAGAGTACAACACTCTCAATATCACCATGATCACTACAAGAACCAAGACTGTTATCATCTTCAAACCGTAGCACTAAACTTGCTTCTTCTTCAAGCTCCTCTTTGTCTCCACAATTTAAAACTGTAATAGGATTACCTTTCAAATTGCTATTAATTTTTTTAGTACCAGCACTTGCAAAAGTTTCTTTAGGTCCATTTTCTGGAAGGCTCTTACATGGAATTTGAGCATTATCCAATGTTTCATTTTCCTCTAGTATCTTCCTTAAAGCTTTCTTTGGAGATTTTGACAGCTTTTTAGTAGAATATAGTAACCTTTTGGTAAGCTTTCCTGGAGCTTTTTTGTTCATATTTGGAGAGAACTTTAAAGAAGTGACAGCTCTTCTCTTGGGTGTCTTGGCAGCAGCCCGTCTCTTCTGTGGTGTACCAAAATCCAGAGCTCTGATGTGACTGTTCTTATGACTGGGAGTGCTCTGACTGCCTCTCTTACTAACAACACCAACACTGGGGCTCTCATCATCAGGGAACAGTCTCTTCAGTGCCAGGGCCTTCTTAGAGGGGGAGATGCTCTGGGACAGGTGTAGTAGAGCCTTCAACTGGGGTGACCTGCCATTGTTGTATATGCTAACAATCTTCGGAGAGGGCTTGGATTTGGTCAAAGATTTGTTATTACTGTTACCTGACGTTTTACCGGCAAGTGGATTTTTTGGTCCTTTCTTTGCTGAATTTTCCTTACTATTTTCAGAAGTTAGCATCCCACTTTCAATTACTTCTGCATTTGGTACGTCGATAACTACCCCATTATCTTCTCCTAACACACTGGTACTATTTCCAGCAACATTATCGTTGGAAAGAGGCTCATTGAGATTAGGGAAAAAATCATTGTCACATAAATACTCCTCCAGTGCGAGTCCGGCTTCATCCTTTCCTGGGGAGCATGACTTAAGCGCGATGGAGAGAGCAGCCGCCACAATGTTTTGACTCATTCTCTTGGCTCGCTTTTTGGGCTTTCCGGCTCCTCGTTTTTTAGCTTCTGATACATTAATAACTCTGCCTTTTTTCCTTTCGTTCGTTGCCTGCTTCTCATTCTCTTTCTGCGTCTGTTTCTGTGTTAGGCTCAGCTTACGTTTGGATGGTGCCCTTTTCTTCTTTGGTTGTGGTGCCGCCAGTGTGGAGCTAGAGGGAAGAGCTGGGAAGGAGAAGGTTATATCGTTGGGGAGAGAATAGGTGGTGTTGGGTTGAAGGGTGCTCAGCGGCTCAACAACACCAGTATCTGAAACGGAAAACGTACATAAGTAAAGGCACATTTACACAAGGGTTTCTTTCAAGCAACCTTTGATATGTAACATTATTCTGGTAACAATGTGACACTGTTTTACACTGGTATTGGAAACTAAACTGAAGGTAGATCATTAGAGGGGATAGAATTTTTATATTTTTAGGAGGATAATATTTTATTGCCAGATCAGAACTCCAGAATAAAGAGCTTGTTTAAAACCTCTTAAACTCCTTTATCAATGGAGAAAAAAAAAACCCACATGATGGAAAATTATTATATTACGACGCAACACTTCCAACTCTCTCTGGAGTCTTCTTCAGGTGAAGAAGCGATCTCCATACAGTCAAAATTGTTGTGCCATTACAATAAAACATATTTCAATCATAAAGTTATAATATCTTCATTCAAGCATTCATGGCAATGTGAATTTATCATCCTTTATTTATGTTACTTATCACATACACTCCTTGTGGTAGATCATGGTACAGTAAATACATACAGTACATGTTTAAAGACCGCTTCATCCACAGAGAGAGTGGTTATAGTCTCACGTCATAAATGGTGGCATTCCAGGCGACCCTGTCAAACAACCACGAAGGGCGGTGCGCTCCTCGGTGCCACTAGCAGTGGCGAACTCAACATAGGTGAACATAGGTAGGAGGTGGGCTGCCTCTGTTGTCAAGTTCTTTATTTTGAGATTGGACCGGAGTACCTTTCCACATCTTTCTAGGTCTACTCCTACGCGCAGCTCCCCCCACGTTCACAGTCCGGCATTTCTTTACCCAGTTCTGATGATCCATTCTCTCCACGTGTCCAAACCAACCAAGTCGGCTAATGCGCTTAACTCCACTGATACTCCCGGTGCCCAGACACCTTCATAAGTCCTCGCTTGATACCCTGTCCCTGAGGTTAACCTCACATATCCATCTCAAGATTCTCTTCTCATTCCGTTCCATTCTATTGACATCCTCCACTTTAACCGGCCACGTCTCCGAGGCATAAGTCATCGCACTCCTAACACACAAGGTATACACCTTCCCTTTAAGATGAAGTCAGTAATGTTGGGATCACCACACCATCATGCAGTGACTTCTTTACTTCCACGTTCACATCCCTATTCCTAGTCACTACTTTCAGTGTGCCTACAAACCTCCTCCCAAATTGCACTTCTCTTGCACTCTAATTTTTTATCTTTATCGGTACCTACAAGTTCCTGTTTACTCTCTCAATCACTCTCCTAACCCTTTTCCTCACCTACCAGTTCCTTTGTTTACTCTCTCAATTACTCTCCTATCCCTTTTCCTCACCTACCAGTCCCTTTGTTTACTCTCTCAATCACTCTCCTAACCCTTTTCCTCACCTACCAGTCCCTTTGTTTACTCTCTCAATCACTCTCCTAACCCTTTTCCTCACCTACCAGTTCCTTTGTTTACTCTCTCAATTACTCTCCTATCCCTTTTCCTCACCTACCAGTCCCTTTGTTTACTCTCTCAATCACTCTCCTAACCCTTTTCCTCACCTACCAGTTCCTTTGTTTACTCTCTCAATCACTCTCCTAACCCTTTTCCTCACCTACCAGTTCCTTTGTTTACTCTCTCAATTACTCTCCTATCCCTTTTCCTCACCTACCAGTCCCTTTGTTTACTCTCTCAATCACTCTCCTAACCCTTTTCCTCACCTACCAGTTCCTTTGTTTACTCTCTCAATTACTCTCCTATCCCTTTTCCTCACCTACCAGTCCCTTTGTTTACTCTCTCAATCACTCTCCTAACCCTTTTCCTCACCTACCAGTTCCTTTGTTTACTCTCTCAATTACTCTCCTATCCCTTTTCCTCACCTACCAGTCCCTTTGTTTACTCTCTCAATCACTCTCCTAACCCTTTTCCTCACCTACCAGTCCCTTTGTTTACTCTCTCAATCACTCTCCTAACCCTTTTCCTCACCTACCAGTTCCTTTGTTTACTCTCTCAATTACTCTCCTATCCCTTCTTTCCCACCTACCAGTCCCTTTGTTTACTCTCTCAATCACTCTCCTAACCCTTTTCCTCACCTACCAGTTCCTTTGTTTACTCTCTCAATTACTCTCCTATCCCTTTTCCTCACCTACCAGTCCCTTTGTTTACTCTCTCAATCACTCTCCTAACCCTTTTCCTCACCTACCAGTTCCTTTGTTTACTCTCTCAATTACTCTCCTATCCCTTTTCCTCACCTACCAGTCCCTTTGTTTACTCTCTCAATCACTCTCCTAACCCTTTTCCTCACCTACCAGTCCCTTTGTTTACTCTCTCAATCACTCTCCTAACCCTTTTCCTCACCTACCAGTCCCTTTGTTTACTCTCTCAATCACTCTCCTAACCCTTTTCCTCACCTACCAGTCCCTTTGTTTACTCTCTCAATCACTCTCCTGCAGTACATCTTTGCTACTTTCCTACCAAATGTATGGTTACCACACAACAGTAAAGCCGGTATCACACGAGTGCTTTTTCACTCAACATTTATCCTCAACACTGGTCTGGCAGCTTATGAGGTCAACATTTAGAATCACCCCCACCCCCACCCCATCCTCGTGCAGCAGCACCCAACGTACATCGTGCACATAACATTAACATTCTTCAACTGAACATAGATGGCATCAACACAAAGAAACACGAACTCTCACACTTCATCAAACAACACAACATACACATTGCCATTTTACAAGAAACAAAACTCCGCACAACACAAAAAACACCCACATTTCATAATTTCACCACCATCAGACAAGACCGGGCTGTCGGCGGGGGCGGTGGACTCATCACCCTGGTACACAAAGAAATATCATACATAGTAACCAGTGTACAAACCAAATCACTCCTCCCCCCAAATGATAACACAACAGAAATACAGTCAATTAAAATACGCACTGGCAACAACTCCAACATAACCATCATAAACACATACATCCCTCCCCAAACATCCCCTACAGTACCAAATGAATACAGACCACACTTACAACACATCACAAACACCCCACACCCCACACATCATCCTGGGTGGTGACTTCAACGCCAAGACGTCGGCCTGGTTTGTCGACAACCCCGACACAGACAGAGGGCTGGTACTACAAAACCAAACCGATAACCTCATCATCCTTAACGACATCCATCAACATACCCATATTCCTCACCAAGCCCTCTATAACCCATCATCTCCAGACATCACCTTTTGCTCCCCAGAACTCGCCCCCACAAACATCCTGGAGGGTGGTCAGAACCTTAGGCTCTGACCACCTCCCGATCATTATCACCACCAAAACCAGACTCACCCCAGCTAGCCACAAACACACATACACCAATTATAAAAGAGCTAACTGGGAAGCATTCACAAATGAGACAGAACAACACTTCACAACTCTAAACAGTACACCCATCACTAACATCAACAATGCTGTACACATACTCAATAAAACTATCCAAAACGCTGACAAGAAACACATTCCAAGAGGTAACAGAAAAAGACACAACCCCAACTTCACACCAGAAATTCAAAACCTCATCAGACAACGCGACATACTGAAACACTCCCCAGCACCCCACACACAAGACATCACACAACAAATTCAAGCACTCAACACCCAAACTAACAACAAAATACAAGAACAACAAAAACTAAATTGGAATAACTTCCTACAAACACTTGATCACAAAACAAACCCCAAAAAACTCTACAAAACACTAAACAGCATCACACTTTCCAACAGCAACACAACACAATCACATGCTGCAATCACAACAACAGACTCTACTCCTTCATGTAAACAACAAGCAAACACTCTCATCAATCACTTTTCACATGTCAGCCACCTAAAACCTCACAAAGACGACCGACGTGTCATCCGACGTAAGAGACAATTCCCCACAGACCCTGACTATCCACCCTTCACCAATCACCAGACAAAGCATATCATCAACAATCTCAAGCACTCACCCGCCTGTGGCCTAGACAACATAAGCAACATACACCTCAGACACCTGGGACCACAAGGCATACAAGCACTCACTAACATATCAAACTACAGCTATTCACACAACACAATACCAGACATTTGGAAGCATGGTATCATCATCACTTTCCCCAAACCCAACAAAGACCCCACGCTACCCTCCTCGCACCGCCCCATCACACTCCTTTGCTCCCCCTCCAAAGTCATGGAACGCCTAGTATTACAACTAATTACACCTGACCTACCCCTAGCTCCAACACAACATGGCTTTAGGCCACTGCACTCCACAAACACTCTTCTCACAGACCTTACACAAAGAGCTTTCGACGGCATCAATTCAGCTAGACCACCACACAGATCACTATTACCCACACTCGACATTAGTAAAGCCTTCGATGCCATCCCCCGCCACAACCTAACAAACAAAATCTACAACACAAACATGCACAACAACACAAAACGGTGGCTGGCCAACTTCCTAGCAGGCAGATGTGCACACGTATCTTTTGCCGGTCAGTCATCTAAAATCAGAAACTTTCCAAACGGAGTCCCACAAGGATCCGTCCTATCGCCCGCACTCTTCAATCTGTACATGCACGATATAACTACACCCAATACGCCCCAAATAAACTTAGCCTCCTATGCAGATGACATAACACTCACATGCACACACCATGACCCAAAAAGAGCAACAGATCTCCTTCAACCCTATCTCAACACACTACATGGCTGGTGCACTACAAACAGACTTAATCTAGCCCCAGCCAAATCCACCGCAACCCTGCTCACAAGTTGGACAGGAGAACACGAATACATCCCTCAACTCACCATAAACAACACACCCCTAACACATATACACACACCCAAAATCCTAGGAGTAACATATGATACTCACATGACATTCAAACAGCACACCACACACATTAAAAAGAAACTGACACCCAGACTTAACGCCCTCAGGTCACTTGCTCACACAAAATTTGGACACAACAAAGAAACTACCACCACAGTATATAAACAATACATAAGATCAGTGATGGAATACGCAAGCCCAGCCTGGGCTTCTAACCTAGCTGAAACACATCATAAGACCTTACAGACTATTCAAAACAAAGCCCTGAAGATCATTACAGGCTGCACAGCTACTGCACCCACAGATCACCTACATCAAGAAACCAAAATCCTCAAAGTCAAAGACCATCTGGACATGAGAGGCACTCAATTCCTGGCAGCAGCCTCCACGAACCAAGACCACCCACTAAACTACATGGCAACACACCCACAGACACCAAGAAATATCAAAACAACACCCAGCACACGGTATCACACACAATTATTGTCCTCTCTCCCTCCCTGCCCACCCCGAACCAACATCCAGAAGCACATCCATACTCATATCTCTCACCGATCCATCCACTCACTCACAGACAACACACAGCTGCATGCACGACCTCCCGAAATCCATCCTTCCGAATCCTCCCTTCCTCGCGAGGACAGAGTCCACCTGGCCAGGCTGAGATGTGGACACCATCCAGCTCTCCTGAGCTATCAGAAGAGACTGGATGACTCCGTTGTCGACGCCTGCACGGGATGTAACACAGCACCCCATACCATTAAACACATCATAGAAGACTGCATTTCACACAACCACTTACGCCAACAACACAATCTACGCTCAATGAGAGCTCTGTGGGAAAGCCCGATCGTGGCCATGGCCTTTCTCAGGGACTCGGGGCTGTTCGGCCAGGCAGCTTAGGGAACAACAACAACAACAACAACAACAACATTTAGAATATTTCGGTCACCTAAGTTCATCTAGCAACAGGCTAGTTTCCGTTACCGGTGCAAAATACTGTACTCCAGAAATGTTGCCAGAAAAATGTTGATCATCGAATGTTGACTATAAATGCTCTCGTGTGATACCGGCTTTAGTAAATCAGCAGCTGCCTCACCTGAATTTTCTAAGTATATGACGTTGGAGATGTTGCTTTTTGGAGCTATGAGAACTCTTCTATCTGTAAAATAAAAAATATGCTTCATTACTACAAAACAAATTAAAAAGATTGTACAAGATCCACTAGGAACATGGTAGGTAGTATAAACATTCAAACAATATTTCATAGTACAGTACTATACTTATAATGTAAAACTTGCAAAGTAAACAAACCAAAACTTGGACGAACACAGTAAAAAGACAAAATAACTTATCAAAATCGCTATGTGGAAACAACGCTTAAACAAAATAATAATTTATAAATAAAAGAACACAATCCACCACATAGGGTGTACATTACTACATGAGCAAGTTAATATGTTTCCCAAGCAAACTAATCGCACATACAACAATGCACCATCGTCACGTTCAAGGAATTAGAATATCAAGCTACTGTATACTGTTGTCCTGATCTAACCAAAAAAATACTCGTAAAAATTTGAAAGCGTTGTTTCCACATAGCGATTTTGATAAGTTCTTTTGTCTTTTTACGGTGTTCGTCTAAATTTTGGTTTGTTAATTTTGCAAGTTTTACATTATAATTTTAACCCATAAAGTACGATGTGCCTCTATTGATGTTTTTCTACGCCTAATTCTTAAAAATGTATGGACTATCAGTACATACTAGGCCGTGGTGGAGAGATCATCGGCTGGACTAGCACATTTTGGCCCGCGTCAGGAAGCTGCATGATCATGAATGTTGCCTTTTTCACTGTAGGATAAAATTATGCAGGGTGGTAAAATGGGACTATTTTATTATATACGCAGTGTCAGCAACTCGGAGAACATTAAGGCCCACTTATATGGCAATAGTTTCAGCTGATTGACTTGTGGGACCGTAAATATTAAAACCTTTGTTAAGATTTTTTTTACGGCCCACCTATGTGGCAATAGTTCCTGCTGATTGACTTGTGCAACCATGAATATTAAAATCTTTGTTAAGAAAAATGTATTACTACAAGATAAGACATTGGAAACGGTCGCAAGAGGCAATCAGCTGGAGTTATTGACATTTAGGCGGACCAATATATTCTCAAGAGTTGCTGAAACCGAGTATACATACAGGTTTAACCCTCGTGGCCCGGGCTGGTCCTCCAAAGGACAGTGTGGGCTACCCGGGCGATTTGGCCGAAAAACGTCTAGGCCTAGGTTACCGTATTAACGTATTTTAGTTTATTTTAACTGCTAGAAATTTCCCACGCATCTATAAACGTAGTGTGGTTTCCAATCTGTAGACTGGCGTTGAGTAGAGCTCTCTAAGTCAACTGGTTCAGTTGTGATGACGATTTCCGTGGAGCAAATTTTTCCGCGATGTTGACAATATCGGAGCTTTTCAGACATTAATTTCGTCTTACTTCACAATAACATTGATCCGACGTCTCCTTCTTGTTTTCGGAGGTGCGGTGATGCAACGATCGACTTTGTTTACATGCGTCGGACGCACAGCGTTCAGACCAAGCTGAATATGCTTTCAAGCTTACTGCCTATTAAACGGACACCCGGGCTGCTGCCCATCTGCCGCGGTTGCCTTTTAATAGAACACCCGGGCTGGAAGGGTTAGAAACCGCAACCGTCCACAGTGAATATGGCTTCTATGGTACAATCACAGTACTACACACAGTGCACAGCAATCATAACACGATGGCTACAGTCTTTACTGCAGCACAATACAACAAAGTCTTGCCACAACAACGCCCCATCATGGCATGAATATGAGGAGGGATACAGGAAGATTAAAATGGAGTTGAATTGTTTAGGCAATTTTTTTCAAGTATAGTGACTTAAGAACGTAAAAGATTTTGTTTAACTTTGCATACAGAGTAACAATGACTAAAAAGAACAGACTAGGTTTTAAGACATAGTTTTGAATAACCTCTCATTTGATACTTTGAAATAATGTACACTTAAAATTAACCCCTACTGTACCGGTGATGTCCATTTATTATATTCTAGCTATAATTAGACAATTTTGTGCAGTTAAAGAAGGATCTGTTGTAGTCAAAGTGGTAAATTGAGATAGTCTGAAGCCTGTTATTTGCTGGAGGCTCGTTTTAAACTGAACAAAATAGTCTAATAGTAGCCAGAATAGTTAAAAGGACAGCACCGGTACCGAGGGGGGTAATAATTCATCGACAACCTTTCCTATCACCTGTGTAATTAGAAGTTACTATCGCTTCTCTTTGATAGTCTGAATGTAATGTGTGCCTCTAGAGACCTTGCAGAGGCAGGATGTTGCTCTAGCTTTCCAGTTCTAATAATTGGACTAGATACAGTAGAACCCCTCCCATCCAGTGCTCTCAGATCCAGAAACCCAAGAGATCCAGACTCATGTTTCAGCCAACCAAACTTGTCTGGATGGCTTGGGAAAAATAAAAGTCAATCCGGAAACGAATGAGAATACTGCACGTATTGTTTTCATCCAGCGTCAGATATCCAGACTTGTATGTCAGCCATCCGGATTTTGTCTGGATGGCTGAAACCTAAGTCTGGTTGCTTAAGCTAGATATCCGGACATATGTTTCAGCCATCCGGATTTGTCTGGATGGCTGAATAAATATCCGGACTTTCGGCAGATCCGGACTATTGGCAGATTCAGACAGGGTTCGGGATGGATGTAGAGTTCGGGCGTACGGTCGTCATTGTTTACATAGGGCGATCGCCGCGGTCGCACTTACGTTCCCGTTTATTTCGACGCTATATTTTCTGCTATTTGTCCCCTGTCATTACTACATGAATACTAGGTTAGGTTAGGTTAGGTTAAGTTAGGTTAGGTTAGGTTAAAATAGACGGGAACATGGTGGGAAAGGTCCGACGCCACTACGCTTAATGTAAACAAAGATGGCGGTACGCCCGCTCACTACATCCTACCCCAGGGTTCTCCCCCAATTAGTCTGAATGGGCGAGGTTTTACTGTAATAGTTCGTCAGGCGCCTGGTCCGGGAAGCTGATCTATGTTGTTGTTGTTGTTGTTGTTGTTCCCTAAGCTGCCTGGCCGAACAGCCCCGAGTCCCTGAGAAAGGCCATGGCCACGATCGGGCTTTCCCACAGAGCTCTCATTGAGTGTAGATTGTGTTGTTGGCGTAAGTGGTTGTGTGAAATGCAGTCTTCTATGATGTGTTTAATGGTATGGGGTGCTGTGTTACATCCCGGGCAGGCGTCGACAACGGAGTCATCCAGTCTCTTCTGATAGCTCAGGAGAGCTGGATGGTGTCCTCATCTCAGCCTGGCCAGGTGGACTCTGTCCTCGCGAGGAAGGGAGGATTCGGAAGGATGGATTTCGGGAGTCGTGCATGCAGCTGCGTGTTGTCTGTGAGTGAGTGGATGGATCGGAGAGATATGAGTATGGATGTGCTTCTGCGTGTTGGTTCGGGGTGGGCAGGGAGGGAGAGAGGACAATAATTGTGTGTGATACCGTGTGCTGGGTGTTGTTTTGATATTTCTTGGTGTCTGTGGGTGTGTTGCCATGTAGTTTAGTGGGTGGTCTTGGTTCGTGGAGGCTGCCTGCCAGGAATTGAGTGCCTCTCATGTCCAGATGGTCTTTGACTTTGAGGATTTTGGTTTCTTGATGTAGGTGATCTGTGGGTGCAGTAGCTGTGCAGCCTGTAATGATCTTCAGGGCTTTGTTTTGAATAGTCTGTAAGGTCTTATGATGTGTTTCAGCTAGGTTAGAAGCCCAGGCTGTGCTTGCGTATTCCATCACTGATCTTATGTATTGTTTATATACTGTGGTGGTAGTTTCTTTGTTGTGTCCAAATTTTGTGTGAGCAAGTGACCTGAGGGCGTTAAGTCTGGGTGTCAGTTTCTTTTTAATGTTTGTGGTGTGCTGTTTGAATGTCATATGAGTATCATATGTTACTCCTAGGATTTTGGGTGTGTGTATATGTGTTAGGGGTGTGTTGTTTATGGTGAGTTGAGGGATGTATTCGTGTTCTCCTGTCCAGCTTGTGAGCAGGGTTGCGGTGGATTTGGCTGGGGCTAGATTAAGTCTGTTTGTAGTGCACCAGCCATGTAGTGTGTTGAGATAGGGTTGAAGGAGATCTGTTGCTCTTTTTGGGTCATGGTGTGTGCATGTGAGTGTTATGTCATCTGCATAGGAGGCTAAGTTTATTTGGGGCGTATTGGGTGTAGTTATATCGTGCATGTACAGATTGAAGAGTGCGGGCGATAGGACGGATCCTTGTGGGACTCGGTTTGGAAAGTTTCTGATTTTAGATGACTGACCGGCAAAAGATACGTGTGCACATCTGCCTGCTAGGAAGTTGGCCAGCCACCTTTTTGTGTTGTTGTGCATGTTTGTGTTGTAGATTTTGTTTGTTAGGTTGTGGCGGGGGATGGCATCGAAGGCTTTACTAATGTCGAGTGTGGCTAATAGTGATCTGTGTGGTGGTCTAGCTGAGATGATGCCGTCAAAAGCTCTTTGTGTAAGGTCTGTGAGAAGAGTGTTTGTGGAGTGCAGTGGCCTAAAGCCATGTTGTGTTGGAGCTAGGGGTAGGTCAGGTGTAATTAGTTGTAATACTAGGCGTTCCATGACTTTGGAGGGGGAGCAAAGGAGTGTGATGGGGCGGTGCGAGGAGGGTAGCGTGGGGTCTTTGTTGGGTTTGGGGAATGTGATGATGATACCATGCTTCCAAATGTCTGGTATTGTGTTGTGTGAATAGCTGTAGTTTGATATGTTAGTGAGTGCTTGTATGCCTTGTGGTCCCAGGTGTCTGAGGTGTATGTTGCTTATGTTGTCTAGGCCACAGGCGGGTGAATGCTTGAGATTGTTGATGATATGCTTTGTCTGATGATTGGTGAAGGGTGTGTAGTCAGGGTCTGTGGGGAATTGTCTCTTACGTCGAATGACACGTCGGTCGTCTTTGTGAGGTTTTAGGTGGCTGACATGTGAGAAGTGAT
>CM064480.1:2137798-2260178 GCA_032716605.1 Paralithodes platypus
AGGTTAGGTGGGTTAAGGGAAGGGAGGAGGGGTGGACGGGTTTTAGGTGGGGGAGGATTGCAGTGGAATGAGATGGGAAGGTTAGGTGGGTTGGGGGGAGGAGAGGAGGAGAGGTGGGATGGGTTGTTTTAGTTTATGGCGAGGGATTTGAACCTGGGTGAGAGGGAGGCAGGGGGCGCATCATTCTCATGAGGAACAGCGTCCCAGGTGTGCGTCGTTGTAGTGTTCTTGGAGTGGCAATAAGTGTATACAAGGTTGTGTGTTTGTGAAGTGGGTCCAGTTTCCGCATATTGAATTGCAGAGGAATGAACCCTTAGTGTGGCGTAACTGCGAAAACGTGATGGGTTTTTCTTGTTTGAGCAAAGTTGGACATACCTGTATTATAGACACAGTACTGGTGTCGGTCTTTTGCTGATGGACACAAAAGTAAGCAAGAATAGTAAACACCACAGCGAGGACAAGGGACCGCCGACCTTGCAGCCGCCCCACCCCCCCGGACCTGCAGGAAGACATGGGAAATGTAGTGTTCCAGTGGACACAGGGAGGAAAACAGAAAAGAAAAACACATGCAATTCAATATGAGCGAAAAATTCCAATTAATACTGGTACGGAGATAAGAATGGTGTTTTAAGAAGAAAGAAATTACAATTTACCTTAACAGAATCTAACCCACATAATAGAACGGAAAACAGAAAAAAAAAGACAGTGTGTGTTGTGAAAGACCTTGGGGTATTAATGTCTGAAAATATGGGTTTCAAAGTCACCATAACCAGGTCCAAAGAGTGGGACGGTAGCGGAAACGGTCTAACGGGTTGGATTCTGCGTACTTTTTAAAACACGCGGTGAAATTGCCTATGATAACGCTCTTTCAAATCCTAGTGCTACCGCGGCTGGAATACTGTAGTCGTGGATTAACATCCCCATACAAAAGCATGGTGAAATTAAATGACGTAGAGAGTTGTACAAAGATATTTCACTTCGCATATAAGTTCGATATTCATTAAAACATCGTTCACGATGGGAAGAGCGTTTCGTTGTTTAAACCGGGGGGGAAAGGGGGAACTGCGGGGAGGGGAACTCTTAAGAGGTCCCCCCGGCGGACTCTGCGGGGAGACTCTTTAAGAGTGAGTGATGAAAAAGAAAAGGAAGGGAACATCAACTTTTGACATAAATTTTTTTTTTTTTTTTTTTTTGCCCCTGGGCCATGCAAAATCTCAGTCCTCTACCTCCTCTCCTTCAGTTATCACCTATTTTCCCTGTTATTCCCTTATTCTGAGGTATATTTTCGTGCTAACATTAGAAATCCGGTTGGAGGGTGTGGTCATCACTGATAGCAAGCGAATGCAAGAGAGAGAGAGAGAGTATCGATCGACTGTGTCTCAGTGGCCTTGGGGGAAATTGGCGGGAAAGCAGCTTGCCTCACCCATACATTATACAACTCGCGGGCTATATCTCCGATTTTGACCATCCAAACGCTGTTTTCACTCGTTTTATTGTTGTTTCAGGTTAATACCTTTATAATCAACCCATAATAGGCGCATATGGATAAGTAATGCAATTAATGGCACAATGAATATTTTAGTGACGGAAACACCTCAAATACGTCAGCACAGGGGGACGTTTCCAATTACCCCCATGCGCACTTGTTAGGCTAAGAGCACTGAATCTGTACTCACTGGAACGTAGAAGAGAACGTTACCTAATAATATACACGTGGAAAATCGCAGAGGGTTTAGTACCAAACCTACATACTCCGATAGTCATGAAATTCAGTGATAGGAGAGGCTGGGAATGCGAAATCCCCCGGATGAATAACAGGGGTGCTATGGGCTCTCTGCGAGAGGGCTGGTTATCACACAGAGGCCCACGTCTCTTCAACAAACTCCCACGGCGAGTAAGAGACATGAGGGACATCTCGTTAGACAACTTCAAGAGAGGCCTAGATGTCGAACTGCAAAAAGTGCCAGACGAGCCCATCCTCGCAAGGGAGCGAGCTGTCGCTTCAAACAGTCTACTGCACCAAATCACCACCCATAACGAGGGGCGTCACGCTCCTTGGTGCCGCTAGAAGAGCGGCGAACACATCTAAAGGTATCTAAAGGTAAGGTATGTGTACGTGGGTCCTGGGTTGCTCTCAATGTCTCCGGCTAGAAGAAGTCTTCGAGAAATGACAGCCGGAGAGTCATTTCTCGGTGTAGGAAAAACTGTGTCATGTGTGTGTGTGGTGTGAGAGGTGTGGAAATTCCCGGCGCAACCGAAGCCGCTCCAAGGACCCGTGCCCCCAGGGAGGGGGCAGGGGATGGTTGTGACGGTTTGGCTCCCGAAACTGCTCCCCGCGGCCGGCATCCGGTTGTCCTCCACTGTTCGTTGATCTTGTCTCCGGCCGTGGAGGGTCGGCAGCCATCCGCGGTTGGCAGTTCCGGGAGGTGGTCCCACGGCGTAGACGCCGCCACATCAGGACCTCTATACAGTAGCTTATAATTGTAACTAAAAGCCCTCTCTACTGGTACCAAAATTCCCCCTGGTTGTTGTTATTGCTGTTCCCCAGGCTGTCTGACCAAACAGCCTCAAGGTCCCGAGCAAGGCCATAACCGAGCGCTCCCCACAAAACCCTCCCTGCTTACCACTAATAAAGCCCAAGTGACCAAAGCCCCTCCAAGGCGGGGAGCTGAGGAGGGTGCGGAAACGCCCGGGAAACCAAAGCCCCACCCAAGGCCCTATGCCCCTCGGCAATTATGAAGGGAAAGTTAAGGGGCAAAGGAAAAATGTGACAATTTGGCTCCCAGTCTGCCAACCTCTAGGTTGGCAGTAGGGAGGTCAATCCACGGAAGAGACGCCGTCACTTGAGATCTAGAAAATATATAAGTAAAAGGAACAGTCAGAGTAAGCTATGAGTATGGCAGAGAACGCTCAGCTCTCACTCTGATAGACCAGCCCATCACCACCCCCCTGGTTGAGTTGTCCAGCCAATGACTATTTACCTTGAGATCTCCTCCCGGGAAGTCTGAAGTCTGGCATCATGTGGAGGAACACGAAGATCATCCTTGGTTACCATTCCCTGGGTTTTCCTTCTCATTTCTGTGGTTTCTATGGCAACTACCGGGTCACTGAGTCTTCTCTTTCTCCGCTTCTTCTCGCTCACTGGAATATCCTTGGAGTCAGTGAGGGGCCGATGTGGAGTAACTGGGAGAGGACTAAGGACTGAGGATGGGAAGGATAGAGATAAGTGACGAGGGTGAGGAGGAGGCTGGGAGGAGGAGGAGGAGCAGCCAGGGAGGGAGGAGGAGCCAGGGAGGGAGGAGGAGACAGGGAGGGAGGACGAAACAGGGAGGGAGGAGGAGCCAGGGAGTGAGGAGGAGCCAGGGAGTGAGGAGGAGCCAGGGAGGGAGGAGGAGCCAGGGAGGGAGGAGGGGCCAGGGAGAGAGGAGGGGCCAGGGAGAGAGGAGGAGCCAGGGAGGGAGGAGTGTAAGTAAGGCTGGGAGGCGGAGGAGGGAGATGTAGGAGGTAATAGTGTATGGTGGAGTGGAGAGGAGGGTAGGGAGGTGGGTGTGTGGCCGCTAGAGGGTGGTGGAGGTGGAGGGACGGGGGTGGACAGGGGACGTGTATGTGCTAAGGTATCCTGGCTTGATCCATCAGATCTTGATGGTGGTGATGGAGGTGTACCTTAAAAAACAAAATGGAAAAGGAAATTATTAGTATAGTTAGCCTATAATTATGTCTTTTCCACCAACCAACTTCACCTCTAAACTCAATTAATGAAATCAACAAATACATGTGGCACTCCAAGGACTCGAACCTAGGATACTCACATCGAAATTCCGCGCACTTATGCATTACGCTATCAAGACAGTTTTTTGTTTTTATACCATATATAATTTGTCCAAATGATTAGAATACATAGCAATAACAGATTAAAGAATATTCTCATATTTATTCACCATCTGAAACTATTCTAGAATGACTGGAAATCTATATAAATTACCAAAGACTTCATCCAGTAAAGTTTCAAAGGCTGGGTCGGCAGTGGTCTCGGAGATAATGTTGGTGACGATGTTGTCCAGCTCGTGTAGCAATACTGCCGAGTCACCATCACTGTTGTTGTTGTTGTTTATCTTGTTAACACCAGCAGTGACACCATCAATACCAGTAGCAGTAGTAGGGCCAATATCACCACTACCACTACCATTACCACCACCTCCGATAGTATCACCATTACCATCACTATAACAAGACTGTCCACTTGCTTGATGTATTGGTATAGTGTGTAATATGTCATGGTTCAGCTCACTATCACAAGGGGCGTCAATCTTACTCTGGCTCCCGAGGCCGCGGTTGATATTGGCTGCAATCTTTTCATGGAGAGCCGTGTTTTCATACAGGTTGTTCAAGATTTTCTGAAAATTTCAAGAACGGTATAAATGTTCAATTTGCTTGAATTTTGTCTTCAATATTAATCTTTTACTATGTTATTTTTGTTTAAGCTATCTAGAGTAGATAGGAAAATAATACTTAACCCATCCAGTTCCGTAGGATGCAGTAATAAAAGTCCCCCCCAGTCCCAAGCAATGTGGCCAAAATGGCAGGAGAGACCACCTTTCCACCTCAAGAGATGAGGCAACACTGGCTCTCCCACCCTTCAGTGGGTCTTATATAAGCTGAGAAGTGTTGCCATATCGGGCCAGCAGTGCTCAAACAATCGTGGTACCAAGTACAGGGTTGTACAGGCAGTTACAAGGAAAGTGCATTACTGACGGCTATATCCATCGCTGGTACTGTAAGGGTTAAAGAATTAAATATTAATCCCACACAACCCACCTGGGATTAAACCCTGGAACATGTGAACTTGTTACAGCATTCAATCTCTGGTGGGTTGTGTGAGATTATTCTTGAGCTGCATTGATAGATTTAAAGAATACTGTAATAAACATTAAGTACTATTTATTTACCCCGAAAGGGGTTGAAATAGGGGAGCTATCCCCCCGCCAAAGGCGGCTTTCTAGGGCTTTTCCTAGCTGATGCTGAGGGGATTGGGTTCTAGTCATGTGGTGATGGGCTGGTCTACCAGAGTGAGAACTGAGTGATCTCTGCCATACCCATAGCTTACTCAGACTGTTCCTTTTACTTATATATTTTCTGGATCTCAAGTGACGGCGTCTCTTCCGTGGATTGACCTCCCAATCTACCAAGATTGGAAGCCAAAGTGTCACATTTTTCCTTTGCCCCTCAACTTTCTCTTCATAATTGCTGAGGGCCACAGGCCCCTGGGTGGGGCTTTGGTTTCCCGGACGTTTCCGCACCCTCCTCAGCTCCCCGCCATGGAGTGGCTTCGGTCACCCAGGCTTTATTGTGGTTGGCAGGGAGGGTTCTTTGGGGGCGCTCGATTATGGCCTTGGCCTTGCTCGGGGCCTTGGGGCTGCTCGGCCAGGCAGCTTGGGGAACAACAACAACTATTTATTTAAAAGTTACTATTTCCATTTGCATCCATAGTTCAACAAAACTCAGAAGCCTAAATTTATTGTAAATTACGTCTTGGTGGTGTAATGGCTAAGGTGTCTAAAAATCTGTGTGTAATAACCCGGGTTCGAATCCTGGTGGATCACATATATGCTTTCATTAATTTCATTGGAGGTGTTTGGTGTTGTGGTGAAATTAATACAAAATAGATTAAATAATATAGTAAGACTATATTTCCTAGGTGTAGAGCATACTGTTTATATACTATGGTTTATTCGCTGTAAGTAGGCGAGAAAATTATTACCTCTATCCTCTGTAACTCAAAAAGAGCTAGAGCAAATTGTCTGTAAATTTCCACATCTATTCCTTGACTAACTCTTCCCAAATGCTAGAAATATTAGCTCGATTACTCTAGTCGTTGTTTAGTTACAGAGGTTAGAGGGCACGATTTTTCGCCTACTTACAGCGAATAGACTATACTACTACTGGTCTCACCATAAAACTGGCTTCAGCTTCCACCGCAGGACTGACGTTTACGGCCGCAGGATCTGGCTCACAACTTCTCCTTTTAGCACGTCTGACAAAATTATCAATATTCATTATACAAACTAGGCACATGTATGATATTATAATGTAAAACTTGCAAAATAAACAAACCAAAACTTGGACGAACACAGTAAAAAGACAAAACAACTTCTCAAAATCGCTATGTGGAAACATCGCTTAAGCAAAATAACAATTTATAAATAAAAGAACACAATCCACCACATAGGGTGTACATTACTACATGAGCAAGTTAATCTGTTTCCCAAGCAAACTAATCACACATATAACAATGCACTATCTTCATACTGATTTTAAGGAAATGGGCATTTTCTAGGATAAAACACCATTTTACAAATCAGGATATATTTGAACTTGGATAACAATTCTCAGAATTGAGGAATTGGATTTTGATAATGTCATCCGTCTCAGACAAAACATAATTTGGATAGGATATGACCAGCTCACTGGACAATTATAAAATCCACTGTAGATTAACCAACTAGACACCAGGACACATCATAGGACATGCACTCTTTGTACTGTGTTTGGTTTGTTCACAGTCGAGGGAGGTATTCCCTGACACAATCTCCTGACTTCCACCTTACATACGGGTTTAACATACATACTGTACATACAGGTTTAAAGATCGTGACTGTCGACAGTGAATGTGGCTTCCATGGTACAATCACAGTACTGCACACAGTGGCTACAGTCTTTACCAGGCTTTATTGTGGTCGGCGGGGAGGGTTCTGTGGAGGCACTCGGTTATGGCCTTGGAATTGCTCGGGGCCTTGGGGCTGTTCGGCCAGGCAGCTTGGGGAACAACAACAACAACAGTCTTTACTGCAGCACAATACAACAAAGTCTTGCCACAACAATGCCCCATCATGTTATCACTGTGGTATATCACTGTGTTATCACTGTGTTATCCCTGTTGGTATAGAGCTAACAGTATCTCAGCAAAACTCAATAAAGTCCCCCTGAAGCACTTGCACCTGGCGAAATCGCACCACACCAGCCTTAACCGTGCTATAATAAGGCAGTAACAAGAAATCACTGCAACTGCTACAGAGGCTGACTGCACCACCAAAGTGGCGGGCGGTGGGATCGCTGTATCCCTACGCCCTGGTACTTTGATAATTTTCAAACCCACAAAATAACCCCACAATTTTTATATAGTACAGGTATGGTATATATACTTAATCGCTACAGAAAGATGAAGAAAGGTGCGGAGTAGCTTTCGGTGTCTTTTTTACGTATGGAATATGGATATGATGATGACGTATATCTATACTAGCCAATGGAGCCTGGGCCCTTATCAGGCTAGAAAAGAGAATCATACAAAAAGGATTAGATATTTATATTGAATTGAGAAAGAACGGGCTAAAAGTGACGAGAACATAAAAATTAGCCGGCATTTATGGTTTAGTGTTTGTCTTTAACTTTTATTTTCTGTATTTTTTATTGTCCCTGTTCGGGCTGTCTCGAGTCGGCCACCCTCAAAAAAGAAAAAAAAAACAGAAAAAAGGGGTACTGTATAAGCAAAAGTATATAGATAGATAGATAGGGAGAGGGGATCAGGCGCCAGATGGACTACATAATAGTCTGTCAGACGCCTGGCCCGTGAGCCGGTCTATGTTGTGAAGGGTCAAGCCTGGAAGTAAGGTGGACGGCTTCGCTGTGTGTCTGCCTGCTGAGAAAGGAACCTCTTTGTGAGGTTTGGGACTTGGGTGTCTTAGCTGGGGACCCCCAAAATGGACCTACTGTAGGTGTGACGTACCGGTAGATATGTGAATTTTTTATTTTATTTTTTATGTTGTGTTGTGTTATCCCTATTCGGGCTCTGTCTCGAGTCGCAAAAACAAACTAAAACTTGCAAAACAAACTAAACAGGAACCACATAATAAAAAGACAAACGAACTGATCAAAATTACTGTGGAAATAACGCATTGAAGATTTAGCAAAACAATAATATGAAACACAAAAAACATAAAAAAATTCCCAACTCACCCTTTTCGCCGCTGAGGTGTCGCACAAAAATCTTGGCTGTTGAAAGATGCGTTGCTGGACTCATGGGGGAGTGTGGCGGAGGGAAGGAGGGGGCTGGGAGGTGTGACGAGACTGGTGGTGGTGGTACTCGGTGATAAACAAACAGAGTAGTCCATAACATCCACACACAGAGAGCCATTATGTTGTTGGGATGACCCCGGTAGACTCTCAGCCGCTGTTGTGTTCACCTCAAACACTACACACACAAAAAGTTATAATAATAGTATGCATATTATCACTGATACTCTTGATACCTAACCTTCTCCTTAGCTCTACACTTGATATCCTATCTTGCAGTTTGGCACCATACATCTATCTCACCATCCTCATCCTATTGCGCTCCATTCTACTGGTATCCTCCGCTTTGACAGGCCATGTTTCTGAGGCATATGTCATTGGGCCTCTAACACATGAAGAGCACACCTTTCCCTTCAAGGGGAGAGGGAGTCCCCTCATGGTGAGCAGTGGCTAAAGTTTTTTAAACCTTCCCCAGCCGCACCCCATTCTGGCGACAGTGGCGGCCTTGGCCCCTCCAACGGCAAAGATGGTATCTCCCAGGTAGCAAAACATGTCCACCATCTCCAGTGCCTCATTGCCAAAGCTAACACTCTCGAGTTGGTCATTGAATACAAGCTCACCTTTGCATACTATGCATAAAAATGTCTCAATTTCGGACTTCTTCCTTGGTAGAGGTCCCTCTATTCTAGTGCAGTGCTTCTTCCCCTGATGTATCCAGCTGCAGCAGACACTACACTGTATTGAGCTTGCGCCCACCGCCCTTCTGCACACCGTGCATGGGTATGCCCCACTTTTTTCTACCTTTCCTAACCCCAATCCACTATGTACAAACCTTTGTTAAATACATATTAACTCTTAACCCTTTAATTGCCATGCCCTCTTTCCATCTTCTGAACTTGGCCTCTGCATCCCGCGCACTATCTGCGATAAGTACAAGGTCATCTGTGTATAGCAGTTCCCATGGTAGCCCAACTCTGAAATCACCAGAGAGTGCCTGATATGCAGTTCAAGTTAATATGTAAAGTACTGGTACCAACATGGAAAATTAAATAACAAAATTGTATTAATCTTGTTTTTAGAAGTACTGTAACAAGATACTGCTCCAAACTCTTAGCTACTTTAACTGCCTAACTGTTGACAGAATCTCATTATTAACCCCTTCTTTACTGCGATGTCATTTTAACTTTATTCTGGCTACTATTAGACAATTTTATTAAGTTTAAATGGGGCCTCCAGCACTTACCAGACTTCGAACTATCTCACTTAACCCCTTTTACTTCCACAGATCCTTTTTTAATCTGCACAACGTCGTCTAAGTACAGTATAACTAGAATAAAATTAAAACTACATCGCCGGTAGAGAAGGGGTTAAATGTTAAGTTCTGATGAATATTCTAAAAACTTACAAGGTGCTGTGTGGGGCGAGTTATGAATTTCCTTCTGCAGTTGATTAGTTCGCACTCGTTGGTTGTGAACTGCTTTGCCAATCACTCCCAGCGACTTGTTCTGCATATCAAAAGAAAGTACTGTTACCAAAGAACACACATATAGTCCCAATTCTAATACTATTCTTAAATGGTACACTCATAAACCATAGTAAATACACCAATTCTTATTACTATATATTTAGGTCCTGATGTGGCGGCGTCTACGCCGTAGGACCACCTCCCGGAGCTGCCAACCGCGGATGGCTGCCGACCCTCCACGGCCGGAGACAAGATCAATGACCAGTGGAGGACAACCGGATGCTGGCCGCGGGGAGCAGTTTCGGGAGCCAAACCGTCACAACTATCCCCTGCCCCCTCCCTGGGGGCACGGGTCCTTGGAGCGGCTTCGGTCGCGCCGGGAATTTCCACACCTCTCACACCACACACACACATCACACAGTTTTTCCTACGCCGAGAAATGACTCTCCGGCTGTCATTTCTCGAAGACTTCTTCTAGCCGGAGACATTGAGAGCAACCCAGGACCCACGTACACATACATATGTCCAACTTGCTCAAAACCCATCACTTCGAGTCGCCACACTAAGGGTTCAGTTCTCTGCAATTCATGCAGGAACTGGACCCACTTCACCTGTACAACACTTGCCTCCAAGAAACACTACACGAACACCTGGACCTGTTCCTCATGCCCCTCCCTTTCCCAGTCAAATCCCTCGCCTAAAACCCGTCCACCTCTCCTCCCCAACCCACCTAGCCTTCCCATATCATCCACTCCCCCCCCTAAAAGCCGTCCACCTCTCCTCCTCCTAACCCACCTAACCTTCCCATACCATCCACATCCTCAACTCAACACACCCCATCCTAATCCATTCCCAACCCCCAGCCCCCCCCAATCCCCCCCCCCCCCCATCCTCGTGCAGCAGCACCCAACATACATCGTGCACATAACATTAACATTCTCCAATTGAACATAGATGGCATTAACACAAAGAAACACAAACTCTCACACTTCATCAAACAACACAACATACACATTGCCATCTTACAAGAAACAAAACTCCGAACAACACAAAAAACACCCACATTTCATAATTTCACCACCATCAGACAAGACCGGGCTGTCGGAGGGGGCGGTGGACTCATCACCCTCGTACACAAAGAAATATCATACATAGTAACCAGTGTACAAACCAAATCCCTCCTCCCCCCAAATTATAACATAACAGAAATACAATCAATTAAAATACACACTGGCAACAACTCCAACATAACCATCATAAACACATACATCCCTCCCCAAATATCCCCTACAGTACCAAATGAATACAGACCACACTTACAACACATCACAAACACCCCAGACATCATCCTGGGTGGTGACTTCAACGCCAAGACGTCGGCCTGGTTTGTCGACAACCCCGACACAGACAGAGGGCTGGTACTACAAAACCAAACAGATAACCTCATCATCCTTAACGACATCCATCAACATACCCATATTCCTCACCAAGCCCTCTATAACCCATCATCTCCAGACATCACCTTTTGCTCCCCAGAACTCGCCCCCACAACATCCTGGAGGGTGGTCAGAACCTTAGGCTCGGACCACCTCCCGATTATTATCACCACCAAAACCAGACTCACCCCAGCTAGCCACAAACACACATACACCAATTATAAAAGAGCTAACTGGGAAGCATTCACAAATGAGACAGAACAACACTTCACAACTCTAAATAGTACACCCATCACTAACATCAACAATGCTGTACACATACTCAATAAAACTATCCAAAAGGCTGACAAGAAACACATTCCAAGAGGTAACAGAAAAAGACAACCCCAACTTCACACCAGAAATCCAAAACCTCATCAGACAACGCAACACACTGAAACACTCCCCAGCACCCCACACACAAGACATCACACAACAAATTCAAGCACTCAACACCCAAACTAACAACAAAATACAAGAACAACAAAAACAAAATTGGAATAACTTCCTACAAACACTTGATCACAAAACAAACTCCAAAAAACTCTACAAAATACTAAACAGCATCACACTTTCCAACAGCAACACAACACAATCACATGCTGCAATCACAACAACAGACTCTACTCCTTCATGTAAACAACAAGCAAACACTCTCATCAATCACTTCTCACATGTCAGCCACCTAAAACCTCACAAAGACGACCGACGTGTCATCCGACGTAAGAGACAATTCCCCACAGACCCTGACTATACACCCTTCACCAATCACCAGACAAAGCATATCATCAACAATCTCAAGCGACAAGCACTCACCCGCCTGTGGCCTAGACAACATAAGCAACATACACCTCAGACACCTGGGACCACAAGGCATACAAGCACTCACTAACATATCAAACTACAGCTATTCACACAACACAATACCAGACATTTGGAAGCATGGTATCATCATCACATTCCCCAAACCCAACAAAGACCCCACGCTACCCTCCTCGCACCGCCCCATCACACTCTTTTGCTCCCCCTCCAAAGTCATGGAACGCCTAGTATTACAACTAATTACACCCGACCTACCCCTAGCTCCAACGCAACATGGCTTTAGGCCACTGCACTCCACAAACACTCTTCTCACAGACCTTACACAAAGAGTTTTTGACGGCATCAACTCAGCTAGACCACCACACAGATCACTATTAGCCACACTCGACATTAGTAAAGCCCTCGATGCCATCCCCCGCCACAACCTAACAAACAAAATCTACAACACAAACATGCACAACAACACAAAAAGGTGGCTGGCCAACTTCCTAGCAGGCAGATGTGCACACGTATCTTTTGCCGGTCAGTCATCTAAAATCAGAAACTTTCCAAACGGAGTCCCACAAGGATCCGTCCTATCGCCCGCACTCTTCAATCTGTACATGCACGATATAACTACACCCAATACGCCACAAATAAACTTAGCCTCCTATGCAGATGACATAACACTCACATGCACACACCATGACCCAAAAAGAGCAACAGATCTCCTTCAACCCTATCTCAACACACTACATGGCTGGTGCACTACAAACAGACTTAATCTAGCCCCAGCCAAATCCACCGCAACCCTGCTCACAAGCTGGACAGAACACGAATACATCCCTCAACTCACCATAAACAACACACCCCTAACACATACACACACACAAAATCCTAGGAGTAACATATGATACTCATGACATTCAAACAGCACACCACAAACATTAAAAAGAAACTGACACCCAGACTTAACGCCCTCAGGTCACTTGCTCACACAAAATTTGGACACAACAAAGAAACTACCACCACAGTATATAAACAATACATAAGATCAGTGATGGAATACGCAAGCCCAGTCTGGGCTTCTAACCTAGCTGAACACACATCATAAGACCTTACAGACTATTCAAAACAAAGCCCTGAAGATCATTACAGGCTGCACAGCTACTGCACCCACAGATCACCTACATCAAGAAACCAAAATCCTCAAAAGTCAAAGACCATCTGGACATGAGAGGCACTCAATTCCTGGCAGCAGCCTCCACGAACCAAGACCACCCACTAAACTACATGGCAACACACCCACAGACACCAAGAAATATCAAAACAACACCCAGCACACGGTATCACACACAATTATTATCCTCTCTCCCTCCCTGCCCACCCCGAACCAACTTCCAGAAGCACATCCATACTCATATTTCTCGCCAATCCATCCACTCACTCACAGACAACACGCAGCTGCATGCACGACCTCCCGAAATCCATCCTTCCGAATCCTCCCTCCCTCGCGATGACAGAGTCCACCTGGCCAGGCTGAGATGCGGACACCATCCAGCTCTCCTGAGCTATCAGAAGAGACTGGATGACTCCGTTGTCGACGCCTGCCCGGGATGTAACACAGCACCCCATACCATTAAACACATCATAGAAGACTGCATTTCACACAACCACTTACGCCAACAACACAATCTACACTCAATGAGAGCTCTGTGGGAAAGCCCGATCGTGGCCATGGCCTTCCTCAGGGACTCGGGGCTGTTCGGCCAAGCAGCTTAGGGAACAACAACAACAACTATATATTTAAATGCATTTTTCCCACATACGGTATAGATTTTGTTTAGTGTGTTGTCGTTTAGATAGTTATTAATTTTAATGAGTGTGTTATATTAATTTGAACAGTAACATTTTAGTTAGTTTTCAAGATATACATTTTAATTTGTTACAGTATTTTTGGGAATAGTTTGGACTCCGCTATGGTAAAGTCCAAATACTGAAGCTGTAGTTAAGTTCTTGAAAAAATAAAAACAAGACCTATATTGAAAAACTTTTTGCAATTTTTCATGTGATTATGCACTGTGTTTGCCTTATTGTACAACTTAACAATGACTGGTGATGGGCTGGTCTATCAGAGTGAGAACTGAGCGATCTCTGCCATACCCATAGCTTACTCTGACTGTTCATTTTACTTTTATATTTTCTAGATCTCAAGTGACGGCGTCTCTTCCGTGGATTGACCTCCTAGTCTACCTAGATTGGAAGCCAAAGAGTCACATTTTTTCCTTTGCCCCTCAACTTTCTCTTCATAATTGCTGAGGGGCACAGGACTCTGGGTGGGGCTTTGGTTTCCTGGGCGTTTCCGCACCCTCCTCAGCTCCCCGCCATGGAGTGGCTTCGGTCACCCAGGCTTTATTGTGGTCGGCAGTGAGGGTTCTGTGGGGGCACACGGTTATGGCCTTGGCCTGCTCGGGGCCTTGGGGCTGTTCGGCCAGGCAGCTTGGGGAACAACAACAATAACTTAACAATGAAGCAGAACAACTTTCAGTAAATTTTGCTCCGTAATCAATATATGGTGTAACAATGAAACAACTTGAAATTATGAGACCTTTAAGTGGGGAATCCATGTACTGTAATGTTAAGCCCCAACCATTAGCCAGTGCTATAGTCTATTCGCTGCAAGTAGGCGAGAAATCATGACCTCTATCCTCTGTAACTAAAAAAGGGCTAGAGCAAATTGGCTGTAAATTTCCATATCTATTTCTTGACTGACTCTTCCCAAATGATAGAAATAATAGCTCTATTACTCTAGTCGTTTCTGAGTTACAGAGGTTAGAGGGCATAATTTCTCGCCTACTTACAGCGAATAGACCATAGCACACCTGTTGGCCCTACTGTACTGTATGTTAGTAACCCACCATGCCAGCTGAAGACACATCTGTCGCAGCACAACTGGTATAATATTATACACCCAGTGATGGGATACTTTCCCAAAATGCTACCAGTACTCCAAGGTTCAGTTCCCTCACTACCAGGTGTAAGAGACAACTCAGAAAATGTCCTACCCTGTACTCTCTAATGGGCAGCGCACCAACACCGGCAAAACATGAAAAGTCAACACGAGTCCAAGGCTGCCACAACAAGAAGATTGTGTCACCATCAGGCTCTCAAGACAAATTTTAAGAGGCCGAATAATACTGGTGTCACCAACAACAGTTATCAACATTGGGCCCAGTTTTTATCCTTAGGGGCAAATGTAAGATTGTAGATTATAACAGGATCCAGATGGCATTAGGTGTACTGTAATTGGAATATGGCTAAGTAGACAGCAGCGTAAAAATTGGCTATATATACATACATAAATTTAAATACAGAGTGCTCCGCACGGAGTGAGAGTCCAGTCTCACGTCCTAATGGCAACGCTCCAGGCAGCCCTATTCAGAGCTGCCTCACATGTCAGCTTTCTTTATTCAAGATCAGACTGTCTTTCTTAGTCTGCCCCTTGGTGCAGCTCCCCCCACGTTTTTTATTTCAATTCATAGACTCGCCTACTAGAGGTAATAATATCCTCGATTTAGTTCTCAGTAATAATGAACAAATGATAAATAATGTAGAGATAGGAGACCAACTAGGAAATAGTGATCATAAATAAATTTATTTTAACATACAATGGACAGGAAAGGCTAAAGAGAATACGACACTTATCCCAGATTTCAGAAAAGCCAATTATGGTGGATTAAGAAGAGCCTTAAGAGTTGATCCTATGGTTAAACTATTAAGTGGACCCAGGTGCGCTAATGAACATACTCTCTCTCAGATACCTGTCTTAACTCAGGATAATTTGACAGCTACATATGAATATTTTATTTCTTCACTCCACAATGCGCAAAATAAATATATCCCCAAAAGAAAATTTAGATCAACACAGAACCAACCCAAATGGATGAATAATAGACTATTAGACCTTCTAGGAAAAAAGAGAGGAATATATCGAAAAATTAAGAAAGGCGAAATTCACCTACTTGCTTACTATCAGAATCTATCAAGAGAGGTTAAAAGAGTATAAGGACAGACAAAAGAAATTATGAAATCAGGATAGCCAATGACTCAAAAAATAACCCTAAGGCTTTTTACCAGCTATATAAATCTAAAGTTAGAGATAGAATAGGCCCCCTTAAAACTTCGATAGGAGAAATGACAGAAAATTATTTAGAAATGTGCAGTACACTAAATAGTCAGTTTCTATCCGTTTTCACTAATGAAAATTTGGCACAGATTCCAGAAGTCCGTAAGGTATATAGCGATAGTATAGAAAATAGGTTAAGTACGGTTACTATAAGTAGAAATGATGTGCTTAAGGAAATTGACAGACTGAAACCTCAGAAATCGCCTGGTCCCGATGAGGTATATGCCAGAGTATTAAAAGAATGCAGAGATGAGTTAAGTTACCCATTAACATTTCTTTTTAACAATTCATTAGAAACAGGTATAGTTCCAGAAGCTTGGAAGCTTGCAAATGTAGTTCCGATTTTCAAAAAAGGTGATAAATCAATAGCATCCAATTACCGTCCCATTAGTCTCACTTCAATCATAGGAAAGCTACTAGAGTAAATTATTGCTAGGAAAATGAGAAACCACTTAAAAACATTTAACTTAATCAATTCTTCTCAGCATGGATTCACTCAGGGACGTTCTTGCCTTACTAATTTGCTTAGTTTTTTCTCAGAGGTATATGAAGCAGTAGATAATGACAAGGCATACGATATTATATATTTATATTTCAGTAAAGCGTTTGACAGAGTCCCTCATGAGAGATTGATGAGAAAGGTTGAGGCGCATGGAATAGGTGGGGCGTTGTTGGGATGGATTAGGTCATGGCTAATTGGTAGGAAGCAAAGAGTCAGCATAAATGGTACCAAGTCAGAGTGGGGAGCAGTCAAAAGTGGTGTCCCCCAGGGATCGGTATTAGGTCCCCTGTTGTTTCTTATATACATAAATGACCTAGATTTGGGTATAACTAGTAGGATAAGTAAATTCGCAGACGATACTAAAATGGGGAGATCAATTGATTCAGATAGCGATATTAGAGTGCCTCCAAAGGGATCTAGATACCTTACATGAATGGTCAGTAAATTGGCAGATGAAGTTTAACATTGACAAAATGCAAGGTATTAAAGATAGGGAAGATGCAAACAAATGTTAAATATAAACTAGCTAATTTAGAATTAGAAAATTCAGACTGCGAGAAAGATCTAGGTGTGTTTGTTAGCAATGATTTGAAGCCTAGAAAACAGTGTATAAGCGTTCGTAATAAGGCAAACAGGATTCTCGGGTTCATCTCTAGGAGTGTGAGTAACAGAACTGCTGATGTTATCTTAAAACTTTACTTGTCATTAGTGAGACCCCATATGGATTATGCTGTCCAATTTTGGTGTCCTTATTACAGAATGGACATAGATTCATTGGAGAGAGTACAGCGTAGAATGACAAAAATTATCCATAATATTAGAAATCTTCCTTATGAAGAAAGGTTGAAGAAATTAGGTTTACATTCATTAGAGAGACGCAGAGTTAGAGGGGATATGATACAGGTGTTCAAGTGGTTACTGGGATTAACAAAGGGGACATGACAAATGTACTAAAGCTCAGTGATAGCGAAAGAACTCGTACCAATGGTTTCAAATTAGATAAATTTCGTTTCAGAAAAGATATAGGCAAATATTGGTTTGGTAACAGAGTTGTAGATGGGTGGAATGGACTACCAAGTGCTATAGTGGGATCTAAAACTGTAGGGAGCTTTAAGATAAAATTGGATAAGCATATGGACGAGACGGGTTGGGTGTGAAGGGGGATCAGCCGGGTTGGGCCAATCAGCGCTCTGCAGACCCCCATAATCCTGAGTTAATCTCTAACCGTTTTGGTAAGATGATCCTCAGGGTATTAGAGTGTTGAGCCTATAATTGGGCTTTGTAATTGATTTGGGGTTGTGTGGGACAGGGATCTGCCTTGCTTAGGCCAATCGGCTTTCTGCGACTCCCATTTTCTTATGTTCTTCTTATGTTCTTATGTTCACAGACTCGCATCTTTTCACCCAACCTAAAATTTAGTTCATCCATCCTTTCCACATGCCTGAACCATCCAAGCCTACTAGTACCCATCTCATCACTGATATTCCTGATACCTAACCATCTCCTCAGCTCTTCATTAGATATCCTATCTTGCAGTTTGGCCCCACACTCCATCTCACCATTCTTATCTTGTTACGTTCCATTCTGGATAACTTGATATCATCTGCTTTGACAGGCCACATTTCTAAAGCATACAAATTTCCCTTCAAGGGGAGAGGGAGTCTTCTCATAGTGAGTAGTGGCAAGTTGGCAACAGTTCTCTGAATTTCGCCAGCCGCATCTAATTCTGGCGATAGTGGCGGCCTCGGCCCAATCACTGGCGGAGATGGTATCTCCTAAGTCTAACCTATATACTGTATACTGTATATATATATATATATATATATATATATATATATATATATATATATATATATATAGTTAATAATCTGACCTAGAGATTCTATAGTATGAGTGATCAGCCAATATTTCCTTTGAACAACATTTTTGTGCCATACTGTAATTATAAGAAAACAGTGATACTATATTTTGTAATTACAGTTTGTAGATTTTAGATCCAAAGACAAAACTATATACCCTGATTCCTGTACTATTTTGGCAAATGCTTATTATGGAAATGTTTGAATGTAAAGAGAGGCCAATGACATCAGTGGAGGTTGGCCGATCTCTGATACTATAGGGTCTCTAATATAACCAAATACTATACAGTACTGTACAGTACTTGTTTACATACGTGTTTGTTTTTCAAGATAATTGAAGTCAGGGACTTGATTTGCTCGCTTAGTACTTCTGATCTTGAAACATACTTGAACGATACAGGATTTTCCTTCAAACAGTCTAAAACTGAAACAAAAAAACATTTTATAATTTAGAATCAACATAAGATACATAAATATACAGTATTAAGAAGGATGGGAATAAATGAATGAAGCCAAATATATTATATCTATGAATATGGGAGGGGCAATGAGAGGGTGAATCACATGGAAGGAGTTTATTTGGAAGATAATTGGTGGGGTGGTGATAATATATTCATTTTATATATTTGTTAATTCAAAATCTTGAATAATATCATATTACACCCATATGTTTATAAAAGAAAAAAACAAAATCTAGGTTTTGCTTAGGGGGCGGGGAATAAAATAATATAATCAGTAAAAAATAACTTATAAAATCAAGTGATTGCCAGTATAGTAATTAAAAATCAATAATTATACAGTACAGTATGCAAACTGTGGCTTCATATAGTACAAGTTTCAAGTTAACCCTTTCACGCACATATGACGCAGAGGTTGCCAGATTAGCAATAAGAAATAGAGTTCTCTCTTTCTTATAATTACCTCTCCAAAATTAGTTTTCTGCCCACAGCTAACTCAAAGACAACTGCATAGGTTGAAGTAACTAAACTAAAGGTTTCTAAATACCCCTGATGGTAACAAAGGCTTTAAAGTATCCCCAATAGGCTCAAAATCGCGTCATATGTCGGAGAGGGTTAATGTCCCTCTTTCAAACCAATATATCACTGTTTATGCCAAATTATTGATTTTGACTGTACCGTACCATGTTCAACGGAATCTGAGTAGTCGTCCAGCATGTCCACCAGTGACTTGTTGCCGACCCTGGAGTTGATTTTGCGGCCCCTCTTCCGGAGCTGAGCACACTCCGCTAGTTCCGGCAGTTCTCGCAGCAAACATTCCGATGTCTTCTGGCACCCTTTTTCCTCCAAGTAGCCTGTTGAGACCAAACTATATATAAGAACATAAGAAAATGGGAGTCTGCAGAAGGCCGATTTGCCCCCACCAGGCAGATCCCCCTCATACCCAACCCATCTCATTCATATGCCTATCTAATTTTATCTTAAAGCTCTCTATCGTTCTTGATCCCACTATAGCACTTGGTAGCCTATTCCACCTATCTACAACTCTGTTACCAAACCAAATATATTATCGAGTACAGGGAATTCAACTCAGGCAGCGTGTCAAATGAGATACCGGGTACTATTCAAAACCAATCCTAAAATGTATTGTTTTTAGTTATAACACCCCGAGGGTAAAGGGGCCTTGATCTTATAGAGAACAAATATATGTATGGCCAACGCATCCTACTGCATGTCGTATAAGGCAAATAACGGGGGATGGCGGTAGAGTTGTGGAGTCTTATATTATTCAATACCACACATATAATTTTCATAAACTTACAACAAAGCATCAAAAGTTAAATGGAAGACAAATAGATAAATATTTAATTAATCTTACTATTGTTTGGTACTTCGGATATTTCCAATCCTAGTTACACGACATAGGATGAAAAAATACAAGAAAGAAAAAGAAAATGTTTGGAAATTTGAATAAAATTACTGTATAGGATAACATACACAGCTTATGCAATACCTGAGTAGGCTGAGTCGTACAGTATCTATCTTCCGTTTCTTTAGTTTTAACCCCATATATTTTAAGTTTCAGCCTTTTAAAGTACCGTGAAATGCCCTAGCTTCGGATGGTGGCTATACTTCGGACACTTCTGGATAACAGTATGTAAGCTACAGTTATGGAAAATTGACTCTGCATTATGGAAGAACACCGCAGACATACTTGTTTTTCCATAACATCATGTATTTATCCCATAACTGTGGTTCATTGTACTGTACCGGTATATGTTTTCTAGAGTGTCCGAAGTTACCTCCCCGTCCGAAGTTACCGGTATGTGTTTTGTGTTACTTAGTCTTTTACGCTTTGTGCTAGTCGTCCTCGATATAATAACTAGGCCTATTTGTTTTTCAGGAGGGATCTGCCTTGTGTGGACCGATCGGCTTTTTGCAGACTCCCATTTTCTTATGTTCTTATACCGGTACTGTATATTTTAATTTAATATTTGTTCCAAATTTACCCACCTCGACCACATGCATGGAATTGTTCATTCAAAAAATACATTACGTGTCGTAATTTTTCATCTAGGATCTGTATGTTATTGGAAGAATTAAAACTACTTATGCTAAAGAAACACATATTCTTTCCGTATTATAGTAGGCCTATTAATTAATTAAATAAATAAATATACGCAAAACAATATAGAGACTAGAGAGGCGCCGTTAAAAGGTTATTCCCTCTAAAAGTTAACCGTGCGAAAGGTCCACCGCACGAATCAGCATTTGCTTATAACATCTAATGCCCGAATCGGCATTCGCTCGAAAAGTCCAGTACAGGTATTCTTAACCCTTATTTAGCGGGCTAGGTGGTCTATTTGACCGTAGCGCCCAGCGTTTTTTTTTCATACCCTAAATAGGGTTGTTTACGTGATAATTTTCATGCCTAAATAAGACCCAAAGCGTAAAACAAGTATATATGTCTGAAAGGGCGTAAACAGAGTTTCCAATGACACCCGAACCATCCTTGTACGACCACTGGTTCTCTTGCAACGATCGTGCAACACGAGTGCAAAAACCCTGTAATTAGGTAATTTCCCTACATAATTCCCTGTGTAGCGAGTGAGGAGAGAGGGAGGAAGTTAGAATACAGTTCAGTTGGTCCACCGCGGTGGTGGGCGACGGTCATACAGTTGCTATGCTCCTCACACCGCTCAGCTCTCTCACTCAGCAACATTACGTGCTGAAAATGGCGCACGACATAAGTTGTGAACCGCCACATAGTCCAAATTTATTTCACACGACATAAGTTGCGCGCCGACAGTTAAGGGTTAAACAACACTGTATAGCCTATCAAAGAAAACAAAGGAATGAGTTGTGTTACCGGGCGTACGTCGTGTAAACAGGCAAGTTGATATCAAACAGAGGGGGTGTGGGCCCGGGGGGGGGGGGGGGGGGGCAGCCCCCACTATATAATACTAGGATAGGTTAGGTAAGGTTGTTAGGGTAAGTGGGGAGGTGTGGCAGAGTGGTCTTGCCACTGGACTGGTAATCCAATGGACCCGGGTTCAAATCCCAATATGTCAATGGGAAGATATTATTGGGATGGAATTTGTGCTGTACCTAGTTTCAGTGCATTACCACAGCACACCGAAATGCCAAAACAAAATACCCTCATTGTTCCCTGATTAAATAGCACTGTATGAATATTCGGAAAAATGTTATTTTAATACCACAAATTTTCAGTGTTTTTTATAAAAGAAATTGTTCATTTACATCAATATATAGTGTTTGTAATTAATTAGAAATCTCGGGAAAACCTATTTTCCCCATTAGGCCTATTGATCGATGTTGAGACACGCCCCCGATAGTGATTTGAAAAGGCATTAGCCTAACCTAACAACCTTACCTAACCTAACCTAGTATTATGGGTGGGGCCTGCTGCCCCCACACCCCCGCTGGTTGAGTACTAATCCCTTAGTAAATAAAAAAAACAAAAAATGGGTGTCGATTATACGAAGGTGAAAGAAAGTCGATGAAGTCCACGGTTTTTACTCTGCAATCTTCAGCTTTGATTGTACATTGATAACGGGAAAGTACCGTATTGACAACCTTGTTACGAAAATTAAATTTTAATACCATTCTTTTATATTAGGGTTTTCCGAGGGTTTAACATATTTTCATATGATCTTTAGAGCTATCGATAACTGGAAGTACCGTATTGACAACCTTGTTACGAAAAAGACATTTTAGTACCATACTTTTTTATTAGGTTTTGCCGAGGGTTAAAACAAATTTTCTTATGATCTTTAGAGCATATAGATTCAATATGTATCTTCAAATATATCAACAAAATTTGTGGTATTAAAATAACATTGAACCGAATATTCCCATATTCAAAATTTCCCATATTCAAAATATGCTACAGGGGGGCAATGCCTAGTGAGTTAATTGCTCAATAGGTGGCATTCTGAGAGTGAGGGTCCGAGCCTGAGGAGTGAGATTGTGAAGTGCAGGGGCGAAGCAGATTCAGAGATGGAGTTGGGTTCAAGCCGTGAGTAGGTGCTTCGCATGTCTCACTCCCTAGACTGGAACAAGACCTCACGGGCCTCACCGTGTTCAGCGGTAGCGTGTAAAGGCTATCAGCCTAGCCTATGCTCGAGAGGGAGTAGTTGGAATATAGGAAAAAAAAAAAAAAAAAAAAAAAAAAAAAAAAAAAAGACCTATCCTAGGGCCTAATGTCCTTCCAGTCCTTTCAAAGGGGTAGGCTAAACACTAGAATAGGCTATACCCTGTCAGAGGTAGGTGATACGCCTGATAACACAACTCTCGCCAAAACAAATATAGCCTAGCCTATATACGGTATATATATAGGCTTAATCTAACCTATCCTAGTATTATAGGTGGGGGTTGCCGCCCTCACACCCCCGCTTTGACTTAGATTTTTGGTGTATTTGTCTATGAAGTGGTTATTTTTCAATTTGTTGATAACGAAAATCCTCCACGCGAACTAGGCCTATAGGCCTAGGCCTATGGAGAAAAAATGGCGAATCTATTGGTGCCTATTTTCCCTAATAAATTGTTTCTAGGCTAATAAGGCGGATGTAGTGTCCTTGAAGATTATCAAATAATTAAACCTTGAAAATAGCTGTGGTCTGTCTCCTTAACCCGGCAAGCGCGATAGGCCTCACGGAAGGCTTCCTATAGGGAACGCGATAGGCCTCACGGAAGCAGGACCATAAAAAAAGCCTTCCATAAAAAAAAAGGGCCTATCAAAACAAAGGAATTTGTCTCTAGGTGAGATAATTCCCCTCCAGTACTCATCCATGTAAATCTCACCCACCCCCTCCCCTCCTTATTCCCCCCTCCCCCCCCTCCTCACTTTTCACCTATTTTTCCTCTTATTATCATCATTTATCGGTTATTTTTCTCTCCCGCGATAATGTAGCACAAGTGGGTTGCATAAAAGATCGTTATGCAACACCCAGACACCGGCACACACCGCCCCGCTCGTCTCAGTTGACTCCCAGACAGCGAGAGGGGAGGGCTGCCTGTCTCTCTCTCTCGCCTGAGATTATGACCGGGTGGCCAATATCTTCGTTTTTCACCACCCAAATGCTTTTCCCACTTATTTTAGCACTCTTGAAGGTTCATATATACATCATATATGTAAAATAAAAGCATACCGAAAACAAATAATGGTTTATATTGTTAATATAACTAATTCTGTCAGAATCCAGGGCTAGAAATGCACAAATAACTACCCTAGCACCTAGGTCTATATCGCGCTTGTCAGGTTAATAGGCTAGCCTATTGTCCGGAGCATTTTTTCACACACATTACTTGTAGGCTAACTAAAATGACACATCTGATGATCTGGATTCTGCAGGAGTGTTGGGGGCATCAACCCCCACCTTAGCACCTAAGGTAAAAGGTAAAAAATTAGATATATTTATTTTTAGACAAATGAGCACGCAGGATGTCAAACGACGCTGTTTTTTTGAGTGATAACGCAAATGAACTTTTTGTATAATGATAACAGAAACTCCCCCAATTTTTTTTTTTTAAACAAAAAAGGTAAATTGACATAATTTTGGTCTCCATATTTTCCATCTTGATTGCTTTTAGATTGCAGGAAATGCTGTTTTAGACACCTAAATTCTCAAAAAAATCACGGGGGGGGCATGCCCCCAGACCCCCCTAGAGCTCGCGCCTTCGCCGCTCCGTCGCGCTATAATGATAACAAAATAATAAACCATAGGGCCTAATGATAACACAATTCATATTTTGTGGATTGACACCCTGTGAGCACGTCACAAAAAGAAAAATTACAAAACCTCTTAGGGAAGTGCCGACGTTAGGCTAAGGCTAAACTTCCCGAATTCCAACTGAACTGAACTAGGTTAAGTTGTCAGGTTAGGTTAATGACAATGTAGGCTAGGCTAGGCTAAGGTAAAATTCTAGTTTCACGTACACAGCGACAAAAGGGAGGCGCCGTTGTAAAGGCATAGCTTCCCGACCAACTATGAAGATCAGGGAAATTGCTGGGTAAAAGACGTAATATAATGATAATAAACTACATTAACGACATTAGCCTAACCTAACCTAACCTAGTATTATGTAATAGCCTAGCTATGGTGCCGCATATGGGGAGAATTTTTTTTTTTTTTTACAGTAGCCTAGGCCTAGGTATAATTCCTTATAGGCTAATGCATTTCCGCCGCTTTGGACATATATAGGAATTAAGTATGGTATATGACAACTCTAAAGTAGCCATAGAAATTTATGAGTATGCTGTGAAAGCGAAACTAGAATTAAACCTAGGCTAATATTGACAGAGGACAGAGTGACAGAGGGGGGTGACGGGGTCGCCCCCTTATTTCATAGGCTAGGCTTCAATCAGCTATAGCCTAGTATTAACATAGCCTATTATAAGATATTCAACATATGAGCATGCAATTTCATCATATAGGCTAGGTTTAAATTCAAAACATTACCGATATAGGCCTAGCCTAGCCTACTTTGTACATGAACTTTACATGGGCTACGAGATTAGTATAGGCTAGGTTAAAATGTCACTGCAATAGGCCTATTGAAGTTATATTAACATTAACAACCTTCAAAGTAACATACCTAATACTAGTCGCCCTAGTTCTGATGGCAGTAGTGATGACATCATTAACTGCTTCCTATTAGGCAGAGAAATGTTGTATAAAATACATTAACCCCCTCGTTTGTTTACAACACACTACTCCCGCGAACATATTTTCCTTTTTTCCATTTAAATAACAAATATTATAGTCTCCTAAATATTTCTATATTAATATTTGGCTTTATTATAATGAATGTGTATATTATTAATAATATGTATGATATTTCTAAGCTAAAACTCAATTATTATGACAAATAATGTACTATTAGAGTAAATATTCCTAATATAAATGCTTCAGATAAATATTATTGGAACTCAAGCGGGCAATTTAAAATGTGAGACGTGCGCTCCATTCGGTATTTTTTTTGTTTTTTTTTGTTTTTTTGTTTTTTTTTCTATATTCCAACTTACTTCCTCTCGGGCATAGGCTGAGAGCCTTAACATTCACCGCTTTACAATGAACAGTGAAGCCTGTGAGGTCTTGTTCCAGTCTAGGGAGTGAGACATGTGAAGCACGTAGAGTACAACAAGCACCTGCCATCTTGCCTTCACATGAGGCACGGTGCTCACTCATGGCCCGAAACGACCCCATCTCTGAAGCCATCTCGTTCCCGTGCTTCACTGTCTCATCCCCTACACTCGGACTCTCACACTTACACACACACAACGCCACCTGTTGAGCAGATAACTCACCAGGCATTGCACCCCTATAGCATATTTTGAATATGGGAATATTCATACAGTGCTATTTAATCAGGGAACAATGAGGGTATTTTATTGACGTTTCGGTGGGCTTGTGGTAATGCACTGATACCAGGTACAGCACAAATTCCATCCCAATAATATCTTCCCATTGATACATCGGGATTTGAACCCGGGACCTTTGGATTACCAGGCCAGTGGCAAGACCACTCCACCACACCTCCCCTAAATGCTGACAGGTATGCTGACAGATACCCTTAAGCTCGGTTCATACATGCACGAATTAACGTCCCGTTCGTCCCCGACCCCTTAATTCGCCGTGCCTAGGCGGCGTTTTTTTTGGTGCAGCATAAAATAGTCCGTGTGGGTCGGGGACACTGCCAGAAAACGTGTTAGGTCGGGGACACCCCCGGGACACACACGGAAGCAGTCGTCGTCTAGACGCAGCCTGGGCGGCGTCTAGACGACGACTGCTTCCGTGGGTGTCCCGGCAAAAAAAATTGGAACGGCCCTAGTGGCCATCGTGGCCTCCAGATTGATGCCGTCCTGCCTATTTTCTTGGTCGGGGACGGACGTGACGTTAATTCGTGCATGTGTGAACCGAGCTTTACAGGGATCTCTCATAGATATTAATAAAGTAGATGTGTATACATATCAATAGGACCTCTCCATAAATTACAATACATCGGTCTCCACGATTTCACAGAATACGCTGAAATAATTTGTTATTGATCTACTAAATATATGTTTGTTGTGTCAGTTATATTCACCCTTCATCGCAAGTGTGTATTTACCTATTTGTAGTATACAGGAGTTGAGCTTTTTAGGCTCATATTGTCCCGCTTCCTGAGTTACAATTATCTAACTTTGCCTTAAAAATATGAATGTTTTTGGCACACACCACTTCCTCTTCCAACTGATTCCATTTACTTATACTTCTGTAAGGGAAACTATACTTTCTCACATCTCCTTTACATCTTCCTTTCATTAGTTTATATCTAGTTCTACCATTATCTTTCACAATATAACCCTTTCCTAGCTGATGCTGAGAGGATTGGGTTCTAGTCATGTGGTGATGGGTTGGTCTATCAGAGTGAGAGCTGAGCAATCTCTGCCATACCCATAGCTTACTCTGACTGTTCCTTTAACTTATATATTTTCTAGATCTCAAGTGACGGCGTCTCTAACGTGGATTGACCTCCCAATCTACCAAGATTGGAAGTCAAAGCGTCACATTTTTCCCTTGCCCCTCAACTTTCTCTTCATAATTGCTGAGGGGCACAGGGCCCTGGGTGGGGCTTTGGTTTCCCGGGCGTTTCCGCACCCTCCTCAGCTCCCCGCCATGGAGTGGCTTCGGTCACCCAGGCTTTATTGTGGTCGGCGGGGAGGGTTCTGTGGGGGCGCTCGGTTATGGCCTTGGAATTGCTCGGGGCCTTGGGGCTGTTCGGCCAGGCAGCTTGGGGAACAACAACAACAACAAACAACAATATAACCCTTCTTGTCCACCTTTTCGAGTCCTCTCACACATTTGTACATCATAATCATATTGCCTCTCTCCCTCCTATCCATTAGAGATGGTAAATCTAATTTCTTTAATCTCTCCTCATATGGCAATTCTCTCAGTTCTGGTATCATCCTAGTTGCAGCTCTCTGAACCTTCTCCAGCTTCTTTATATGCTTTTTTAGATGTGGTGCCCACACCACTGCCGCATACTCCAGTCTTGGTCTCACCAATGATTTTATTATTTTCTCCAGCATCTCCTCGTTTATATAGTTAAAGGCTATTTTTATTCTGTTTAGCAGTCCATATGTTTCTCCCACTATCTTATTAATATGATTCTCAGGTGAAAGATCACCCCTAACAGTTATCCCTAAGTCCTTTTCTTTCTCTGATGGGTTAATAGTGTTTTCTCCTAACTTATATTCCATATGAGGCCTTCTTTTACTTACTCCCATTTCCACTACATGACATTTATTTGTGTTGAATTCCATTTTCCACTTCTTGCTCCATTGATCTATCGGGCGATTATCCAAATCCCTCTGTAATTCCCTACCACTGTTTTCATCTTCCATATGCTTCATGATCTTGGCATCATCTGCAAACATATTCATATATGCATTTATATCCTTTGGCATGTCGTTAATGTATATTAGAAACATATGTATATTATGTGTGTGTGTGTGTAAAATATGTCTGAATAATGCAGTTGCCATTGTGCATCATCATATCTATCAATTGCCGTAGGCCTTGATCCGCAAGGGAGTAGACACAAATTAATCGCCTCCATGCTTCTCTATCAGCCGTCAATCGGCACCCCTCCTCCCACCCAACTCCACTTTCACTTGTAGGCCCTATTTCTCAACTCGATCCACATATATATATATATATATATATATATATATATATATATATATATTGAGTATATATCACAAATACACGTGAGCCACTAAATGTTTCTAATCTCTCAGTGGGGTTCGAACCGCCGACTGTCAGGACGATAGTGTAGTTGATTAAAGCGTCGGCTATTGTCCTGACGGTTGGCGGTTCGAAACCCCACTGAGAGATTAGAAACATATATATATATATATATATATAAACTCTGTTTCTATACCTTGGACCTGCCTCTCCGTCTCTATAACATAACTTCTATATACTATTACTCCCATATACTATTTTTGTAATTTTCTCACTCTCCATATGCTCCACAAGACCAACAACTACCTCAAGGTGTTCCTCTTCACACTCTACAGTACATTCACACAGTAGCCTACACCGCTCTTATACTTCCTTATTAGTATGTGCACCTCTCCATGGGACCCCACATGCAGTTCTCAAGTAACTAATTTCAACTCCTCTCGCTCTTGATTTATGCCGCACCAACAACGTCCATGCTTCACTCCCATACAACATAGGGATCACCACACAATCATGCAATGACTTATTTACTTCTATGCTTCCATAAGTGGGGAGGTTGTAGGCACCAATTTAATCAAACAGGGCAGTACCCAGGGGAGGCCACATAAGCATATGATAAGTTTGCTGGAACTCCTGTTTCATTTCCCTGGCTTCTCCCACTGTTTCTACTTGTGGCTCACCTACACAGAGAGTAATCCAGTTTACTCTTGCAAACACTTCCTCCTCCTATTCATTTCACTATGAGTATACTACATTTAACAAACACATCACTGTTCTTTCCAACACACCTAATGAGTAGTGTATATACAGCACATACATACATCTTATATATGATTACTACTACTACTCTAATATAGGTTTACATGATAGATTAAAATAGAATGATCATACGATACATCATACATGTATGTCAGTCAGTGATTGTATACCCCCTTTCAGAAAGAGAAGACACAGAGGTTGAATAGAGAACATTGCCAGTTTACAAAACCCCTTGTCTCAGACATAATATGCTAGCTTGCATTCTTAACCCAAAAAGTGGGATAGATCTTCCGGAAGTGTCTGCTAGGCAAATGCGATAGGCTTTCCAAAAGACAGCCCATATAAAAACACCCCAGTACCAGTGAAATGGAAGCAATGTGATTAGATGGAAAGGCTATGTCTACTACTTACCACTGCCTCCTGCTTTCCCCTATCATGTGTCTTAGCATGACAGCAGCAGCAGAAGACACATCATACTTAGATTACACCTATCATTTTTTCCTGAACTCAGAATTATCTATATTCATCGACTCTGCATCACTACTTTACGTTCCTGTATCAAGATAATGTCTATATTAATATATGTACGACTGGTTCCTGTTCTCCTATTCTCATTACTTAAAGCAGATGGGTATCTGCGTGGTGGTGGCATAACCAAGAATAACAGTAACTTCAGTATATTGATAAAGAGTGCGTAACATTAATTTGTCAATGCGACACTATAGTCCGTTCATTCTAGGTTGGGCAGAAATCGTAACCCCTAACCTCTCACAACTAAAAAAAGGACTAGAGTAATCGAGCTAATATTTTTAACACATAGGAAGACTTGGCTAGGGAATAGGTGCGGAAATTGACAGCTCATTTTTGCTCTAGCCCTTTTTTGAGTTACAGAGGTTAGAGGCTACGATTTCTGCCCAACTTAGAATGAACGAACTATAGTATACTATACACCTCTGTTGTCCACCATAGCAGAGAGGGGTTGGGAGGTCATGGGTGTGAAGCCGGTATCACACGAGAGCATTTATGGTCAACATTCGATGATCAACATTTTTCTGGCAACATTTCTGGAATATTTTGCACAGGTATCGGAAACTAGACTGTTGATAGATGAACTTAGGTGACCGAAATATTCTAAATGTTGACCTCATAAGCTGGCAGACCAGTGTTAAGGATAATTGATGAGTGGAAAAACGCTCGTGTGATACCGGCTTGAGTGTCAAATAAAAACTTGCCCAGTGGAGATTGATTCCCTGGGTACATACTCACCAGCGTCCATTCTGAAATAACACCTCTGCACAGCTCTCAGTTTGATATCTACAATATCTTTTCCTTTCTATTTTACTTTTTTTATGATTTATTCAGGACTTTGTGAGTATAATCATCAGTAGCAAACCCTGAAACTAATGGGGTAAATGGGGATGCGTTCTCGGACCAGCCAAAACCCAAACCCAAACGCCTAACAACCTATAATAATATCGTAAATTTACCACTTGCGAGTTTCAGGCTATAAGGAAGTTGGGGCTGTAGACATCGATAGTAAACAGAAATGCAATAATACTGTATGTTTTTGATGGCTAAAAAATATATATGTTTAATTGGATTTTATGTACCGAGTATTAATAAATGAATTACAACCGTATTTTAGCTGGTAATTCTACTAAATATTGATGTCTAAAACTCCAACTTAACTTGCTCATGTAGTAGTGTACACCCTATGTGGTGGATTGTGTTCTTTTATTTCATAATTTTGTTTTTATTTCAGTAAGCGATATTTCCACCTAGTGATTTTGATCAGTTATATTGCCTTTATATTGTCTTTGTTCAAGTTTTGGTTTGTTTAGTTTGCAAGTTTTACATTTTAATTCCTTATAGCCTGAAACTCGCTAGTGGTCACTTGGGCCGTCGGTTAGCGAGGGAGACCTGTAAGTGGTTTTCATAATTTCCATTTTATAACTTATACCAACATGAAAATCAAAAGGCTTTGTGAATAAATTATTATTTTAATAAATAATTATTAACAATACAGAAGTGTTATAATTTGCCTCTGCATTAATATACTGTATTAAGGGGAGGCAGACCGTTTTTCTGGACCCCCTTCTCCCTAATGTTTAGCCCCACTAGTTTTGAGATTATAAGATGTTCGGCCCATTAGTTTGGCGATTTTAACACCTTTTGCCCCATTTCGTTGTCAAGTTTAAGAACTTTCGTGCCATTTAGGTGTCAATTATTTACTGGCGAGCGATAGCGAGCCTGCAATTTTAAGAGGAACCGGCCTTCGGCCGGGAAATTTTTCTACCGAAAATGTACAAATTTATCTTGAAGGGGGGTCTAGGGGGTGTTTTTCTAAGCTTGATGGAGGTCTAGGGAGGAAACTAAAAAAAATACATGAATAAATGAATTAATAGACCAAACAAACGGTCTGCCTCCCCTAGGGTTCTACGGCTGTAATAACTATAGTCTGTTCATTCTAGGTTGGGCAGAAATGGTAACCTCGTACCTCTGGAACTCAAAGAGGACTAGAGTAATCGAGCTAATTTTTCTACCAAATAGGAAGACTTGGCCAGGGAATAGGTGTGGAAATTGACAGCTCATTTGCTCTAGCCCTTTTTGAGTTACAGAGGTTAGAGGTTACGATTTCTACCCAACCTAGAATGAAGGGACTATATCAATGGAGAGTCAATCTACATCTATCAAAATTCACCTTACTGTCAAACATCAAAATTCAATAATAATACCTGTACCTGTACTGCACTATGGTCAGTTTGTTTTAGCCGAGGGTAAATTGCCATATCCCCACCTTAACCCTTTCATGCACCGGGGGGTGCCGTTTAGTACAATTAATCTACATTTTATTAATTTCACCACAACACCAAACACCTCCAATGAAATTAATGAAAGCATATAATTATGTGATCCACCGGGATTCGAACCTGGGTTATCACACACAAATTTTTAAACATTCTAACCATTACACCACCAAATATATATAAACATAATTGATCTTTATATACCTGCATGTGGCTTTGGAAAAACTAAGCTGTCATGAACTAAAGAGCCTGGACACACAACCCACAACGAGGGGCGACGCGCTCCTCGGTGCTGCTAGGAGAGTGGCGAACACAACCTTAGGTAACCTTAGGTAGGTAGGTGTAATGGTTTAGATGCTTATGTTCTGGGTGTGGTGTCTCGAGTTGGAATACCGGGAGGACCATAATTATGCTTTCATTAGTTTATTCAAGTACATTGGGGTTTGTAATTGATGATTAATGTTAAGAACGGGGTGTTACTTATTATATACTAATAAATGTTGCAATGATAATAAGAGTTACCGGTAATACAAATCATAATCAAGACAATTTCAATCTATATGCAAACACAGTATTGCAATTATTAGCCAACCTACCATAACTCATAATGTGATTTGTAAGTACACAGTACCAGTATTGAGGAACAATCTATTATGGTAGGTTCACTTACAAATATTAAGGGGAGGTTTCTAGTTTGTTCCCTAGACCTCCATCAAGCTTAAAATTTCACCCTCTAGACCCTCTTTCAAGCTAAATTTGTACATTTTTCGGTACCGTCATATGGGGTAATGGAGAACAGATGGGGTAATTGGGAACACTAAGGGGTAATTGAGAACAATCTACCTGAGGCTCAGTTATTGGTGTGAGGTTGTATGCATGATGCACAGGGTGATCATCAATGTTTCGTCGACTTGCAGTAAAACTCTCATTTAGAACCTGTGGAATTTATGTATATTTATATTACTAAATCAATTTTGTTTTTCAGGTAATTTTGAATACCCGATACTAAGGGTCATTATCATTAAATACCCGATACTAAGGGTCATTATCATTAAATACCCGATACTAAGGGTCATTATCATTAAATACTTAGGAGTTGGAAACTGTGCTTGTAATATCTGGTTACTGACTGCTTCTACTGCATTCTAGTGGCGGCGTCTTTTCCGTGGATTGACCTCCCTACTGCCAACCTAGAAGTTGGCAGATTGGGAGCCAAAGCGTCACATTTTTCCCTTACCCCTCAACTTTCCCTTCATAATTGCTGAGGGGCACAGGGCCTTGGGTGGGGCTTTGGTTTCCCGGGAATTTCCGCACCTTCCTCAGCTCCCTGCCTTGGAGTGGCTTCGGTCACCCGGGCTTTGTTAGTGGTAAGCAGGGAGGATTTTGTGGGGGCGCTCGTTTATGGCCTTGGCCTTGCTCGAGACCTTGGGGCTGTTCGGCCAGACAGCCTGGGGAACAACAACAACAACAACAACAACAACTGCATTCTACCTTACCAACTAGCAGTATACATATACTGGTTTTTATATGATTTGACAAATTAATCAAGTGGGGCAATTGAGAACACATGGTGGGACAATTGAAAACACATGGTGGGACAATTGAGAACACATGGTGGGACAATTGAAAACACATGGTGGGTTCCACAGGTTCTAAATGAGGGTTTTACTGCAAGTCACTAAAACATTGCTCTCAACTTTGGGCTCCTCACAAACAAACCCATATAATGCAGCTAGAGGGCCTCCAAAGATCTTTCACCTCCTGCATACAAAAACCTCAAGACCACCAAGGGGAACCAGAAAAGCTAGACTACTGGAAAAGACTTGCAGAATATGAACTATACTCTATAGAAAGGAGGATAGAAAGATACCAAATAATATATACATGGAAAGTTCTTGAGGACCAGATCATCCCTCCAAAGACAGAGCCAATAATATCCACCAACACACAAAGAGACACAAGAACAGGAAGAAAATGTGCCCAATTTCACCTACCATCAGAATGCCCAACAAGAGTCAAGACCCTCCAACACAATGGCATCTCGAGAAAGGGAGCCCGGCTGTTCAATCATCTCCCTAAACACATGAGAAACATCAAGGAGGTGAAAACAGATGTGTTCAAGAGGGAACTGGACAAATTCCTCTCAACCATCCCGGATCAACCAGGCATCCCAGGCTATGCTGCAGCCCGCCCAGCGACATCCAACTCGATAACGTCCCAGCTGGAGTACAAGCAGCGAAGTGAAGGGTGGCGGTGATGCCGTGGCCTTGCCTCAGAGAGCACCAAGGGAGCAACACCCTCTTGAGGCAGAAGCGCTTCAAGGTAAATTCAAGGTAAATTGATGATCACCCTGTGCATCATACATACAACCTCACACCAATAACTGAGCCTCAGGTAGATTGTTCTCAATTACCCCCTTAGTGTTCCCAATTGCCCCATTTGTTCTCCATTACCCCATATGACGGTAGAAAAATTTCCCGGCCGAAGGCCGGTTCCTCTTAAATTACAGGCTCGCTATCGCTCACCAGGAAAAAATTGACCCCTAAATGACACAAAAGATCTTAAAATTGACAGAAATAGGGCGAAAGTTCCTAAAATCGCCAAACTAATGGGGTGAACGTCTTAAAATCTCAAAATCAATGGGGCTAAACCTGAATGAGAAATAAGTTCAGTAAATAATCTCTCAAGTGGAAATATGCCCTCAATCATCAATTATACTTAGGGACAGTTTTAACCCTTTCTATACCGGTGACGTACTTTATATTTGATTTCAGCTACTTTTAGACCATTATATTCAGCTTAGGAAGGACGTCTACCAATTAACAGGCTGCAAACTATCCCAATTAATCATTTTAGCTACAACATATCCTTCCTAAGCTTCATAAAATGGTCTGAATGTAGCTGAAATCAAATGAAGAAGACGTAGATGTACAGAAGGGGTTAACCCTTTCAAGCTCCAATACGCATTTCATTTCTGTTTTCTGGTAATTATTAGACAATTTTATTCAGATTAGGAAGGGTATATGGAAGTCAGAGGGTTGATTGAGCTAGTCTTTACCGTTTTATATATTATTTTATATATTATTTTGTAATAGTATAGATATCTTATCAATATTTGTATTTTGTACTATTGTTAATGTCTTGTCATGTTGCAAATTTGATTTTAAATAATATTTTGACATTTAACATGTACAGTAGTTTCTTTATTCATGCAGAGTTTAGTAAAATTTGCCAGAACGTCCCGGACTTCCCAAACTTGACTACTTCCTTTAACGTGACGATAGTGCGTTGTTATATGTGCGATTAGTTTGCTTGGGAAACAGATTAACTTGCTCATGTAGTAATGTACACCCTATGTGGTGGATTGTGTTCTTTTATTTAATAATTTTCATTTTAGTAAGCGTTGTTTCCACATAGCGATTTTGATAATTTAATTTGACTTTATATTGTCCTTGTCCCAATTTTGGTTTGTTTAGTTTGCAAGTTTTACATTTTAATTAATACCCCCAGATCCTTCCTAAGCTGCATAAAATCGTCTAATGATAGCCAAAATAAACTGCTAAAACGCGTCAGAGCTTCAAGGGGTTAAACTAGATAAGATTACACCTATTAGATACCAGTATTTCAACATTTGTATACAACTTTAATTTGTATGACAATATTTGTATACAACTGGAGGGACCTTGGTGATCCCTGGTCTCTGAGTCTTTTCCTGGGTGACCTAGATGTGTGTGAATTTGTGTTTTGTTGTGTTGTGTTGTCCCTATTCAGGCTCTGTCTGTAGTCGGCCACCCCAAGAAAGGTCTTAAAATCGACAAACTAATGGGGCGAACGTCTTAAAATACCAAAACTAATGGGGGTAAACATGAGGGAGAAGGGAGTCCAGAAAAAAAAAAACGTGAAAATCTCCCCTTAAATGTAAATGCACAAACAGGTTTGCCCCATGGAATGATTAAGGGGAGATGGGCTGTTTTTCTGGTCACCCTTCTCCCTCATGTTTAGCCCCATTAGTTTTCAGATTTTAAGATGTTTGCCCCATTAGTTTGTTGATTTTAAGACCTTTCGCCTAATTTCTTTGTCAATATCTAGACCTTTCGTGCTATTTAAGTGTCAATTGTTTTCCTGGAGAACGATAGTGAGCTTGTAATTTTGGAAGAACTGGCCATTGGCCGGGAAATTTGTCTACCGAAAACTGTACAAATTAATCTACAAGGGGGATTTAATGGATGTTTTTTTTTAAAGTTTGATGGAGGTCTAGGGAAGAAACAACAAAAATAATGAATAAAGTTAGGCCTATGCCAGGCTTAGCCTCTGTAGGCTATAGGTAGCGCAAACGAAATTGACAATAATCTGGACCCTTTAAATTCTTATAACCCAAAATTAATGAAAGCAATCGGGCTGACTTTTTTATCATTATTCCACCAGGAAATAGAAGAGAACATTTACATACAGTTTGCTCAAGGTCCTTTTGAGTTACGAAGAGGTCAGGGATCGAGATAGTTGTCAAGTTCGTTGGCGCTACCTAGTGTTATGTGAAGTTTCAGGGGCCACCATGTTATTTTGGGATCACAAAGAAAATGGGAGCATTTTGGCATACTGGCATGGAGTCTAAATGATTGACTCCAGGGGTAATAAGCACTTCATGACCCATGTCAAACTGACCATCAAGCACCATCTCCACCTGAGAGGAAAACAGTTCATCACTGCCTAACAGGTTATTTGCTGCATTAACTGCTGCCATTTGATCTTCATCTTCATTCATCATCATTTGATCGTTCAAGTCTTTCCTAAGTTTCTTTGTAGATTCAGGAGTCTTTGAGCTCTTAAAGTTTGGACGATATTCCTTTCCAGCAAGTCTAGCAAATTTCTCAAGCTTCTGGCGGTGAAGGAGTTTTTCATTCCCCTTTAAATCTTGAAACTGGCTGCTCCTCTTCCTCTTGTTCCGCTGTAAGACATGGTCCAGGACCTCCGGCTGTGACACCTGTTGTTCTTGGTCTGGGTGAGAATGGTCAGGGTAGTACACCACAGTGATCTTACTATCTTCATTATAGTCCTGATACACCTTCATCCTGGCAAAACAGAGACATGGTTGAATCTTGTGAACCCAGTTGTGCTTGTCAGAGTATTGGCGGCGGGCAGATTTTCTGGCAGCGGAAGTGCGTAGATGGTGGAATCTGTGACATACTAACAGTCGCTCCGTTCTGTGGGGTTTTCGCCGTTTAACATCACAGGTGAATCTAACCTTATACTTCTCTTCCTCACCTGCTAACCAATCTGTAAATGCACCTTCATCCTCAAATTCTAAATTTTTACTTACCATGAAATATTTGTGGGCATTTTGCCAGTGCCTTTGCAATTCTGTCAGTTTGAAATAGGATGAATCACATTGCTTAAAGTGACAGGCAAACATTCTGGGAAGTTTAAATTTCTTGTTTTTACATTCCTTGTTTTTAACATGAATTTGATACCCCAGCTCGGATAAGAAGTTTCTTTTACAAAATGAACATTTATATTCAAGATTATTTGGCTGGCCTGAAGAGTTACTTTTTCGCCTTCCAAAATTCAACACCTCCCAGTCATCATCAGACATATGTGATGTGTCATCCTCAAATTCATCTATTGGCTCATCTTTAATATTTATACTGTAGACTTGATTGTTTGCCTCCTTATGCTTTTCAGCATGAGAGTCAAGGAATACCTTATTGGTAAAACACTGCTGGCAGACATCACACTGAAAGGACTTGAATGAACCACTTTTACTTAGTGAGATTTTGCAACGAGTTTGATCACTTTTGGTGTGACTAGTGGTACCAATGTCCGTGTTTTTGACATTGGTAATTGAAGTGTTGATAACTGTTCCATCATCATTAATATAGAGTACTGCCTCACCAATACCACCTGAACCACCTTCCAGCCCTCCGAACTCCTCCACGGTGATGCTCAACGACTCCTTCTTCACCTCTACGCTAAACAAACGAGACTCTTCATCTTTTCTGCTCTTAGAAGTTACTCCCTGGGGCTTACATGTGGCAGGAGTAACAAGTAGAGATAGATCCTGTAGCCCATCAGTTTTACCCACGTGAGGCTTCATAGTCACTGTCACTAGAGGCGCTTGTGTGGGCTGTGAGGGAGAGGATGGAGGAGAGTGCATATCAGAGTCCATACTTTCTACTTTGGAAATGGATGTATTACTTTGTATAACACTAATGCTCTCTCCATTGTGATGTTTCTTTATATGTTTAGTTAGCTTATCTTCAGTCTTAAAAATCGCACCACAATTATCACTGGGACACTCAAAGAGAGACAAGATACCCAAAGTTTTTAAATCTAAGAGAGCTATATTTCTACTTGAAACATTATCCTGGGTTGACTCAGTGTTACTTTGCTGTTTCTTCTCACAAAAAGCTTGGTGAATAGCAGCTCCCCGTCGATCTTTACATATCTGGCCACAATATTGACATGCAACTGGCAGCTTCCTAGATTTCAGTTCATCAGCGTTACAATGATGGTTGTCAAAATTTTCTTGCGAGGCAAACTGGTCACTACAATCAAAACAATGGAGCGAGTGTGTTGTGTTAATGTCTTCCCTCTCCTCCCCCTCCTCCTCTTCCAAGACCACAACCTCTGCTACTTCTCCCTCCTGTGAGATATGTCTCATAAACTCAGTGACTTTGGAGCGCCTGGGTCTTTGTCTGGCGATGCTGTGGGCTTCACTAAAGTGTTGAACCAGCTTCAACTTGGATGTAAACACTTCTTGACATAAGGCACACTGAGCCATGGTTCTCCCTCAATCTGAAAAGAAACAAAACAAATAACTTAAATATTAACATGGTAAGAGAAGTTTAAAGTAATAATAAGAGTGACATGAGTGCTACTAAGCCTTGCATAGCCTAGATTCCCAACAGAGGAAATAATGTAATAACAAAATACTTTTATCATGGGTGAATAGTGTAATTTACTGGAACTGTACTGGTATAATAATACCCCTGGGGTTAAGGGAATAGAATATGCCTCACATGCCTCCTGCGTGTCGTAAGAGGCGACTAAAGAGGTTGGGTCGGTGGGCTTGCGACTCTCGACCCGTGAAAAATACTTACTGCAACAAAGAACGAACGAACAGCCTCGGATGTGGACGGACCTAATGTTGACGAACCCCGACCAACTATGGACAATCTTAGAATAGCGACTTGGAATGTGAGAGGCGTGAATGATGGCACAAAAGAGAGAGAGGTCCTGGAAGAGTTAGTGAATGCCAGTGGAATGACCGAGACCAAATGGAGGGGTACAGATGTGAGAGAGTGGGAGTGTGGAATGGGTGTGTGCTGGAGTGAGGGAGTAGCGAGAGAAGGTGCGTGTTTGTTTGTAAGTAACTAATGGAAGGAGCGTGTAAGAGACTATGGGTTCAAGGATTGTGTGGGTGAGAATGAAAGTAGGAATACAAACGTGGGTGATTGTGTGTCTATGCTCCGACAGAGGATAAACCTGTAAGAGAGAAAGAGGAGTTCTGGGTGAATGTGGAGGCGTGCCTGGATAAGTTTGACAAGAACGAAAGAATATTTCTAATTTGGGATATGAATGGGAAGGTGGGTGATAAGAAAGTTGATGGAGTGGTGGGAGGGTGGGGGATACCGTCAGAGGAGAATGGGAATGGTAGTGCACTTGTGGACGTATGTGTGGGGAGGAGGCTGTGGATAGCCAACAACTTCTTCCGACACAGAATGATACACAGGTACAAATGGAAAGTGGTGTGGAGGAAGAAGGATAAGGATAAGAAAGTGGTGGAACGAAAGGCACTGATTTATTATATATGTGTGGATGAACGAATGAAGAAATCTGTGTTGGATGCTAGGGTGTATAGGGGTATTGGAGGGGGTCTGTCTGACCATTATGTAGTAGTAGCTAAAATTAGGATACACAAGAAGTGGGTGAGGAGAGCTGGAGGGAGGCGAGAGTGTGTGCGGAGTTGCATGGAAGGATGGACAGGCGAATGAGGAAGTAAGAAGGAGGTGTGGTGTGGAGGTGGATGTGCTGGAAGGTATGAGGGGGAGCACCTTGAGATGGTTCGGCCATGTGGAGCGTATGGGAGGCAGGAGAGTGACTGGGAGGGTGTATGAGAGCGAGGTGGAAGGACAGAGAGGGAGAGGTAAACCGTAAGAGAGGTGGAAGGATGGAGTGAAGAAGTATATGGATGAAGGTGGTGCTGGTTGGGAGGAGGGGCATCGACTGACTGGGGACAGAGGTGCATGGGGGCGTTTCGTTCGTGGCCACCCCTTCGGGGATCACGGCATCAGGCAATAGATAGATAGATAGAAACCTTAAAACAAGAGCTCCTACAAAACACGATTGTATGGCAAGGTATTGTATCCAGTTATGTAACCTTGACAATGCAATACCAGTACAGTACTGTACTGTACTTCTTTTCTTAGTTCATATTTTTACACGTCACCATCCCTCCATCTCACTCTCATAAACCTTTTTAGTAATTCTCTCACTTAACATAGCTACATTCCACATAATCGAATCACTGCAAGGTGTTCGAACCTTATCTCACTCTCCAGTACATCCACAACAAATCACTCGTACTGTACTTCTTCATTTGTCTGTAAACTGAATAATTGAGTATTGTACTTGTACGGTACTGCAGTTTATCCCAAGTTTATATGAGAAATATCATTAGTTTCCCTGGTTAATCTAGTGAGTGGTGGGTATAATCTCCCATGACTCAAAACAAAAAGTAAGGATGTACTTTCTGCCCTCTCTGAGCTGTTTTGTGCTGACTCCCTGTCTAGGCAAACTCTTCAGTCTCTGTCTTTCATCTAACGTCTTCCCTTCTTGCTGGAAGTTTACTCTCATTCAACCTATCGCGAAGAATGGTGACCGCTCTCATCTCTCCAACTACTGTATCATCCAAGTGCTTTAATTTCTTGCATCTCTCACATAATAAAATTTCAGATTTCCAATATCGTTTCCTCAAGGGTCGCTCTACTGGTGATCTTCTTTCTTATCTTGCTAACTACATACATACATGTATGACAGTACAGTATTGTACAGTATGCATCTTGCTAACTCTTAGTCATCCTTCTTTTGGGAATTCAGGGAGACCTTTTCTATTACGCTAGACATATCGATAGCCTTGCATCGAGACTGGCACAAATCTCTAACTTCTTAACTACCCTCCTTCGCTTTCTATACCTCCATCTGTACCTTTATCTCAAATTTCTTTTCTGGCCGTTCCATAGCTGCAGTTGTGGATGGCATCGGCCCATCGCTCACTTCCTCAACCAATCTCATAATGGTGTAGGCCTACTAATAGAAATTTACCCAATTAGCCTATGAAAGGAAAGTTGAAGGGCAAGAGAAAAATGTGACGCTTTGGCTCCGTCTTTAGGTTGGCAATAGAGAGGTCCATCCACTTGTGACGGAAGAGACGCCGAAGTTAAGATCTAGAAAATATAGGCCTATAGCCTAGCTGCCTAGGCCTAATATATAAAGCGAAAGGAACAGTTAGGAACTTTGGGTAAGCTACTGCGGTCAATATTTACGAGCCGCACCACAGCTGGGATCTCATTTCTAATGGTAGTTTTGGGTGCCTATCATTTTATGCTTAATTGCTATATAATTTTTATCCACCGGAAAATTGTCTTTTTCTTGGCTTTATTTATTTATTTTTATTTATTTGCATTAACCTAACCAAAAAACCTAACCTAACCTAACCTAAATGTATTTGGGGGCTATTAAGTTAGGTCTATCTATCTATCTATTGCCCGACGCCGTGATCCCCGAAGGGGTGGCCACGAACGAACCGCCCCCATGCACCTCTGTCCCCAGTCAGTCGACGCCCCTCCCCCCAACCAGCACCGCCTTCGTTCATATACATCCTCACTCCATCCTTCCACCTCTCTTTCGGTCTACCTCTCCCTCTCTGTCCCTCCACCTCGCTCTCGTACACCCTCTTAGTCATTCTCTCGCTTTCCATACGTTCCATATGGCCGAACCATCTCAAGTTGTTCCTTTTCACACTTTCCAGCACATCTACCTCCACACCACACCTCCTTCTTACAGTCTTACTTCCTCATTAGTCTGTCTATCCCTCCATGTAACTCCGCCCGCACTTCTTAAGTAATTCATTTCCACTGCTCTCACTCTTGGTCTGAGTCTCTCAACCAACGTCCATGCTTCGCTTCCGTAAGTCAGTTATTATGTTCTTTCCAACAACCAACTCTACTCCTAAAATCGATTAATGAAATTTAACAAACACATGTGGCAGTCCGTGGATTCGAACCCAGGACGCTCACACCGAAAATCAACACCTTATGCACTGCACCACGAAGACAGTGTCGGGATTACCACACTGTCATGCAAGGACTTTTTCACTTCCATACTGACCAACCTATATCTTGTTACTGCTTTCAGCGTTCCTACAACCCTCTTCCCCTGTTGTACCCTCTCCCGCACTTCTTCATCCATAGTCCCATCTTTACTCAACACACTGCCCAGATACTTAAAAGAGTTGACGATCTCCATAGCCTGACCGTTCAGCTTCACCTCACACTCTGTGACTTCACCCCTTTCGAAGACCATAACCTTGCTCTTCCCTGCATTTACCTTCAAGTTAGGTTAGGTTAGGTTTAATATACACTTGCCAAGTCATTTGAACAGTTCTATTGCTTCTATATCATATAATACACCATAGAATATGTTTTTAATAACTAGAAAAAAAGGACTTCGATTAAACAATTAGCCTATGCAGCCTTTTTACTAGTTAATTTTAGTTTTTTGATTATTTTTCTTTGATATAGGCCTAGGCCTACAGTGTTGTTTAATACCGAGGACCATCGCATTTTAGTATTTTCAACATTAGCCTAACCGAAAACTAAACAGGGAACGTGAGCTGGGTTTAGACCGTCGCGTACCCATAAACAGGGAACGTGAGCTGGGTTTAGACCGTTGTGCACCCATAAACAGGGAACGTGAGCTGGGTTCAGACCGTCGGTTACTAGGTTAGGTTAGGCTAATGTTGAAAATACTAAAATGCGACCTACCTCCTACCTATGTTCGCGAACTCCACATAGGTGAACATAGGTAGGAGGTAGGTCGCATTTTATTATTTTCAACATTAGCCTAACCTAACTTTACCGACGGTCCTCAGTATTAAACAACACTGTAGGCCTATAGCCTAGGCCTAGGCTATCAAAGAAAAATTAAAAAACAAATTTGAATTAGCCTAACTAGTAAAAAGGCTGTCCGGGGTCTCTTCAATTTTTACCGAAAAACCTAGCCTAGGATTCCAGTCCTAAACAATGTTAGTCTACAGCCTAGCCATTGGATAGCCTAGGATGACAAAGTTCGAGTTGAAAATAGCCTAATAATAATCAGTAATAGTCACACAAGTGTCTTTTTGAAATTTATCAACAATTAGGCCTATAGCAATTTATTCATTCTAAAATCTACAAAATTCAGGTCAGCTTGAACCGTGCTGTCATCTTGTTTATACTTTTGACATGGACCAAGTCGACCATTCATCGTATACTTACTTATTAGTCCATTTACAACATCCAGGTATCAAATACAGTCTCCCAACATTAATGACAACGTGAATCCACCCATAAACTTGAAGGGGCAATAATAAAGATAAAATACAGTCAGAATCACAATGGTAAAAGTCGAAGATTCCTGCAACTCATTCGTTATGGCACTAGAGTGAGCAATGATGCAAGCGGCCGCCATGATACCATACACAACCTATTAATTCATATCACCAGTAGATCAATAGCCTAGTTATATTTTGTTTACATCAATATACTAAATAATGAGCTTTTATCAATATCTAATGACATTCAGATTCCTGTATGAGAGTATTAGATATCTATGGATGTGATGGGCTATGGGCGTGGTAAGATGGCGAAGTGAGGCACATTCTTCTTCTTCGTCTTATGGGATCGGCCGAGTATTCCTACTCCAGCCACGCCTTTGTATCGGCTTCTTCCCTTTGAAGGAAAGCTAGGAAAAAGCAGGAAGAAAGATATCAAAATAGCAAGACAGAGGGAGATAATAAAGCAGTAGGAGAGAAACAGCTTGACAGGAAACTCCTCTCATCCCTTACACTCTTCTCTCTCTCTCTCTCTTGTTTCTCATCCTCATTCTCCATATATTCTTCAGATACTCTTTAGTGCACTCTCTCCTATGTCCCCTTCCTCCACCCCTAAAATGTACGCAATACCCATATCCTCATTCGCCTTCACTCTCTGCCATTCCTCTTCCCCTACACACTCGCACATCCTTCTTTCTACACGCTCCCTCTCCCTCTCATACGCCTCGCATTCCACCAACACATGCTCTAAAGTCTCTTCCACTTTTCTCCCCCCCACCCAACATTCTACACATTCTTTCACCCCTCCATTCTATCTCCACATTCGTGCATTAACTTCAGCTGCCCCTGCTCTAAGCTGAAACAACAACTGCAATGCCCAGTCTCCCTCATAAAAAAACTCTCTCCTCAGTTTCTCCTTCTTCCTATGTCTCTCCAATGTCTTTTTCTTTGCCAGCTCCCTCCTCCAATCATCTCGTCCCCTCTGCTCGGCTCTCTTCATCAGAATATTATCAGGACTTCTACCTTTCTCCTCTACCCTTTCCCCTGTTAGGCTACATACGTTAACTCTCCATTTCTACCTCTTCTCATTCCAATCCTCTTCATACTGTTCCCACATTCCCTTCCCCATCTACTCTTCTCCCCTGTCCACTTGTGTACCCTCCTCACCCACCATCTCTCCCAGCCTCATCTTAAACTTTCACTTTGCCTTGGACACCCTCTCCTCGAAGGTGCTCCAGCCCATCTCACTCCTAATCGCCTCTACTGCCGTCCATCTTTTCGCGCGTAGTCCCAGTCTACCTATCCTGTTCTGTACCCTTTCTAATATGTCTCAATTTCCCTTCCTGTGCACCCTATCACTTCCAAACCATACATAATCCCTGGCACCCCTAATCCTTTCCATATGCCTCTGGTTACTTCATATATATTCACTCTTTCTTTCACTGCATTCAACAATCGTCCCCAGATCATCTTCGCCTTTTCATTAATTTCCCTTTCAAATCCATCTACTCCCACTATCACTTCTAAATACTTATACTCATTCACCACCTCCATTCTCTTTCCCCCTAGTAACCATTCCCTTTCCTCCTCTGGCTCACCTCCGCCCACTTCCATGATTTTACTCTTCTCTCCACTAAAACCCACTTCTAAATCCCTCCCATATCTTCCAACCTCTTCTAGCATTCTCTCCATGTCCTCTCTCTTGTCTGCCATCAAAACAATATCATCTGCAAAGGTAAGAATACCCAGTCTGCATGACCATCGAGGTGCCAGAGGTCAGAGAGGATGAGCACTGAGCATTCCAGACAATAACTCATTTAGCTTGTGTATAATTGTGACCATAAAATTCCTAGCGGAAAAAAAAAATATGATTAAAATAGCCATGTCTAAATAATTTTAGATGCATATTGCATTTTTGTTGGGTATCCATGTGGCTGCCGTCCGCCATCTTGGGGGGACCATTGATCGGTTGAAGGTCGGGATGTTTATAAATGCCTTTCTATCGGCACTCCCTAGGAAGTTCGATTTGTTTCTGTGTTCTTATATCTTGCTCTTATTTCTTATGGTTATATAGTGTGCTTTGGTTATTGCTTTTAGAACCTTCTTCTTTCCGTTTGATTTCTTTTGATCTTGTGTTTTATACTTTTTTCTGTCTTCTTAAGTTCCTTCTTTCTTCCTATACACTTCCCTCTCTTCTTTCTTCTTAGCTAAGCACCTTCCTTTTTCTATCTCTCGTTTTTCACACATTTTTTCTGTGCATAAAGGAGACAAAAGGCAGGCTGCCTGTAACGAGCGTCTCCCCTAAGGCTGAAAGTTACAGAAAGTCAAATTGAAGGTTCGTTAGGGTCAAAATGTCTGGACACACAAAGTTTAAAGCAGTCTAAGTCATAGGATGAAGGAAATATTTATGGAGAGAGAGTTCCGGAGTTTACTTGTTGAGTAGAAGACAGACTGAGAAAATTTGGTTGGAGAGCTGGACAGAATAGGGGTGGGATTGTATTTACCTATTTGTATTTACCTATTTGTAGTTTACAGGAATTGAGCAGCGCTCGTGTTGTCCTGTCTTAGTTACTTTATAATCAATCCATTTTACTTAGACAAGTATCGTAATGGATATTCCCAGTTCCCAGTATTTTGGACTAACATATCATAACTTATGTTGCCCTATTTCCATATTTACTTTTATCCAACCTAGATTTGAACATGTTAATGTTCCTCGCTCTCACCACCTCCTCCTCCAAGTTGTTCCAAGTCTCTATACTCCTATATGGCAAGCTGAATTTCTTTGTGTCCTTACGACATCTGCCCTTCCTCAGCTTAAACTCGTGCCCTCTTGTCCTTCCATTATCCCTCACGAATAGATCTTCCCTATCTACTCGTTCCAAACTTTTTACTCCCTTGAACATCGTTATTAAGTCGCCCTGACAAGCGCGATATGACAGTAGGTGCTAGGGTAGTTATTTGTGCATTTCTAGCCCTGGATTCTGACAGAATTCGTTATATTTACAATATAAACCATTATTTGTTTTCGGTATGCTTTTATTTTACATATATGATGTATATATGAACCTTCAAGAGTGCTAAAATAAGTGGGAAAAGCATTTGGGTGGTGAAAAACGAAGATATTGGCCACCCGGTCATAATCTCAGGCGAGAGAGAGAGACAGGCAGCCTTCCCCTCTCGCTGTCTGGGAGTCAACTGAGGAGAGCGGGGCGGTGTGTGCCGGTGTCTGGGTGTTGCATAACGATCTTTTATGCAACCCACTTGTGCTACATTATCGCGGGAGAGAAAAATAACCGATAAAAATGATGAAAATAAGAGAAAAAGTGGGTGATAGTGGAGGAGGGGGGGGGGGGGAGAATAAGGTGGGGAAGGAGGGGTGGGGGGTGGGTGAGATTTACATGGATGAGTACTGGAGGGGAATTATCTCACCTAGAGACAAATTCCTTTGTTTTGATAGGCCCTTTTTTTTTATGGAAGTCTTTTTTTATGGTCCTGCTTCCGTGAGGCCTATCGCGTTCCCTATAGGAAGCCTTCCGTGAGGCCTATCGCGCTTGCCGGGTTAAGTCGCCTCGTTCCCTTCTCTCTTTCAAGGTAGGCAGTTGTAGTGTCTTAAGTCTTTCCTCATATGTCAACTCCTTCAATCTTGGGATCATCTTCGTTGCTATCCTTTGGACTTTCTCTGATTTGTTTATATGTTTTTTCAAATGTGGTGACCATATCACTGCTGTATATTCTAATCTTGGTCTTATCATAGTCATTATCAGTTTTCTTAACATTTCTTCATCCAAATAGTTAAATGCCACTCTCATATTGGTTATTATTCCATATGCTCCTCCAATGATCATGTTAATATGCTTCTCCGGGGATAGATCATCTTGTATTATCACTCCAAGGTCCTTCTCATGCCGTGTTTTGCCGATTATTTCAATTCCTAATTTGTACTCCCAGCTTGGCCTTATCTCACTTGTTCCCACTTCCAAAACATGACACTTTTCTGCATTGAAACTCATTTTCCAGGTTTGGCTCCATCTGTGCAACTCATCTAGGTCCTTTTGAAGATCCTGACAACTTTCTATACAGGTGACATTCTTCATGATCTTAGCGTCATCCGCAAACATATTCATATGACTATTCAAGTTTTCTGGCATGTCGTTTACATAAAGTAGGAACATTATCGGACCCAACACTGATCCCTGTGGTACTCCGCTCGTCACACTCCTCCACTGTGGATATTCGTCTCGTATCGTGGTCCTCATTTCTCTTCCTATTAAAAAGTTTTCCATCCATTTTAACATCCTACCATGTACACCTCCAACAACCTGCAATTTCCACAATAACCTTTTGTGAGGCACCCTGTCAAAGGCCTTTTTCAGGTCCAGGTAAACACAGTCAACCCATCCCTCTCTCTCCTGTGTAACATCTACAACTCTGCTATAAAAGCTTAATAAATTAGATACACAAGATCTCCCTTCCCTGAATCCAAACTGTTTCTCGCTAAGCACCCCCTGTCCCTCAATGAAGTGTGTCCACTTTTTCCTTATAATTTTCTCACAAATTTTACAAACAATGCTGGTGAGGGACACCGGTCTGTAGTTAAGCGGATTTTCTCTGTCTCCTCCTTTGTAAATTGGTACTATGTTAGCTCTCTTCCATTCCACTGGCAGGTCTCCCTCATTCAGTGAAGATTTGATGATTTCATAGATTGGTTCCACTAACTCTTCTGCACATTCTTTGAGGATCCATCCAGCCACTCCATCTGGTCCCATTGATTTCCTCACGTCCAAATCCTGCATCAATTTCAGCACTTCACTTTTTGTCACTTTCATTTCAGGCATCTGTGGTGTTCTCATTTCTCTATCAGGTTCTATAAACTCCTCCTCTTTTACAAATACTGACTGAAGCTTTTCATTCATAACTTCACACAATTCTTTATCTTTCTCATAGCTGTTTGTTCCAACTCTTAGTCTGACAATACCTTCTTTTGTTTTTATTTTTCCATTTACAAATCTATTAAATAGTTTTGGCTCATTTTTGCACTTCTCTACAATATTCCTTTCATATTTATATTGTTCCTCGCGTCGTATCTTTACGTATTCATTTCTTTTCTCCTTGTACTTATTCCAGTTATTTTCACTATGTCTCTTCCGTGCTATATTCCAGGCTCGGTGTCTTCTATCCTGTGCCTTACTACATCTTATATTGAACCATTCTTTTTCCTTCTTTACCCCTGATTGGAACCTTAGGACATATTTATGTATCCCTTCTTCATATACTTTCAGGAAAAGTCTATATTTGTCTTGAACCATTTCCAGGCTTTCTAGTTCCTTCCAATTTATACTTTGGAAATAATGTTTCAATGATTTAAAATCAGTTTTAGCATAATTGTATCTATTTATTTTATGTCCTTCATTTCTCTCCTCATTTTTTCCCAAATCCATCTCCATTTCTAAAATCTTGTGATCACTTTTTCCCAAGGGACAACGATAATTATCTTTCTAACATCATGTGGATCACTGGTGAAGACTAGGTCTAGCCTGGATGGTTCATCCATCCCTCTGATTCGTGTGTTTTCTCTAACATGTTGTGTTAACATGTTTTCTGTTATTAGATTCAGTAATTTACTGCCCCAAGATTCAATATTATTTCCTGCATCTAACCCTTCCCAATTGACTTCCTTACAATTGAAATCACCTGTTAATAATAATTTATTTCTCCTATTAAAAAGTATTTTAGTGCATCTAGAGATTCCGTGATTAGTTGATCATATTTATCCCGCTTCCATGCTCTAGTTTGTGGTGGTATATAAGCCACTGCTATATCAGTTGCTTTGTTGTCCTTGTCTTTTATTGTCACTGCTATAATTTCTGATCTATTATTGCCTAGGTTAATCTCACTTGCTTCTATATTTTTGTCAGTCATTATTAACACTCCACCGCCCACTTTTCCTTCTCTATCTTTTCTCCACACATTGTACCCTTCCCATCCCAACACTCCCAATTCAGTACCACCTCTCAACTTTGTTTCTGCTAAGCACATAATATGTGGTTTATATTTCTCAATATAGTCATTCAATTCTAATTTCTTAGACAGCAAGCCATCCACATTACTATACATCAGCTTCATCTCCCCCGTGGGTGAAAGGTGGGTGAGTCCTAGCTTATTACATTGCTTTCTTCTACATAATGGTTATTGGTAGAGTTGGTTCTTTCTTCTTGGTAGGCTAGACATCACAATAAGAAATGTTCATGTTTTCGATCTCTTCATTGCACAAATCACACCTAGTGTCTGTGTCTGCATTATACACCCATGAACCTATTCATGTAATTTAAATTTAAGATATTACTCCTACATCTGTATACAATTACTGTTATAGGCCTACTAGGCTTTTTGCTGGGGTTACTGAGTGAAGGTGGATCCTGGTTTACTTTTTGGGCGATTTTTGCATGTATTCGTTATTTTTCTAGTTTCCTCCCTAGACCTCCATAAAAAAAAAAAAAAAAAACATTCATTAGATCCCCTTTCTATATTAATTTGTAATTTTTTAGGTAGAAAAATGTCTCGGCCGAAGGCCGGTTCTTCCAACATTACAGGCTCACTCGTTCGCCAGGGAAAAAATCGACACCTAAATAGCATGAAAGGTCTAAATATTGACGAAAAAATGGGGCGAAAGGTCTCAAAATTGACTAACTAATGGGGCAAACATCTTAACATCTGAAAACTAATGGGGCTAAACATGAGGGAGAAAGTGGTCCAGAAAACCGGCCCATCCCCCCTTAACTGGGCAGAGAATAAATTCATACATAGACACACATACAAACATGCAGAGGTGTAAGGACAACACAGAAGTACATTTATAGTTATTATATTCAGGTGAAATAACAACATAGGATGGCTTACTTGGCTAATGGTTCACACATAGAATAACAACATAGGATGGCTTACTTGGCTAATGGTTCACACATAGAATAGTACAAGTAAAATACACAAGATCATGGACATGGAATAATAATTATAATAATATCCTAGTTATACCCCGGAGCTAAGATGAATCGCAATATTAACCCGGGAAACTCACCAGGACTCTTAAGAGGTTTTACTGAGCAAAGACGGCAGGACTCTTAACCCTCTCCGACATATGACGCGATTTTGAGCCTATTGGGGATACTTTAAAGCCTTTGTTACCATCAGGGGTATTTAGAAACCTTTAGTTTAGTTACTTCAACCTCTGCAGTTGTCTTTGAGTTAGCTGTGGGCAGAAAACTAATTTTGGAGAGGTAATTATAAGAATGAGAGAACTCTATTTCTTATTGCTAATCTGGCAACTTCTGCATCATAAATGTGTGAAAGGGTTAAGAGTTTAGGCATAAAAAATGCCTTTCAAAACACCCCACTGGCACTCAAAACAAAGTAATATGTGATTAAAGGAGATAATTCCCTTCCATACCTCCTATCACTCCTCCACATGTGTCCCAAATCCCCCCCCCCCCTCCTCAATTATCCGGTATTTTCCCTATTACTGTATTCCTGATATTTATCGAGTATTTTCGTGCGAGGACGGCTGGGAGAGAGGGGGGAGGATGGGAAAGTATCTCCAACCCTCTAAGCCAGTCTCAGACCTCCCCTAGTTAAGATGTTTGCCCCATTAGTTAGTAGATTATAAGACCTTTCGCCCATTTCTAGGTCAATATTTAGACCTTTCGTGCTATTTAGGTGTCGATTTTTTCCCTGGCGAACGATAGTGAGCTTGTAATGTTGGAAGAGTCGGCCTTCGGCCGGGACATTTTTCTACCGAAAAATTTACAAATTAATCTAGAAGGGGGATCTAATGGATATTATTTTTAATTTGATGGAGGTCTAGGGAGGAAACTAGAAAAATAATGAATACATGCAAATATCGCCCAAAAGGTGAACCATCTCCCCTTAACCTCTCTGCTGCGTACCCCTATAGTATACAGCCACCCCTGTGCGGAGGTATTTAGGCTGTTTCCTTCACTCAAATCGTCATCGTACCATAAATATCATTAATACTTATCCATATGCGCCTATTTTACGTTGATTATGAAGATATTAACCTGTTACCGCAATAAAACAAGTGGAAACAGCGTTTGGCTGGTCAAAATCGGCAACAGAGGCCGGGAGCTGTAATCATCGAGTGTGAGCCAGCCTCCCACTCCTCCACTCCTCCCCACGTCTGGAGAGACACTTTCGCGCGATACTCTCTCTCTCGCTCTTTCCCACGCTTGGTAACACAGATGACCACACCCTGCTAGCAACTCGCTAATGTTAGCACGAAAATATACCTAAGAATAAGGGAATAACAGGAAAAATAGGTGATAATTGAAGGGGGGGGGGGGGGAGGGAGGGGATGTGGAGGAGTGATATTTGGCATGGCCAAGGGGCAATAAAAAAATAAAAAACAAATAAAACAAATATATATATAAATTGATACTGGGCTGGTTTAAATGTTTTTTTTAGGCCTTGGATTATATAAGGAGTTCCGCAGTGCAGCGGTAAAACTCTTATTAGTGTTTCAGCACTTGCTGGGTTAAGGTGTTTCACCCTCTAGCGTTAATCTGGGGTTAGCGAACTGGAAGCTTGGTGTGTGCTGCGTCTATAATATATTCCTGTTTAACCCTCTGAGGATCGACAACACACTTCTTTTCTATTTTCTGGCTATTATTAGGTGATTTTCTTCAGATTTGGAAGGTTGTATGGAAGTCGGAGGGTTGATTGAGTTAGTCTTTACTCTTTTTATTCCCACAGATCCTTCCTAAGCTGCATGAAATCGTCTAATGATAGCCAGAATATACTGCTAAAACGCGTCAGAGATTCAAGGGGTTAACCCATTCAGTACCGGTGACGTCCATTTCATCATATTCTGGATACTATATGACAATTGTATTCAGCTGAGGAAGAGAGGTCCTTCCTAAGCTGAATTAAATCGTCAAATAGTTGCAAGAATATAATTCATAGGACGTCACTGGTACTGAATGGGTTAAGTAGGCCACACATCATGATTTTAGACTCTTGTAACTTGACATGGGCGAGAGAAAACGGGATGCAAATTTCCACACCTATTTCTTGGTCGTGGGCGAGAGAAAACGGGATGCAAATTTCCACACCTATTTCTTGGTCGATTCTCCCCGTGTGGTAAAAATTCCAGGTCGATAGTTCAAGATCTTTTACAGCTATAAAAGGCAGATGGCACGATTTTTTACATTCTTTTAATGAATAGACTATGGCTGTTCTTTTCCGTGGGTGCTGGAGGTTAAAGGCTGACAATAGATGATTTTGTTAATGGGGCGCGTTTTCTGAACCCCCTTCTCCCTCATGTTTAGCATAATTAATTACTAATTTTGATAGTTTTCAAGAAGACACTCGGGGCGTTATTACTTACTATTTTCACCCCAAACTGCCATAAATACACTTACTAATACATAAAAATGCTGTTGGAGAACATTTTAACATTATATATTTTCAAAATTTATCAATTATTTTATAGCTGTAGAATAATCTAACCTTTCCTAAATATACTGGGAGATTAGGAGAACCTTTAGGAAAGGCTAAGCTAGGTTTTTAAGTTATTCTAAAAAAAATGAAAAATTAATTTTGAAAATCAGAATATTAAAGATGTTCTCCCACAGCATTTGTATATAGCATAGTGATATATAAGTGTATTCTGAAAGCTTGAGCAGATAATAATCAGTAATCATGCCGTGGGTGTATCGTAATGTCGGATGAATTAGGATTTAGGATTTAGGGTCACTGGCAATACCAACTCGCCCTTCTACCGACTTAGCCACGCACGGACGTACAAAAGGAAGTTAGGCCCAAGGTCCATAGATACAACAGGTCAACCCACGAGGTCGCTCAAACTCCTACTCTGTGCGAATGACGTCACGCCACTGAAAGGACAAGGGGTCTCCAACTTCTGACCGATCATACTAAAAAACGCAGCCGTGGGAGCAGCATCCTCCGTTTTCTATTTCTTCGTGCCGAGAAAGTACAACTTCGATATTTCATAATATAACAGTGACCATAATGCCGTGTGACAGTGTAGCTCTGCTTTTGAGATGTATTGGGTGGTTCTTATATGGTTCTTGGCTGGTTCTTAGAGTGGTTCATAGGGTGGTTGTAAGGGTGGTTTTTTGGGTGATTCTTAAGGTGGTTCTTATATGTTTCTTAGGTGGTTCTTAGTGTGGTTTTTGGGTGGATCTTAGGGTGGTCTTAGGGTGGTTCTTAGGTGGTACTTAGGGTGGGTTTTAGGTAGTTCGTAGGGTGGTTTGTAGGGTGGTTCTTGGGTGGTTCTTAGATGGTTCTTAGGCTGATTCTTGGGCGGCCTTTTAGGATGGTTCTTGTGTGATTCTCAGGACGTTTTTTAGGATGTATCTATGGACCTTGGTTAGGCCTATTATCTGGACTTCCATCAACGTTAACTTGCCGTCCTGTGTGGTTCAGGGATTATCGGGCAAACCAACATCCTTATTAATTTTGACAAGACTAGTCTCTAGTTCCTAGCCTCAACACCTCAGACAACACATTTTAGGGTTCATCGTGATAGGTGCACTACATCTAACTGCTACTTGATCACGTTTCGTCACTGCCACCAGTGTAATGCCGGGTGATTAAGGATTTAGGCTGCCGAAAACTTGTGGTCCTCGCGAGGATTTGAACCAGGGTCTCTGTTAATACTAACTCGCCCCTGTACCAACTGAACTACTCGTAGACGTACAACATGGAAGTTAGGCCTATAGTCTGGTATTACCCCCGACGTTAACTCGGCGCGTTTTGTGGTTCAAGGATTATCGGGCACAGCATGTATTATTGAAATGTATCCTAATTTTTCTTTTCAGATGACAAAGTTGAAATTTGGTCCCTCAGCTCAGCAATGAGGGTTAAATTTTCAACTATTCTTACATCCTTAAGCGCTGATTCAATAACAAGATTCTCTCGATCGATTTTCTCATCACAAATTTGAGTTTCCAACTCAATTATCTGTGAGATATTTTAAGCCTTGCGTTCAGAGCATTGCTGAAGCTCAGACACCAGCATATCAATGCTGGGATGCTTTTTTCTGTATTTATCATTCAATTCGGTTTTTTCATTTTCAAACGTTTTTATTTGTTTCCCGTCAGCCTTTTCCTCACACTCTCTCACCTTTCCTTCAGCCTTTCCCTCACACTCTCGCACCTTTTCCTCACACTCTCGCACCTTTTCCTCAAACTCTCTCACCTTTCCTTCAGCCTTTTCCTCACACTCTCGCATCTTTTCCTCACACTCCTTCACCTTTTCCTCACACTCTCGCACCTTTCCTTCAGCCTTTTCCTCGCATTCTCTTACCCTTGACCCACACTCTTCTATAACACATAGTTTTTCTAGATCTCGGAGGCCTAATTGGTGTTTTAATGCCTGTATTTGGCCCACCAATGATAACATTAGTTGTGGGTAGCATTTAGTTTTTTCTTCCCACTCAATGCCAATCTGTTTTACCGATGCCTTGACTTTTTCGAGACCCTTGGTTTTCCTCCTACAACCAAAACAACCAAGCAGATCCAGGTGAAACAATTTTGGAATCTATCCTGAGTAAGTGTAGAGCACGTATAAAATACCTGTATAGACAGGTGGGATACTTGCCCGCGGCGACCAAAAAGACCCTCTGCCAAGCGCTTGTTCAATGTCATTTTGACTATTCTGTGTCATCCTGGTACTCTGCATCATCTAAATCAGCACAGCACAAACTTCAGGTCACTCAAAATAAAATGGTTAGGTTCATGCTGAACCTAGGACCCAGATCACATGTTGGCCAGGAACAACTTCAGTCACTAGTTATGCTCAATGTCTCTGACAGGGCCAACCAAATCAGGCTCACTAATGCCTTCAAAATTTTCTATGACAGAGCTCCAGAGTATCTAAAGAATGATTTTGTTAAAGCAAATGAGAGGAGTGGACATAATACAAGAAACAGGATGTTTAATTTTAAGGTCCCGAGAATCCAAGGACAGGGTAAGCAAACATTCTTTTTCACTGCCATCAAAGACTGGAACGACCTACCCCAGTCAGTCCGTGAAAAGAGAACACTGTATTCCTTCAGACGTAGCCTGAAGGAACACCTGAACCGGACAGCTGCGAGAAGGGAGCACCAAGCCTATGTCTACTACTAAATACGACATAAGAGATAGACAAACCAAACTGAAATGATTACTGATTACGGATTACTGATATTTACTATAGGATGTAAGGTATCTTAAAATAACCCCCTAGAAATACTTTCTCTAAAGTATCGATTTCTTTATCCTCCCCATTTCCCCAGCTAACCTAATCCCACAAGGACCCCAATGGAAATTCGCCTAACGGCCTTATTGGGCTAATAATAATAATAATAATAATAATATTTATTCAGTTAGCAATTTACAGAGTTGGTCCCACATAGTATGTTACAAATATGACATGTACCAGCCTTGCATAATTCCAACTAAGAATAGCCCAATAAGGCCGTTAGGCGTATTTCCATTGGCTATCCTTAGTTGGAATTATGCAAAGCTGGTACATGTCATATTTGTAACATACTATGTGGTACCAACTCTGTAAATTGCTAACTGAATAAATATTATTATTATTATTATTATTATTATTATTATTATTATTATTAGCCATGTTTTACTGGTCTAGGCTATTACAAGTAATTATGTAATCCTTATTTAAGAATTCTAACCTAATCAGAGATAATTATGCAGTAAATGTATCAATCTAACCTAAGTTGATCAACAGCTAATACAAAGAGCGTGATGTACACCTACTACCAATATTATGAATGAGTCCTCCTTCTCGATGGATCCTATAGCCTACTGAAGATTACATTATCGACATAGGCTAGTTGTGTCGGGAATAGGGTAATGATCCCGACAGGTTTTTGGTCCAATAGGACATTTGAATTTGGCGGTATCGTATCGCTTGTACGATTTCGGCTGGTTCTTTGTGTATTGTAGTTTATTCTTAAGTTAGGTTAAATATTAACTGTAATGTATAAATATCTACATCAGCTCTAGATGTATTATGAAACCAAGTTATGGGTTATAATTATTATGAGCCGGCAGCCATATGTAATTTCGCGAAGCGATCGGACGCCGGCCCTTTAGCCTCTCAATCAACACCATACAACCAACATCTCCCCCCCCCCCCCCCGGCTCTGACTCAACCCACAGTTCACCATGTGCTACAAATACTAATCTATAACAACAGTCCTACATCACCAGTCCTCTAAGCTAAGTTCATTGTATCGATATTGTATTATGTGAACATTCCTACATGTCATGCAATTGAATTAGCCGTGTGTGGGGGACTGGATTACACCCATCGACTACGTCGTTGGTAATTATATTATAACTATTTGTTGGGATATTTCATGTACCAGTGATATGTAATTTAACCTCTTTATCTAAATTCCCGACAAGTTGCTTGTTCCTATGCTGGTCCACTCTAAGTTAGTAATTAACTTTGTTTATTGCATGTAAATTAATTATGATTTATATAACACAAAAATTAGCTGATTTTACATGCATTTACTTATAATAAACTATTTAGTATTGAGGACATTTACTTATAATTATTTAGTTACCCATTCTAAAATATTGGTTTTCTTTGACAACCGTATAAGAAAATGGTCTTTTACCAGTAACTAAAATATATACAGTACTCTAATCGGCGTATCGTATAGGAAATATTGTATAGTCTTGTCTTGTGAGGGGGACCAGCAGAGGGTTGCTCTCCGGCAGCATAATATGCGGGGGTTGCACAGGGGAATTAGGAGCAAGGGATAGGATCGGGTCAAGGACTAGGATGAGGAAGATAATGATTAGTGATCCTATTTCTAAAGGAATCAAAAGTGGGGCCATTAACTATGCGAGATGGGAGGTGATTCCACTCTTGGATGCTGCGGGGAAAATATGAATGTCTGAATATGTCAGGTGCTTGCCTGATCTATCTATCTATCTATTGCCCGACTCCATGATCCCCGAAGGGTTGGCCACGAACGAACCGCCCCCAAGCACCTCTGTCCCCAGTCAGTCGACGCCCCTCCTACCAACCAGCACCGCCTTCATTCATATACTTCCTCACTCCATCCTTCCACCTCTCCTTCGGTCTACCTCTCCCTCTCTGTCCTTCCACCTCGCTCTCGTGTGCCTGATATGTGTGGTATTTTAAGTTGTGGCTGCGTCTCGTAAATCGTATGTTTATAGGGTGTAAATACGTATTTTTGTCTATGTCCACTAGATTGTTTGTGATTTTATATAACATTTGTTGTCTCCGTATTTGTCTTCTTGTTACAAGGGGGTCTAGTTTAATGTCTTGTTTGAATAAAGTGACTGATGTAGTGATGCTATTAGCCCGGTGATCTATCTTTGGTGGGAGGTAGGAGGGGAGGGAGTAATGTGCCATTTTTTGCCATTTTCTATTATTTGGTATTTAATTTGTCCCCTAGATTAACCCTTTCAAGCTCCAATACGCGTTTCTGTTCTGTTTCTGGCTACTATTAGAACATTTTATTCAGATTAGTAACGGTATATGGAAGTCAAAGGGTTGATTGAGATAGTATTTACCCTTTTAATACCCACACATACTTCCTAAGCTGCATAAAATCGTCTAATGATAGCCAAAAGATACTGCTAAAACGCGTCAGAGCTTCAAAGGGTTAATCAAATGTCTCCATGGACCCCCTTCAAGCTTACGGGGAGTGTTTTTGTTTTAATTTCTCTTTCATGTGAGTGAAGGCGATTAAAGGCAAAGCTGACTGTAACAAGTATCTCCGCCAAAGTTGTAAGAGTGACAGCGAGCCACATTCAAGGTACGTTAGAGTTTAAATATCTGGCCACACGGAGCTTGGGGCTGTTTCGGTCATAGGAAGAGGGAAAGAAAAATTGAGAGAGAGAGTTCCAAAGCTTAAGCCGATGTCACACGAGCCTTTTTTCGAGCAATTTTTACGGGCAATTATGGTCTGAAAGCTTTACAAATTACACTTTATCAAAATTCAGCCGCCTAACATAATCTATCTTCAGTCTAGTTACCGATACCAGTGCGAAAATGTCTCGAAATAATACGAGAAAAAACTTGCTCAAGGAAAATTGACGGAAAAAGCGCTCGTGTGACAGCGGCTTTACTTGTAGAGTAGAAGAAAGACAGGGGAAAATCAGTTCACTCTTGGGTTAGAGAGTTGGACAAAACAGGGGTGGGAGTGTATCGAAAACCTTGACTAAAACAATAATTGAGGACCGGAGACGTCGTTTTCATTATATTCTGGCGACTGTCAAAAACATTTCAAAAATATGCTGGCTCGCTACCGCTCACCAGTATACAATTGACACCTGGATGGGGATAAAATTCTTAAAACAGTAGGCTGAATGGGGCCGAATGGATACAAGCCAGAGAAAGATAAAAACAAAAAACAGGTCACCCCCCTTAACCCTTTTAGCTACCGTATATCCTTCCTCAGCTCCATATTCTGGCAACTATTAGACTATTTCATTAAGCTTAGGAAGGACCTCTACACATTTAAAGGCTACAGACTGTCTCAATTCATCCTTTTAGCTATCACACATCCTTCCTGAGCTTCATAAAATCGTCTAAATGTAGCTGAAATCCATTAACAAAAAACATCCCGGTACAGAAGGGGTTACGAACGCTTCCCTTAACGTCTTCTGTACCGGCGACGTCTTCTTAATTTCTTCTAGCTATCTTTAGACGATTTTGAGCAGTTAAAGAAGGATCTATGATGGTGTAATGACTTAATTGAGATAGTTGGAAGCCTGTTAATTGTTGGAGGCCTCTATTAAACGCAACCAAATCGCTTAATAGTAGCCAGAATATATAGTTAAATTGGACGTCGCCGGTATAGAAGGGGCATAATTACCACAGATCCTTCCTAAGCTGTATAAAATAATCTACAGATAGCCAGAATAAACTGCTAAAACGCGTCCTACCCTCTAATGATCTAATCCAACACTGTATTTCTCTCCAAGGAATAATCTGTTGGGGAGCGGGGATTTCAACACCATGTTCTATATAATAAGGTAGAAATTAATTAAGAGGGGTTATTATTTTATTATATATATAATATATATATATATATATATATATATATATATATATATATATATATATATATATATATATATATATATATATAATACAGGCTTGCTATCACTCACAAGGAAAAAATCGAAACTTAAATGGCACAACAATTCGCAATACTGTACTAACAAAGAAATGGTGCGATAGGTCACAGCCCGTTATAAAACCAAGACGAAAGCTGCCATGACCAGTGATGTAGAGGACACACGCAGACAGGCACTTAAGGGAGACGGTCTAGTTTTATGGAACCCCTTCTCCCTCATGTAGAGGACACACGCAGACAGGCACTTAAGGGGAGACGGTCTAGTTTTATGGAACCCCTTCTCCCTCATGGCTAGCCCCATTGGTTTTCAGATTTTAAGACATTTGCCCCATTAGTTTGGCGATATTAAAATAATTCACACTATTTTTTTGCCAATATCAAGAACTTTCATGCAATTTAGGCGTCGATTTTTTCTTGGCGAGCGATAGCGAGCCTGTAAGGGGAACCGGCCTTCGGTCAGGTCAATATTCTATCGAAAAAATGTACAGATTTATCTTGAAGGGGGGGGGGGGGGGGGGGGGGTAGTTTTTTTTTTTTTTTTTTTTTTTTTTTTTAAGCTTGAATGGAGGAAACTAAAACAAATACTAAATCACTGAACAGGTCGGCCAACAAATAAACCCTCCCCCCCTCAACGTTCCCACGGCCCGTAGCGGGGTAATGTGTGTCAAGATATACAATATGTGTGTGAGCCCGGAACCTCTTCACGGCACTTAACCCTCAAGGTCCATAGATACATCTAGATGTATTCTATGGACCTTGTTAACCCTTTCTGGCCGCCACTTTAACGCCATTTAACCCTTTCTGTTCCGGTGCCGGCCTTTTAAGGGGGTTGTGCTTGGTTTTTGCTCTCTCTCTCTCTCTCTCTCTATATATATATATATATATATATATATATATATATATATATATATACAGTATATAGGCCTATATACATATTAGTTTACTCGCTTGACCTCCATCAAGCTTGGAAAAAAACAAAAAAATCGGTAGAAAAATTTCCCAGCCGAAGGCCGGTTCCTTCTAAAATTCGAGGCTCGCTATCGTTCGCTAGGAAAAAATCGACACCTAAATGACACGAAAGGTCTTAATATTGACAACAAAATTAGACGAAAGGTCTCAAAATCGCCAAACTAACGGGCCGAACGTCTTAAAACCTCAAAACTAATATGCTAAACATGAGGGGGAAAAAACGAGTGCTACCCCCTTAACCCTTTCTGTACCGGTGCCAGCCTTTTAACTCTATGCTGGCTACTATTAGACGATTTTACTCAGTTTAAAAAAGGTCTCCGTCACTTAAGGGGAGATGGGAATTTTTTCTTGGCCCCCCTCCTTCTCCCTCATATTTAGCCCCATTAGTTTTGAGATTTTAAGACATTCGCCCCATTAGTTTGTCGATTTTAAGACCATTCCTCCCATTTCTTTATCGATATCAAGACCTTTCGTGCCATTTAAGTGTTGAATTTTTCCTAGCGAGCGATAGTGAGCCTGTACTTTTATGAGGAACCGGCCTTTGGCCGCGACATTTTTCTATCGAAAAATGTACAAATTTTTCTTGAAGGGGGGTCTAGGGGGTGTTTTTTTTTTAAGCTTGATGAAGGTCTAGGGAGGAAACTAAAAAGATAATAAAAAGATAATAAAAAGGTAAATAAAAAGATAATAAAAAGATAAATAAAAATATAAATAAAAATATAATAAAAAAACAAATAAAAAGATAATAAAAAGATAATAAAAGATAATAAAAGATAAATAAAAAGATAATAAAAAGGTAAATCAATGAGCAAATAAATGCGCCCATCCTTAACAGGGTTCGTACTATCTCACTTGACCTTTTTACCACCACAGATCCTTCTTAAACTGCACAAAATCGTTAGACATATATATAATAATGTGAACAATACGTCGCCGGTACAGAAGGGGTTAAAAGTCGATACTCCAAGGATTACTCACTTCGTTTTTCTGGACCCCCTTCTTCCTCATGTTTAGCCCCATTAGTTTTCAAATTTTAAGATGTTTGCCCCATTAGTTTGGCGATTTCAAGACCTTTCGTCCCATTTCTTTATTGATATTAAGACCTTTCGTACCATTTAGGTGTCGATTTTTTTTCCTGGCGAACGATAGTGAGCCTGTAATTTTGGAAGAACCACAGTTTTTGGCCGGGACAAATTAATCTAGAAGGGGGATCTAATGGATGTTTTTTAAAGTTTGATGGAGGTCTAGGGAGGAAACTAGAAAAAAAACAAAAACAAACAAAAAATATATTCTTTCACTTTAGAGCAACGACTTACTGCTCTTATATAACGCTGAGAGAGAGAGAGATAGATAGAGAGAGAGAGAGAGAGAGAGAGAGAGAGCGAGAGCGAGAGAGAGAGAGTGAGAGTGAGAGAGAGAAATAGATAGATAGATAGATAGAGAGAGAGAGAGTGATAAATAGATAGATAGATAGTTAGTTAGTTAATTCTTTATTTCATAAAAGGTTACATGGTAACATTTTACATATATACAGTGTATAAAATTTCATCCTACCGCAAGGTGGGTTCATTATTTTGAACATACAGTATCCGTGACTTAATGGCATCTTCATTTTCCATCATGCTTTCAATGTTATACTCTGAAAGTAGTACAGACTTGGCTTCGTTAGCCAGGAACAGATCCTCGGACACATTTAACAGGCATTTTCTTAAATATTTGCAGGGATTACTAATTATTTTATAACTAAACCTGATTCTCTGCCAATTTATAAAATTATTAAACGTCATTAGTCCTGCAAGGTGACATGCCTTATGGTTGCTCTCCCAGTATCTTAGCTTCATAATTTTCTTTATTGCTTTATGGAAGCCTATTGCAAATTGTTTCAATGGGACATAACATTTCTTATTACAGAACCACAATTCTGATCCATAAAACTCATACAATAACTCTGGAATAATTTACTAAATACATTACAGCTAACGCTAGAAAATTTCCGCAAAAGGCAATTGAATTCGTTATACAACTTATTTCTGCATCTTATTATGTCTTTGTCATTATGCAAATTGCAATCTATTACAAAGCCAAGATATCTACATTCGTGTACAACTTCCAACTTACTTTCATATAAATATAAAATCGGATCCTTGACATTATCGTGTTTGTGCTTAAAATACAAACAAACGGACTTACTTGGATTAATTTCAATATCAATTGCCTTTGCTTCATTTTCAATTATGCTCAATAATTCTTGTAAACTTGATGAAGAAGGAGAAAGCAGAACCAAGTCATCGGCATAAGCAATTATGTTGCTAGATCTGTTACCCAACTTGCAGCCTGTACTACTCTCAGATACTTTTTCTATCATGTCATTAATGTAAATATTAAATAGAACTGTTGACAGAATACCACCTTGTCTCACTCCATTTTTAATTTTCCAAGGATCTGATACTGCATCTTTATGCTTAGTAGCTACGCTTTGATTCCTATATAAGAAATATAAAATATTTACATAAAAAATAGGAATATTTAATTTTAAAAGTTTATGAATAAGCTTAAAATGATTAACTTTATCAAAAACTTTCTTCAGATCTATAAAAGAGGCATATACATTTGAGCTTAAAGAATTATATCTTAAAATGGTTTCCTTTAAAACTAAGCATGCTGTAGACGTAGAGTGAGTCACTCTAAATCCATGCTGTCTGTCATTAAAAGTCACTTACCGTTCCATATGGTATTTTAAACAATACTCAAACAGTTTGAGGAACACTGAGGATGATACAATTGGTCTGTAATTTTCTATATCACTCTGATCTTTGAATTTATCCTTTACTAAAGGTAAAATAACTCCAAAAGTCATTCTTTCAGGCAAGTATCCATGTGTGACAAAAGACGAAAAGAGTTTAGCTAATAGCTTCACTAAATATTCAGAACCATGTTTGATATGATTTGAATGTACATTATCGTAACCAATGACATACTTAAGGTCACTAATTCCTTAGATAGATAGAGATAGATAGAGATAGATAGATAGATAGATAGAGAGAGAGAGAGAGAGACAGTTCACACAAAGTACACACATCGCCTGCGCTTTGCCCCAGAGTAACTAAGGGGGAGGTAGTCGCTTTTTCTGGACCCCCTTCTCCCTCATGTTTAGCATATTAGCTTTGAGATTTAGTTTGGCGATCTTGAGACCTTTCGCCACATTTCTTTGTCAATATTAAGGCCTTTCGTGCCATTTAGGTGTCGATTTTTTCCTGGCGATCGATAGCGAGCCTGTAATTTTAAAAGGAACAGGCCTTCGGCCGGATTTTTTTTTTACAGAAAAAAATACAACTATACTTTGAAAGGGGGTCTAGGGGGTGTTTTTTTAAAGCTTGATGGAGATGTAGCGAGAAAACTAAAAATTTATATATATATATATATATATATATATATATATATATATATATATATATATATATATATATATATATACCGGTATATATATATATATATATATATAAATACATATACCAAAAAACAATGCCTACCCCCTTAAGTATCTCCGACATACCACCACATGGACATTGGACCCACTACACTACTAGTACAGTACATTACCATACCTCACTACCACCGGAGCTATATACCTGTGAGTACGCTATAGTTGGCGCCGGAGAACTACTACCACCGGAGCTATATACATGTGAGTACGCTATAGTTGGCGCCGGAGAACTACTACCACCGGAGCTATATACATGTGAGTACGCTATAGTTGGCGCCGGAGAACTACTACCACCGGAGCTATATACATGTGAGTACGCTATAGTTGGCGCCGGAGAACTCCACAATATTCTTCACCCCTTAACATTATCTGGTGCAACGTCTTAGGGGTTATTATGGTATTCTGGTAAATCACTATTGACGGTTTTAATTGTTTTAGCCATTTTCGAACAATGTGTTTTTAGTTTACCCCTAGACTTAAATAAAAAGCCTCTCCAGACCCCCTTCACACTAAAAAGCCTCTCCAGACCCCCTTCACACTAAAAAGCCTCTCCAGACCCCCTTCACACTAAAAAGCCTCTCCAGACCCCCTTCACACTAAAAAGCCTCTCCAGACCCCCTTCACACTAAAAAGCCTCTCCAGACCCCCTTCACACTAAAAAGCCTCTCCAGACCCCCTTCACACTAAAAAGCCTCTCCAGATCCCCTTCACACTAAAAAGCCTCTCCAGACCCCCTTCACACTAAAAAGCCTCTCCAGACCCCCTTCACACTAAAAAGCCTCTCCAGACCCCCTTCACACTAAAAAACCTCTCCAGACCCCCTTCACACTAAAAAGCCTCTCCAGACCCCCTTCACACTAAAAAGCCTCTCCAGACCCCTTCACACTAAAAAGCCTCTCCAGACCCCCTTCACACTAAAAAGCCTCTCCAGACCCCTTCACACTAAAAAGCCTCTCCAGACCCCCTTCACACTAAAAAGCCTCTCCAGACCCCCTTCACACTAAAAAGCCTCTCCAGACCCCCTTCACACTAAAAAGCCTCTCCAGACCCCCTTCACACTAAAAGCCTCACCAGACCCCCTTCACACTAAAAAGCCTCTCCAGACCCCCTTCACACTAAAAAGCCTCTCCAGACCCCCTTCACACTAAAAAGCCTCTCCAGACCCCCTTCACACTAAAAAACCTCTCCAGACCCCCTTCACACTAAAAAGCCACTCCAGTCCACTTTGACAATAAAAAGAGCATCCACACCCCCTTCACACTAAAAAGCCTCTCCAGACCCCCTTCACACTAAAAAACGTCCCCCAGACCCCCTTCACACTAAAAAGCCTCTCCAGACCCCCTTCACACTAAAAGCCTCTCCAGACCCCCTTCACACTAAAAAGCCTCTCCAGTCCCCCTTCTCACTAAAAGCCTCTCCAGAGCCCCTTCACATTAAAAAGCCTCTCCAGACCCCCTTCACACTAAAAAACCTCTCCAGACCCCCTTCACACTAAAAAGCCTCTCCAGACCCCCTTCACACTAAAAAGCCTCTCCAGACCCCCTTCACACTAAAAAGCCTCTCCAGACCCCCTTCACACTAAAAAGCCTCTCCAGACCCCCTTCACACTAAAAAACGTCCCCCAGACCCCCTTCACACTAAAAAGCCTCTCCAGACCCCCTTCACACTAAAAAGCCTCTCCAGACCCCCTTCACACTAAAAAGCCTCTCCAGACCCCCTTCACACTAAAAAGCCTCTCCAGACCCCCTTCACACTAAAAAACGTCCCCCACACCCCCCTTCACACTTATAAGCCTCTCCACACCCCCTTCACACTAAAAATCCTCTCCATACCCCCTTCACACTAAAAAGCCTCTCCAGACCCCCTTCACACTAAAAAGCCTCTCCAGACCCCCCTTCACACTAAAAAACGTCCCCCAGACCCCCTTCACACTAAAAAGCCTCTCCAGACCCCCTTCACACTAAAAAGCCTCTCCAGACCCCCTTCACACTAAAAAGCCTCTCCAGACCCCCTTCACACTAAAAAGCCTCTCCAGACCCCCTTCACACTAAAAGCCTCTCCAGACCCCCTTCACACTAAAAAGCCTCTCCAGACCCCCTTCACACTAAAAAGCCTCTCCAGACCCCCTTCACACTAAAAAGCCTCTCCAGACCCCCTTCACACTAAAAAGCCTCTCCAGACCCCCTTCACACTAAAAAGCCTCTCCAGACCCCCTTCACACTAAAAAGCCTCTCCAGACCCCCTTCACACTAAAAAGCCTCTCCAGACCCCCTTCACACTAAAAAGCCTCTCCAGACCCCTTTCACACTAAAAAACCTCTCCAGACCCCCTTCACACTAAAAAGCCTCTCCAGACCCCCTTCACACTAAAAAGCCTCTCCAGACCCCCTTCACACTAAAAAGCCTCTCCAGACCCCCTTCACACTAAAAAGCCTCTCCAGACCCCCTTCACACTAAAAAACCTCTCCAGACCCCCTTCACACTAAAAAGCCTCTCCAGACCCCCTTCACACTAAAAAGCCTCTCCAGACCCCCTTCAAACTAAAAAGCCTCTCCAGACCCCCTTCACACTAAAAAGCCTCTCCAGACCCCCTTCACACTAAAAAGCCTCTCCAGACCCCCTTCACACTAAAAAGCCTCTCCAGACCCCCTTCACACTAAAAAGCCTCTCCAGACCCCCTTCACACTAAAAAGCCTCTCCAGACCCCCTTCACACTAAAAAACCTCTCCAGACCCCCTTCACACTAAAAAGCCTCTCCAGACCCCCTTCACACTAAAAAGCCTCTCCAGACCCCCTTCACACTAAAAAGCCTCTCCAGACCCCCTTCACACTAAAAAGCCTCTCCAGACCCCCTTCACACTAAAAAGCCTCTCCAGACCCCCTTCACACTAAAAAACGTCCCCCAGACCCCCTTCACACTAAAAAGCCTCTCCAGACCCCCTTCACACTAAAAAACGTCCCCCAGACTCCCTTCAAGCTACATATGTACATATTTCGATAGAAAAATTTCCCGGCCAAAGGCAGGTTTCTCCCAAATTGCAGGCTCCCTATCGCTCGCCTAGGAAACATCGACACCTTATTGGATTAAAACATCTTATAATCGCCAAACTAATGAGGTGAAACGTCTTAAAATCTCCAAGCTAATGGAGTAAAACAGGAAGGGTCCAAATTGGCCCGCCCTGCACCTAATAGGGTTAATTGCCGACTTGCGAGTTTCGTTCTATAAGTAAGTTGGAGCTGTAGACAACGATATTTAACAGCATTTATTGCTATAGTGCGGGTCGTAGTACATTTATAAATACATAAAACCCAATTCAACTTACCATTTATCCATCAGAAACGTACATTATTATTGCATTTGTTTAATATCAATGAAGGGAGGTTATGTATTTGCCTCAGCTTGTTTGTCTGTGTGGTTGTTGTTGTTGTTGTTGTTGTTGTTGTTGTTCCCCAGGCTGTCTGGCCGAGCAGCTCCAAGGTCCCAAGCAAGTCTAAGGCCATAACCGAGCGCCCCCACAGAATCTTCCCTGCTTACCACTAAAGCCCAGGTGACCGAAGCCACTCCAAGGCGGGGAGCTGAGGAGGGTGCGGAAACGCCCGGGACACCAAAGCCCCACCCAAGGCCCTGTGCCCCTCAGCAGTTATGAAGGGAAAGTTGAGGGGCAAAGGAAAAATGTGACGCTTTGGCTCCCAGTCTGCCAACCTCTATGTTGGCAGTAGGGAGGTCAATCCACGGAAGAGACGCCGTCACTTGAGATCTAGAAAATACATAAGTAAAAGGAACAGTCAGAGTAAGTAAATTCAAAAATAAACACTGCAATTTCTCTGAACCGGGACCTTTCTAGAATTAATGAATGGGGACAAGAGAATCTAGTTTCCTTTAATGCACAGAAAACCAAGTACATTCAATTTTCTAACCGACAGAATCTCACTGACTCCCATATATTTTTTAATGATGTAAATATTCCCACTTCCCCTAGTATTGACATTCTCGGTGTAACATTAACTACTAACTTGAGCTGGACACATTATGTTAGAAGCATTGCTAAGAATGCCTCTAAAAAACTGGGACTCCTGTACAGAGTTCGAGAATTCTTCACTGACGAGCAGTTGGCCGTAATATATAAAAGTCATGTGCGCTCTCAGATGGATTACTGTTCACCTCTGTGGGTGGAAGTGGAGTGGTTGCATTGAGGCAGTTGGACAAAATTCAAAATAAAGCTATTAGATTAATCAATAACCCTGCAATCACACAGGACCTTCCTACATTAGCCATACGAAGAAACGTTGCATCCCTTGCATTATTCTACAGATATTTTCACAGCAATTGTTCCGAGGAACTTGCTTCAATTGTGCCGCCTCTCCACATCTTTCCCCGTAGAACTAGGGCAGCTGAGAGCGCCCATGAATTTACACTTTCTCCTCCACAATGCAGAACTTCTGCTTATCAGAATTCATTTATCCCCAGAGCTACTACTCTTTGGAATTCACTTCCCTCGAATTGCTTTCCACAAACTTACAATCAACAAATGTTTAAATCCAGTTGTTACAAACATTTTATGAATGGAGGATGCCTTTAGGCACATGGACCTTTTTGTTTTATCTGTGTTTTTCCTTCCTCCGTTCATTGTCTCTTAAAAAAAAAAAAAAAAAAAAAAAAAAAAAGAGCTATGGGTATGGCAGAGAACGCTCAACTCTCACTCTGATAGACCAGCCCATCACCAATGTCTGTGTGGTAAATCATGGTAATAGCGTAGTGATCAGGATGGAGATATAACAATTTACCATCAGCTGGAAACAACACAAAACAGATTATAGTTTCAACCAGTGACCATGAATTATCTCCTATGTCAGGATTTGGCACACACAAGGATATATAAATACCATATAGTAAAATAAGGCTTTATTAGGAGAGACATTATTAATAACCATTATCGCAACATATGACTAGATTTATCACGCTAGTGGCTGGATTTTTCGTCTATTAATTCATTTATTCATTAATTTGTTAGTTTCCTTGCCAGACCTCCATCAAGCTTTAAAAGACACCCCCTAGACCCCCTTTCAAGATAAATTTGTACATTTTTCGGTAGAAAAATGTCCCGGCCGAAGACCGGTTCCTCTTAGAATTACATGCTCGTTATCGCTCGCCTGAAAAAAATCGACACCAAATTTGCCCGAAAGGTCTTAAAATTGACAACGAAATGGGGCGAAAGGTGTTAAAATCGCCAAAATAATGGGCCGACCGTCTTAAAATCTCAAAACGAATGGGGCTAAACACGAAGGAGAAAGGGGTCCCGAATAACAAGCACTACCCCCTTAACCCCTTCTGTACCGGTGACGTCCTTTTAACCTTATTCTGGCTACTATTAGACGATTATATTCAGCTTAAAAAGGGCCTCCAGCAATTAACAGGCTTCGATCTGTCTCATTTGACCAGTTTTGCTACCACAGATCCTTCTTAAGGGGCTAGTGCTGTTTTTTTGGTCTATATATTTATTTATTAATATATTTTTGAGTTTCCCCGCTAGGCCTCCATCAAGCTCAAACAAAAACACCCCCTAGACCCCCTTTCAATATAAATTTGTACATTTTTAGGTAGAAAAATTTCCCGGCCGAAGGCCGATTCCTTCTAAAATTACAGGCTACCTATCGCTCGCTAGGAAATAATCAACACCTAAATGGCACGAAAGGTCTTAATAGTGACAAAGAAATGAAGCGAAAGGTCTCAAAATCGCCAAACTAACGGAATGAACGTCTTCAAAATCTCAAAACTAATATGCTAAACATGAGGGAGAAGGGGGTCCAGAAAAAGCGACTACCTTCCCCTTAAGCTACACAAAATCGTCTACAAATAGCTAGAATGAAATATAAAAAGACGTCACCGGTAGAGAAGGGGTTAATATGAGCAATAGAACACATCAGAGGGATCCATTCTATCACAAGCATTCATTGGCCTACGCTGGAAAACTTTGGGTGTGCAGTAAACAGATCACATACACGATAACACAATTTAAGGGGAGATGGGTCGAGTAGTACCCCCTTAAACGATGGGTCAAGTAGTACCCCCTTAAACGATGGTGAAAACTCCTCTTGCTGCGCTATGGTCAGTCAATAAGAGGACCCTGGAGCGGTGACGTCAGATAAAATACAAATATACTTGATATTTGCGTTTCATTCATCAAGTGTTTCTACGTTTAATAATAACAATAGTTCTTAAAGCTAGCTAGCGCATGTTAAGCCAGCTAAGGATAGCCCAATAAGGCCGATTAGGCGTATTTCCATTGGGGTTCTGTACTACTACCCCATCCCCTTGCTCATGAGGGACGGTAACGACTCAGTGTTTGTGATAAACCTTTACTGCGCCGAGCGTGGGTGCGATCCTGGGCCTTCTGGGTGGCAGTCCAAAACGCTAGTCACTACACCAGCGAGTTGCTGTTTCATTCATCAAGTGTTTCTACGTTTCATTCATCAAGTGTTTCTGCTTGCGCTAGAGGCACTTCTAAAGATAATAGTGAATTGTATATAGGTTCTACAGACACCAAATACGGAGCTGGTATTTCTGGTATTAGTGGCTTTTCCAAACTACTGCTTTGCCTTTTTGGAGAAAATGACATTTCAAGTTCCTGGAGAGAAACTTTGGCAGTTTCTGGTACAAACTTGTATACTATGGGGACCATTATCACGTTGATGACTCCCATGAAGATAAGTGTAATGCCAACACCAACAGCTGAGAGTACTTTAAGGAAAGCAAAATTAACAGCAAACATTGTAAGTGTGTACGAGACCGTGATGATACTGACCGCCAGGGATCTGACTGGTGAGGGTAGCATCTCCCCGAGGTACATCCCCATAACAGGCCCCAGACCAAGACCATAACAGGCCACATAGAGCAAGAGAGCACCTAGGGGCACCCACGATGTACCGCGAACCTCAAACTGTAGAAACACCCCGGCCAGACACTGCGCCACCCCACATAACCCAGCCGTCAAGAGCAGCAACGGTCGCCGCCCAGCTCGATCCAGGCTGAAGGCGGAGACAACGGAGAAGAGAAACTTGGTGAGGCCCAGGAGGACGGTGCAGGTGAAGGGGTCGAAGTCCACGCCCCCACGACGGAAGATGTACACGGAATACTGGAGGATAGCGTTACGACCCCCCAGTTCCCGCAGCATGTACAGGGCTGTCACCAGGACCACGGGTTTCAGGTTGCGGCCCTTTCGTAATGCTACAAGCTGCAAAACAAAATAGAATCCAGAATATATCAATTGACATAGTTATATATCCATGCTTGATCTTTCACAACACCAGCAGCTGCCAAATATATACATTACATGAACAAGTATATCACCATATTTATTTGTTTTCTTGCTGTAGATGAAATGATGGATAACTGATGCCTTGGTGTTGCGAGCAGATTACATGAACACATTCCTCTACAGGAGTATCTCTTATCTTGGGTACAATAGCTGCTTTTAGGTCATTGATTGTCTTGGGATTGTCCTCATACACGCCATTCTTCAAATAACCCCAAAGGTAAAAATCTGGGGGGTTCAGATGAGGTGAGTGGGTGCCTACTCAATGTCACATCTGCTAAATCATTGTCTGAGCCACAGCAGTTTGATTTGATGTGTGAGGGGTGGCTCCATCTTGTTGAAACCTTTGTGCAGCTCTTGCGATGTTCTTGCATTGCCCCAGTGCAATAATTTATTGAACATTTTGTGGGTTGCATATTAGGTGGGGGGGGGGGGTGTTACCGCTCACACATCAAATCGAACTATGCTGTCACTCAGTTTGAAAGAATACAACAATAAACAAATAAATAACAATAATAAACTGAACAATATCAATAGGGGTTCTACGCCGTAGGCTTAAACCCCTAAAAATAGACTAACAATGTTGCACGACAAAATGGTTAACCTGGTCCTTGAATGATGACTGTTTGGCCGAGGGTGAGGCCAGGATAGCAGTGATCTCTGTGTCCACCGCTAGCTTGGAGGGGAGGAGTTTGTTGAGTGACGCCCGAGCTGCCTCCATGCGACCCCGACGAACCAACCAATACGGGGACTGCAACAACGGTATGCTCGGTTAAGGGGGTAGAGCTGGTTTTTATCTTTCTCTCTTTTTCTCTCTTTCCCTGGCTTGTATCCATTCGGCCCCCTTCAGCCAACTGTTTTAAGACGTTTATCCCCATCCAGGTGCAAACAACGGTATACTCAGTTAACCCCTTCTTTACTGCCGACGTGTTTTTGATTTTATTGTAGCTGCGTTTAGACGATTTTGTGAAGTTTAAGAAGTATCTGTGGTAGTGAAAAGGGTTAAGACAGATACTTCGAACCTGTTCATTGCTGGAGGCCCCTTTTAAACTGCACAACAATAGTCTAATAGTAGCCAGAATAAAGTTAAAAACACGTAGCCAGTAGAGAAGGGGTTAAGGGGGTAGTGCTCGTTTTTTAGTCTATATATATTAATACATTTTTTAGTTTCCTCGTTAGACGTTCATCAAGCATAACAAAACCCTAAACACCCTTTCAAGATAAATGTGTACATTTTTCGGTAGAAAAATGTCCCGGCCAAAGGCCGATTCCTTCTAAAATTACAGGCTCGCTATTGCTCGCCAGGAAAAATTCGACACCTAAATGGCAGAAAAGGTCTTAATATTGACAAAGAGCGTTGCCACCACACTTGCTTGTTCTTAGTTTTCTCTAAATTGAGTTATAATTGATGGTAAGACAACATTATGGAATTAGCATATTATTAAAGAAAAAATCAGTACATATTAATTGTAGACATTAAAAAACCGTTGTGAAGTAAAAACAAAATACAGTATATGCAAAATAACAACTCGGTTTAATTTGATCTGACGGTAAATTGAATCCCTTAGTAGCTAATTACTTGATAATTAATTAACCCGGGAACTGCGGGGAGACTCTTAAGAGTTCCCCCGGCGGACTGCGGGAAGACTCTTAAGAGTAAGGCTTTTAAAAAATCCATTTAAAACACCCCAAAATAATTTGTTTATTTTGTTTTATTATTTTATTTTTTTGCCCCTGGGCCATGCCAAATATCACTCCTCCACCTCCCCTCCTTCCCCACTTTCGTCACCTCCTTCAGTTATCACCTATTTTCCCTGTTATTCCCTTATTCTGTGGTCTATTTTCGTGCTAACATTAGCGAGTTGCAAGCAGGGCATTGTCATCACTGTTACCAAGCGAGTGCAAGAGAGAGAGAGAGAGTATCGATCGACAGTCTCTCTCCAGACGTGGGGAAAAGTGGAGGGGAGGGAGATTGCCTCAGCCATACATTATGTAACTCCCGGCCTGTATCGCCGATTTTGACCATCCAAACGCTGTTTCCACTTGTTTTATTGTTGTACCTACCTTTATAATCAACCTATAATAGGCGCATATGGATAAGTATTAATGCTATTTATGGTAAAATAATGATGTTAGTGATGGGAACAGCTCAAATACGTGTGCACAGGAGTGTGGTGTCTCATACCCCCCATGCGTACGTCTTAGGTTAATGGTAAAATATCTATCTATCTATCTATTGCCTGACGCCGTGATCCCCGAAGGGGTGGCCACGAACGAACCGCCCCCATGCACCTCTGTCCCCAGTCAGTCGACGCCCCTCCCCCCAACCAGCACCGCTTTCGTTCATGTACTTCCTCACTCCATCCTTCCACCTCATATTCGGTCTACCTCTCCCCCTCTGTCCCTCCACCTCGCTCTCGTACACCCTCTTAGTCATTCTCTCGCTTTCCATACGTTCCATATGGCCGAACCATCTCATGTTGTTCCTTTTCACACTTTCCAGCACATCTACCTCCACACCACACCTCCTTCTTACTTCCTCATTAGTCTGTCTATCCCTCCATGTAACTCCGCACGCACTCCTTAAGTAATTCATTTCCACTGCTCTCACTCTTGGTCTGAGTCTCTCAACCAACGTCCATGCTTCGCTTCCGTAAGTCAGTGTCGGGATTACCACACTGTCATGCAAGGACTTCTTCACTTCCATACTGACCACCCTATTTCTTGTTACTGCTTTTAGCGTTCCTACAACCCTCTTCCCCTGTTGTACCCTCTCCCGCACCTCTTCATCCATAGTCCGATCTTTACTCAACACACACTGCCCAGATACTTAAAAGAGTTGACGATCTCCATAGCCTGACCGTTCAGCTTCACCTCACACTCTGTGACTTCACCCCTTTCGAAGACCATAACCTTGCTCTTCCCCGTATTTACCTTCAAATTCCGTTTTTCGCACACTGTTCCAAACTCATTTACCAGACCCTGCAACTCCCATTCATTATCACTCATCAGAACTGTATCATCCGCAAACAGCAGTATAGGTAGCTTCCACTCAATCCCTCCCTTTTCAGCGATACACCAACATCCACTGCTCTTGATAGTATTTCTTTCATAACTCCATCCATATATACAGTAAACAACCACGGGGACATCACACACCCCTGTTTCAAACCAACATTCAGGTCAAAGAACTCGCTCTGCTCACTCTCTCCACACGTACTGCCGCCTTTGCACCCTCATACATGCTCTTCACTGCTTTCAGCAACTTGCCCTCTACTCCGTATATTCTAAGTACTTTCCACAAACCTTCTCTATCCACTCTGTCATAGGCCTTCTCCAAGTCCATAAAGGCAACATACACCTTTTGTTTCTTCTCCAGATACTTCTCCACAACACAATTCAGGGTAAAAATCTGATCTACACATCCTCTTCCCTTCCTAAAACCTCCCTGCTCGTCGCCTATCCATTTCTCCGTTCTCACTCTCACTCTCTCAATCACTACCCTACTGTATACCTTCCCTACTACGCTTAGAAGACATATTCCTCGGTGGTTACCACACACTCCTCTTTCCCCTTTGCCCTTATATAGGGGGACTATTATGCCAGTCTTCCAGTCATCGGGTGCACTCCCCTTCTCCCATGCTAGTTTGCACATTTTCCATACCCATTCTATCACTATCTCACCACCATACCTCAACATTTCCCCACACACTCCATCTGTTCCTGGTGCTTTCCCCAACTTCACTCTTTTCATGGCTTCCCACACTTCTGACCTCCTGATCCCCACCTCCTCCTCCACTACTTCTCTTCTTCTCCCTCCCATATCATATCCAGCTATGTTTGCTGGCTCTTCATTCCTTTCATTTAGCAACTCACTGAAGTACTCCCTCCATCTTTCGACTCTCTCTTGCTTCTCGGCTAGCATTCTCCCATTCTTATCTTTCACACCACCCTTACTGTTTCCCTTGCTACCTTCCCTAACTTTCTTGACTTCTTTCCAGAACAGTTTCTTACTCTCCCTCCATTTTACACTCAGATTCCTTCCAAATTCCTCATCTACTCTTCTCTTACTTTCCTTCACTACTCTCTTCACCACCCTCTTACTCTCCACGTACCTCGCTCGTTTCTGTCTCTCGGAATCTTCATTCCCTCTACTACCCAACCACTCTCTATATGCTTTCTTCTTTTCTTCCACAGCTATTCTTACCTCTTCTGTCCACCATGCTGTACCTTTCACTCCCCTCCCTCTTCTCCTCACTCCACACACCTCCTCACATGCTGCACAGATCTCATCCTTAAACACCTTGCTCATCTCCTCCACTTCCTCCACTTCCTCCATAACTTCCAGGTCGAACCCACCTAGTCGTCTTTCCACTGCTCTCCTGTACTCCTCCCTGATTTCCTCCTCCTGCAACCTCTCCACCCTCCTCACCATTCCACCCTCCTCTCGCCTCCCTCCCGCTCTCCTCACCCACTTTTTTTTTTTTTTTTTTTTTTTTTTTTTTTTCTATATTTCAACTACTCCCTCTCGGGCATAGGCTGAGAGCCTGTACATGCCACCGCTCAACACGGTGAAGCCCGTGAGGTCTTGTTCCAGCCTGGGGAGTGAGACATGTGAAGCATCCATCATGGCTCGAAGCAGCTCCATCTCTGAAGCGGCCGGTTGCTTCGCTCAAGTGCTTCACCGTCTCACCCTCCAGACTCAGACCCTCACTCTCAGAACGCCACCTATTGAGCAGTGAACTCACTAGGCATTGTCCCCCTGTAACATATTTTGAATATGGGAATATTCATACAGTGTTATTTAATCAGGGAACAATGAGGGTATTTTTTTGGCATTTCGGTGGGCTTTGTGGTAATGCACTGATACTAGGTACAGCACAAATTCAATCCCAATAATATCTTCCCATTGACATATCGGGATTTGAACCCGGGTCCATTGGATTACCAATCCAGTGGCATGACCACTCCACCACACCTCCCCTTTTGTATCCTAACCTTAGCTACCACTACATAATGATCAGACAGACCCCCTCCAATACCCCTATACACCCTAGCATCCATCACAGATTTCTTCATTCGTTCATCCACACATACATAATCAATCAATGACTTTCGTTCCACCACTGTCTTATCCTTCATCGTCAACATCCGTTTCCACGTGTACCTGTGGATCATTCTGTGTCGGAAGAAGGAGTTGGCTATCCACAGCCTCCTCCCCACACATACGTCCACAAGTGCACTACCATTCCCATTCACCTCTGATGGTACCCCCCACCCTCCCACCACTCCCTCAACTTTCCTATCACCCACCTTACCATTCATATCCCCAATCAGAAATATTCTTTCGTTCTTGTCAAACTTCTCCAGGCACGCCTCCACATTCATCCAGAACTCCTCTTTCTTTCTTTCAAGTATATCCTCTGTCGGGGCATACACGCATACAATCGCCCACGTTTGTATTCCTACTTTCATTCTCACCCACACAATCCTTGAACCCACAGACCCATACTCTCTTACACATTCCTTCCATTTGCTACTTACAAACAAACATGCACCTTCTCTCGCTGTTCCTTCACTCACTCCAGCACACACACCCATTCCACACTCCCACTCTCTCACATCTGAACCTTTCCATTTGGTCTCTGTCATTCCACATACATCCAGCCTGGCATTCACTAACACTTCCAGAACCTCTCTCTCTTTTGTGCCATCATTCATGCCACTAACATTCCACGTAGCCATTCACAGAATGTCCGAAGGCATGTGCTTAGTCGGTCGTGGTTCGTCAACGTTGGTTCCGTCCGCATCCGAGGCTGTTCGTTCGTTTTTCCTTGCTTCGATATTTTTTCCGGGTGGGGGTCGCAAGCCCACCGACCCAACCTCTTTAGTCGCCTCTTACGACACGCAGAAGGCACGTGAGGCATATTCTATTCCCTAACCCCCAGGGGGGGTAAAATATGAGACACTATATCTCCGCATCATATTAAGACCAAGTTTATAAAATTTGTACCATATTTCACTACAAAACCTTCAAAATAACTGAAAAATGTTGATGAGAACTTTGCAATTTACCTCAGTTGATAAGAAACAGAGTAGTGAAACGTGGGGAATATGTCAACAAAGAGCATTGCCACCACACTTACTTTTATCTAAATTGTTTTATACTTGATGGTAATATAACATTATGGCATTAGCATATTATTAAAGATAAAGTCAGTACATATCTGTTTGTAGACATTCAAAAGATTTTGTGAAGTAAAAAATATATACATAATAACTATATAACACAAATTAATGATTTCGGCATCAAGAGAGAGAAGTAGATAGGTTTGACAGGTCAGTGTGGCCCGTTCCTTTAAACATCGTAAAAGCTTTACCTACGACCCAGATTGACCCTTATACAGATAAGCGATAAGGGTCAATCTGGGTCGGGAAAGGTCGTATGGAAAGCTTTTACCCCGAGAGAGAAAGACAGAAAGAGTGAGGTCGAGGGACCGTCTGACGTCACGAGAGCTGCGCGTGACAATACATTATACTGTACTGTATATTTTACATAACCCAAGAGATTCCCACCCTGGGTACAGATTTTCGGGAGGCTATTTCAGCATCTAAAGGCAATGTCACACAAAAGTTTTTTCCGTCAATTTTTATGAGCAATTGTTGTCCGGCAGCTTGAAAATCTCAGTTATATCAGAATTCATCCACAAAACATTACGAAAAAAAACTTGCTCCTCGAATATTACCGGCAAAAGCGCTCTTGCGACACTGCCTTAACGAAGTTTAGATGTATTGGTAATATTGTCAAGATGGTTGAAAGTAAGATCGGACCTCCATAATCCTCCTTACGGGCAAGGTGTAAATAACAAATCCTACATAGTGTACTTACCTCCGGAACAAAAGACATAAGTACAATGACCATGAACAGTATGGTGGCCCTGGACGCTGTGGCCACGGAGAAGGAGGTGAGGTGGGCCAGGAGGTAGGCCACAAGGGTACCGGCGGAACTGGATATGGACACCCCTGCCATGGCCATACCCCTGGGGGAATAATACATAAACTTAGCCCCTTAACCCGTACAATCCCAGCGATGGCAGAGAGCCGTCAGTAGATAAATCACTCCCCAGTCCCAGCGACGGCTGCAAGCCGTCAGTATTATACGGTCCTTGTAACTGCCAGTATCAGGCAGTGCCTGGTACCACGACATTTGAGCACTGCTCTAAGACTTTGGCAACACTTCTTAGGTTGGCTGCAAGCTTCCACAGGTGAGGAGAGGCAGTATTCCTCCATCTTTTGAGGTGAAAGGTTGTTTTATCTTGCCTCTGAAGCCATTTTGGCCACATTGCTTGGAACTGGGGGGTACATTTATGGTAGTACCCTATGGTACAGTAGGGGTTAACCCCTTCAGCACGATGACGTATTTCCATCATATTCTGGTTACCAGTAGGCAATTTTCTTTAGCTTATAAACTACCTCTGGGACTTAACGTGGTTAATCCGGTCTAAATATACTCTCTGAACAATATACAGTAGGTCCTTCTCAAGCTATATAAAACCGTCTAAGTTTAGCCCGAATCCTAGGCAAAAGGAGTCATCGTGCCGAAGGAGTTAAGGGTGTAGTAGTTGGTTTTTGGTCTATATATTTATATATTTAGTTATTTTTGAGTTTCCTCGCTAGACCTCCATCAAGCTTAGAAAAACACCCCCTAGACCCCCTTTCAAGATAAATTTGTACATTTTTCGATAGAAAAATATCCCGTCCGAAGGCCGATTCCTTCTAAAATTAGAGGCTCGCTATTGCTCGCCAGGACAAAATCGACACCTAAAGGGCACGAAAGGTCTAAATATTGAATACAAAATGAGGCGAAGTGTCTCAAAACGCCAAACTAACGGAACGAACGTCTTAAAACCTCAAAACAAAACTAATATGCTAACCATGAGAGAGAAGGGGGTCCAGAAAAAAAACAAGTAGTACCCCCTTAAGTGTATTTCCACATCTTGTTCAGTTTAAGCTAACCTATTTTCACTAACTTTACAAGGGGGCAGGGGGGGGGGGGGGGGGGGCGGAGAATGGAGGACGGGTATATTCGAATGTAGGAAAAAAGGGAACTGGGAGAAAAAGGGACAGGAAAAAAAAAGGCCTGTATATTCCTACCTGATGTGTGGGGGACTGAGCTCCGCCAGCAGGGGGTTCAAGATGGCCTCCTCCAGATACACGCATAAGGCCACCCCCGCTCTCCCGACGTAGAGGAGAGACTTGTAGGGCGTGAGGGCCATCATGAGCCACAGTCCCAGCACGGGCATCATTACCCCCAGCAGTAGACGGCGAGGACCCACACACTCCACCAGGACCCCGGACACAAGGCTAGAGACCACACCGATGAAGGGCGCCATCGACACTGTTCAGACATTCCAGTTATAATCTGTTGGGACTACTCAATTAAGTGGCACAATATTGCTAGATTCCCCCAACGCGACCACAGGAGCATGCAGTTGACAAAAACAATTGGGATACAAATAACAATTGTGCTTTATTTATACTCTACAACTACTACAGGGCTCATAGTACACGTCTCCTTCACTATCCGATACCCCAATTTACGATATTACTATAGGTTTTTAGGTGTTTGGGTTTTGGCTGGTCTCAGAACGCATCCCCATTTACCCCATTAATATTAGGGTTTGCTATACGATTTTTCTATTTAAGATCGGGTTTTCAGGAACGTAACCCAATCGTATATCGAGGGAGACTTTCAGTTCTTACGATGGGAGTCTATTCTCAGGTCTATGCAACACTATAGATTTATTCAATGTAAAGATTAAATCACTAATATCTCCCCTTAGACTCCTATTGATAGTCCCATACAAGGCAGTGACACGCGACGCCTGGGTCAATACAAGGGGTAGTCGGTGGGCCAATGGTCACACGTTATAAGACGGACCTCTCTTCTTAATCTAGGGTTTATCCAAGATCCTATTTCAGTACACATACATCATTTTCACAATACCTTTACAAGGGGGATAACTTTACGACTTTATCAGACTGGGGACAACATAATTCATACGTTTCGCCCTCCACTAGGTCGTTACTTACTCTCCAAAAACATAGATTTTAATTACAACACAACAATCATTATATCGGCTAGACTTGGCAATCCGGCAATGACATTCTTAACACAATAACCTTAACAATACCACATATAAACCTTTAACCTAGACGCACCAACTTACTGCTATACCTCTCCACACAATTTCTCGTTCACAGACCGGGTTACCACGTTTACCATTCTAGTATTTACCCGATACTTCTACGACCTACTCAATATCCTCAGGCACTCAAACCGCACATCTATTCTGTATCTCCGTCTTACTACGCAGGGATAACCTAGACTGTGCCTGTGGTTTAATTAACTTACTCTAAGACTCGGTACCACATTCCACCCTTGGAAATAACCTAGGTACCTTGCTCTTGCACACTTCCGGTTCTCTCTCTCCGGACACCAAATCTATACCAAGCACACCTCCGGTTCTCTCTCTCCGGGCACAGAACCTACAACCACTTGACTGCCACTTCCTCACTCAGACTGATCTTTGGCGTTTCCTTTTATCTTCTATTGCGTTATTTTTCTTATTTCAATTAATACAGATTCTACTTTATACTTGCAAGTCAACTCCGGAAACGTCTGGTACCACCCCTGCACCCGTGCCTCACGGAGAGATATACAAAGGACGGAATACTGAAATCTAGACTCGGTCTAACGGCACTCTGGGCATAATTATTACGTTAACACAAAAAAAGGGAAAGGTTGAACTACTATCTCTCTAGACAGAAATACCGTCACGGCAACTCAACTGACATGAGCGAGCGGCAACACCTGCGGCCCGAAGAGTTTAAAGGGACAGCTTAATTAGCTATTCAGTTCCTCAGGCGGGGAGGGAAAGCTTAAATACTTGGCTCACCATTATGGGTTTTTCACTAAATTCAAAGGTTATGTCACGGTTATGCCGTGAAGGGTAATTCTGTCTTCGCACGTGACGGGCACTATTGCAATGGGCCAAAGGGGGTACTCACATTAGTCGATCTGCAGGGATCTGCTAATTCACTCCTCGGGGTTGCACTGTCACTGTTGCAACGTTTCTCAACACTCTAGGGGGTTGCAGCCTGGGGTTGCTCTTTTCACGCTCTGGGGGGGGTCTTCCACTTCTTCACTATCTTCCTAACTGTCTTCACTCCAGTCCGGCTCTGCCCTCCGGAAATGGAGCTTCTGTATCGCCTCTTCTACTTCTATCATGGTCACCTCCATTTTCACTTTGTGCCATGGGTTGGGATCTGTGCTACTGCGCCTTCTGCTATGTCTGTGGTTTCCTCTGGCACACTCTGTATCAGTTGGCGTAATCTTCATAGGGCCTGGTAGGGTTCTGGGCTGTTTTCTCGACTTATGGGGTGGGGGAACACGGCAGGATGCTGGCAGGGTTCTTCCTCAGCTTCAGGGGAGAGGGTTACGGCTGGGCACGATTACACCTTCTCCTCGTGGGTGGTCCAACTCTCGTAGATGAAAGCGGGGCAGGGGAAGGCTGGGGTACTTGGGGGTGAGGAACTGGTCATGCTGAAATCAATCAGATCAGGCTCAATGGGGGAACTAGGCATGTTGAAATCGAGCAGATCATGCTCGATGGGAGGACCAGGCGTATGTGAGAGGGGTGCGGCAAACTGCCAGGTTGGGGAAGGACTCGAGAGGGGACTGCGGGAACTGACTTTAGAATGCTTGTTTGTGCCTCGTCTGGCCCTTTTATGGCCTTGGTTTTGTTTGGGAAACACCCTCCTAATTTGTCGACCAATTGGGGGTATGAGAGGTGTGTTCTGCCCTGTCCCCTGGCCAATGGCCCGGGCATTACTGTTATGTCTTCTGGGGTTCAGCTGCTCCCATCTCTCCTGCCTTGTCAGGCCCCAACGCGACTGGTCATCTTTTGGCATGTCTGCAGGTGCCTCCCACCTTAAAGTCCATCAGGGCAGGGATCCTGCTTCTTGCATTTCTATTCATGGTTCCTCTTACCTTGTTTGCCGAGGCCCCAACATAATAATTTCATAACAACCTCCTTAGTTTTAATTATATTCTGGATAACACTAGATGAGAGGAACTCAGAATCGAGAGGTACAATACATTCTTTGATAAGTCACATTTTACCCAGCTTTGGAAGGTACTGTTAATCTCAATTAAACTTATGACTATCACACGCCTTTAGTAGCTCAAAAATCAGTTACTGATAGCCAATATAATAAAGTAGACAACTAGAAGAATTTATCAAGTAAAGGAAGCTGTTAGGAATATAAATATGGACCCTTACCCCTCGTCTAAAGTGGCCACATCTTAATCGGTGAGGTTGTAGTGGGCGTGTGTGTCATCTTGAAGGCGGGCGTATCTATCAAGTGAAGGAAAGTGTTAGGATTACAAATACGGACCCTTAAACCCTTACCTAAAGTAGTCACATCTTGGTCGGTGAGGTTGTAGTGGGCGTTTGTGTCGTCCTGCAAGCGTGGAAGGACGGCCGCCCACCCCGTCATCAATCCATACAACACACCCGTTGATGCCACAGCCACCACTGATACCACCTGGGGATGCCAAACAACCAAAGGGGGACTTAAGGGGAGGAAGTTGGTTTTTCGAGTCCTCCTCCTCACTCATGTTTAGCCCTATTAGTTATGAGATTTCAAGACATTCGCCCCATTAGTTTGGCAATTTTCAGACCTTTTGCCCCATTTATTTGCCAATTTTAAGACCTTTCGTGCCATTTAGGTGTCAATTTTTTTCCTGGCGAGCAATAGCGAGCCTGTATTTGAAGAGGAAACGGCCTTCGGCCGAGAAAATTTTCTACCGAAAAATGTATAAATTTATATCGTAGGGTGGTCTTGTGGGTGTTTTTTTAAGCTTGATAGAGGTTTAGAGAGCAAACTAAACCCCATCCTTAAACAATTGAGCCGAGATAGAGGTTTAGAGAGCAAAGTAAACCCCCTCCTTAACCCATTGAGCCGAACCAGCACACTCGTTGACGCCACAGCCACCACTGATACCACCTGGGGGGGGGGGCAAACAACCAAAGGGGGCTGAAAGGGGGATGGTTCACTTTTTGGTCGGTATTTATATTTATTTATTATTTTTCTAGTTTCCTCCCTAGACCTCCATCAAACTTTAAAAAAAACAACCCCAGGATCCCATTTCAAGATTTATTTGTTCATTATTCCTCCTAAATTACAGGCTCGCTTTCGCTCGCCAGAAAAAAATTGATACCTAAATGACACGAAACATCATAATTTTGACAAAGAGGCGTAATGTCTTAAAATCACCAAACTAATGGTTCAAACATCTTAAAATCTAAAAACCAATGGGGCTAAGCATGAGGGAGAAGGGGGCCCAGAAATACGACTCCTAAACAATGCAGCATAATCCCAATAAAAGTTTAGCAAGTGATATGGGAATTCAATCACCAAGGTAATCATCCTCTTAAATTACAGGCTCGCTATCGCTTGCCAGGACAAAATCGACACCTAATTAAGGGGAGGTATTTAGTTTGTTCCCTAGACCTCCATCAAACTTAAAATTACACCCCCTTGAGTCCCTTTCAAGATAAAATTGTACATTTTTCGGTAGAAAAATGTCCCGGCCGAAGGTCGGTTCCTCTTAAATTACAGGCTCGCTATCGCTCGCCAGGATAAAATCGACACCTGAATTGCACGAAAGGTCTTAATATGGGGTGAAAGTTCTTAAAATCGCTAAACTAATGGGGCAAACGTTTTATAATATCAAAAGCAATGGGGCTAAACATGAGGGAGAAAGGGGTCAAGAAAAAAATCCCTCAAGTGGAGATCTCCCCTTAACACGAAAAGTCTTAATATTGAAAACAGAAATGGGGCGAAAAGTCTTAAAATCACCAAACTAATGGGCCGAACATCTGAAAAAAGCGCCACTGTACAGGCGGCCTAATAAGTCATGTCTCAGCTGTCATAACGTTTGGCTCGCTCTGTGCTGTATTAATGTTTGTCAGATGTTGAATAGGGTGGGTAAGTGTAGGAACATATTTGTATATTTCACTTGATATAAAACAAATAAAGTTAATCAGTGATGGTAACGAAAACACAGCTTTAGATATTGCTGATACCAATTATTGATCAAAACATACTTGGTGCCGACCAATAACTTATTGGGCCACCTGTACAGAAGGAGTTGATGTCCTGGCCGCGATTTTTTTTTTAGCTGGTAGTTCCGCAAACCGGACACTCAGAAGTTTGGCAACACTGCCCCACCATAATCATATTATATTAGATTAACCAAACCTAACCTAACCTAACCTAACCTAACTGTAATGCCCTCGAAAATGTCCCGCACCCACAATAATACTAACCCGAGTTGACGTCAGGTATAGCGTAAAATAGTCGTAGATGGTAAGTCCAATAAACTCATCACGCGAGACTATCACGGGAGCTGCCAAGTCATGTTTGTTCAAATCTTACTATGAAAAACATCCCCGACTATTTGGCCCTTTGTTAAACACCAAAACAGAACTCATCTCAGCTGCTGATACTTACTTAAATCTCCTAGGAGACACTTTGCCCCTATCAGTAACCACTCCTGACCCCCATGCTCGTTGTTATCACACATTCACAGTATTTTCCTCCAACTGTAAACATTATGATGGTTTCCTTGGACTTGACCTCCTTCAAAAACTCCAGGCCCAGATTGACTGCGGCCAAAGGCTGATCTCATTCAAAAACAAATTCCAGCCCAAAGCCTCTGACAAACCAATCACACAGAAACCCATTCCCAAAAAGAAAAAACACCCTCCCCCTCAACAAACCCTGAGTCAGGGTTACCAAGTTGCAGCTAGCACTAAGGTGACTCCTAAAACCTTTCCTGGTACCTGGCGCGGGGTACGAACCTCTGAAGGGAATTTAACCCCCCTAAAAACCCACAGGTTTTGAGATGCCTTGGGTGGGGTTCGAACCCTGGTTAGTGGCGCACCACCATCACCACCAGGCCCGCGCGCTAACCCACTGTACTACCACGGACGTACAAAAGTATAGCAACCTTAGTCCGATTTTTAAGAACCAGGTGATAGTCTCGCGTGATGAGTTTATTGGACTTACCATCTACGACTATTTTACGCTATACCTGACGTCAACTCGGGTTAGTATTATTGTGGGTGCGGGACACTCATCACGCGAGACTATCACCTGGTTCTTAAAAATCGGACTAAGGTTGCATTACATTGCAAGTTTGGAACAGCCAGAACACGAGAACATCATGGCGCACTATTCTCACATTCCCATCCCACATTATGATGAAGAAAATTATGGGATCGAAACATTCATGGACATAGTGAAACCCTTACTTGACCTAGCTTATACCACGGACGCACAAAAAATAGCCGTAACATTAACGCACCTGGGAAAAGCCGTTTCCCTGGTTGCCTATCAAGTGCACCCTGATCTCACCTGGGACGAATTTCGCCCAATAGTGATAGAAGCCATTAAGCCTTCGTTGGGCGTTTTCGTGGCCCACACCCGTATCCAAGACACTAAATTCGAAGGCGATGTAGATGCCACAGCGAATAAGCTTGCCCAACACATAAAACTTTCTTTCCCCACGTTGACCAGAATCCAACAAGAACAGCAAATTCTGGTCAACATTGTGTCGATATTGCCCTCAGCAGTAAAAGACCATTTCCGGGTGCACGATTTCGTCGGATACAAAACAGATCTCATCACGATCCGACGTATTTTGGCCGTGCGCACAGAAGCACCCACCCAAATCGCTGCAATCAAGAGGTTTCCCACGCACCCGCAGCAAACCAACCACCAAAACTCCAAGAATGCCTACCCAGCCTCATCCTTCAACAACAGACCCACCTACCCTTCCGGCAAGCCCCAACCCAGTAGACCCCGGTTCTAACCGACCCAGCTACGCAGAATCTTCAACCGGAACAGCAACTACAACACCTACCAAAGTAAAAACCCTACCTTAGTCATTATCAACCCCTATGATTTCCCTGCCTGTAATGCTCAGTGTGCCCTCCATCAAATTCGTGACTCTGCCAAACCTCGCCCCTCTACTCCTCGCATTTCTGTAAATGAAGAGGAGTGGGGACAAGAGGAAGAAATATCCCCAGGCTACCTTTAGGATCAACCTTTCCTGGTACCTGGCGCGGGGTACGAACCTCTGAAGGGAATTTAACCCCCCTAAAAACCCACAGGTTTTGAGATGCCTTGGGTGGGGTTCGAACCCTGGTTAGTGACGCACCACCATCACCACCAGGCCCGCGCGCTAACCCACTGTAGTACCACGGATGTACAAAAGTATAGCAACCTTAGTCCGATTTTTAAGAACCAGGTGATAGTCTCGCGTGATGAGTTTATTGGACTTACCATCTACGACTATTTTACGCTATACCTGACGTCAACTCGGGTTAGTATTATTGTGGGTGCGGGACATTTTCGAGGGCATTACACCTTTCAAACTCCAATATCAACTGCAGCTTAATGCCACCCCCACGCCCAGAGACCTTAGGGTCAAATTCCCCTATAGCCCCCCCCCGCATCCGCCCCTTTCCCCTCCACGATCCCCACCACCCCACCCACACACCGACCAACCTCCTCATCTCACCGAACTCCCAACCAACCCCTCCCTAAGGAATCCCCCCCCACAAAGTCACCCCTGAGAAAACCCCCACATGTCCTTTACCTGTAAAACGTTCTTCCCCTCAATATAAAACATCGTCGAGTGACTCAAGTCCCACGACAAACATCTACCTTCCCACCAGGACCGCCAGAGGTAGAATAATCAACAGACCCATCAGATTTAAAGACAGCGATACAAAAATAACACCCCGTTCTGACACTCAGGACCCAAGCCGCACAACACACACACCCCCTCCTTCCCACACCTCACCCACCTTACCTAAATCGATCTTGCGCATTGCCTCACTATATATTCCCAACCTACAACACCGCCCAAGAAAACCAAATAAAACCCAGACTCACATTCCCCCTTCATCCCCAGCTCTGTTGTCACGCGTGAATCCCCTTTCGGTTAGTAACCCATTCACCACACTAAACAGACCTCCTGTCAATCCCACCGCTGCCACCAATGAAATGCTAGGTTTTACCAGGGTTAAATAGGAAGGGAAATGAAGCCCTCCGAATCATAAGGGGACCAACCACCATTTTCTTACTTCTGAGAAAATCAAGGTCAAAGTTTGGCAGTTCAAAATATGTGTAACTCTTTAACCTGGTAAGGTGCCCTCTTCATATTTTTACTGAAGGTAGCTGAAACACTACTCTTTCATCCCAGCATGTAAAAATAGGGGGTTCCACGTCTATATTTTTAGTAAAAACACCCAAACCAAAATTATCACCTTTTTTGAATGGCCAAAATGGCCAAAATCTAACATTACCAGCACTTTGACCACAAGTTTTTTCTTTTAAAGATAATAATGCACTGATATTGGGTAGTGTACGTAATTGTCCATCATTCCCACCCACAAGCCTCCAATTTCCATACTCCAGGTAAGGCAGGTAAGTAGTTAATAATTAACAGGTAAGTACAAGGGTATGGGTAAGTGAACGTACTTTTACGTACGGGAGAGTGAGAGTATGGAGGGATTAACTGAGTGTCGTTTGGACCCCTTGTGTCATGTTATATTTTTCCCAGGATATTGGTGAGTGTTACCGAAAGGCGAAAAAGTTACCTTAACGTCCAGGACTCTCACTCATACAGTTTACGTCTTAAGGGTACCAAACGACTACCAGTGTGTAGGGGAGAAGTTGGGCTATGGCACCACGTGCTTGGCTTGGAAATTCAAAAAATGTCGGTTGGTCCCCTTATGATTCGGAGGGCTTCAAATATCCCCAGGCTACCTTTAGGATCAACCTTTCCTGGTACCTGGCGCGGGGTACGAACCTCTGAAGGGAATTTAACCCCCCTAAAAACCCACAGGTTTTGAGATGCCTTGGGTGGGGTTCGAACCCTGGTTAGTGACGCACCACCATCACCACCAGGCCCGCGCGCTAACCCACTGTACTACCACGGACGTACAAAAGTATAGCAACCTTAGTCCGATTTTTAAGACCAAGGTGATAGTCTCGCGTGATGAGTTTATTGGACTTACCATCTACGACTATTTTACGCTATACCTGACGTCAACTCGGGTTAGTATTATTGTGGGTGCGGGACATTTTCGAGGGCATTACACCACATTCCTTTTTAGTTAGGCTAGTCCCTAGCCTCGTAAGGTCGTAAGGTATCGTAGCCTTTTTACCTTAGCTATCTCAATATGTTTTTTAGGGTTCGCGTGACGGGTGCTCCACGTAGCTACCTGGTCACATTCCTTAGCTGCCACCAATGAAATGCTAGGTTTTACCAGGGTTAAATAGGAAGGGAAATATCCCCAGGCTACCTTTAGGATCAACCTTTCCTGGTACCTGGCGTGGGGTACGAACCTCTGAAGGGAATTTAACCCCCCCTAAAAACTCACAGGTTTTGAGATGCTTTGGGTGGGGTTCGAACCCTGGTTAGTGACGCACCACCATCACCACCAGGCCCGCGCGCTAACCCACTGTACTACCACGGACGTACAAAAGTATAGCAACCTTAGTCCGATTTTTAAGAACCAGGTGATAGTCTCGCGTGATGAGTTTATTGGACTTACCATCTACGACTATTTTACGCTATACCTGACGTCAACTCGGGTTAGTATTATTGTGGGTGCGGGACATTTTCGAGGGCATTACACTAACCTAATATTATATAACTAAATAACAAAATATAAATATAAAATACACTGGATCCAAGTGGGCTCGAACACTGGCTTTCTTGCGTGAGTGGTCAGACTCCTACCAACTGAGCTACGAGGTGACATGTTAACTATGGTTTGAAGGCTATATTTCAAAGCGGTTGGGCCTCTCTCTCTCTCTCTCTCTCTCTCTCTCCTTGGCGTCATGAGTTATTTTCTTCCCCTTAGTTTAGGCTAATCTAATATAATATGATTATGGTGGGGCAGTGTTGCCAAACTTCTGAGTGTACAGTGGTGCCGTGTGTCCGGTTTGCGGAACTGCCGGCTTTAACACCTTATTGGCGGGCTAGGCGGTCTATTTGACCGTACCGCACAGCGTTTTTTTTTTAACCCTAAATAGGGTTGTTTATGTGATCATTTTCATGCCTAAATAAGACCCAGAGCGTAAAACAAGTATCTATCCCTGAAAGGGCGTAAACAGAGCTTTCCAATGACACCCGAACCATCCTTGTACGACCACTGGTTCTCTTGCAACGATCGTGCAACACGAGTGCAAAAACCCTATAATTAGGTAATTTCCGTACATAATTCGCCATGTAGCGAGTGAGAAAGGGGAGATAAGGGTGGGATACAGTTCAGTTGGTCCACGGTGGTGGTGGGGAGCGGTCATAAGGTTACTACGCTCGTCCCACCGCTCAGCTCTCTCTCTCAGCAACATTACGTGCTGAAAATGGCGCTCGACAGCTGTCGTGCACCGCCACTTAGTCCAAATTTATTTCACTCGACATATGTTGCGCGCCGCCAGTTAAGGGTTAAAGAATTTCGCGTCCCGGCCTCACTTTACCTGTCTGGTTGTGATGATGCTGTTGCCTCCTCCTTGTTGCATGGTTGGAATGAGATTTTTAGACGTTCGGCCCATTTGTTTAGCGATTTTAAGACCTTTCGTCCCACTTCGTTATAAATTTTAAGACCTATCGTGCCATTTAGGTGTCGATTTTTCCCTGGCGAGCGATAGCGAGCCTGTAATTGTAAGAGGAATCGGCCTTCGGCAGCGACATTTTTCTATCGAAAAATGTAAAAATTTATCTTGAGAGGGGGTCTAGGGGATGTTTTTCTAAGTTTGAGGGATGTTTAGGAGGAAACTAAGAATTTATGAATGAATGAATTTATAGGCCAAAACAGCAGTCAGTGTCCCATTAATGTCCCAGCCTCATCATACCTGTCTGTTTGTGATGCTGCTGCTCCTGCCTCCTTCCAGTTGCATGGTTGGTATCTTGCTGTTGCAGGGTTATCTTGCAACCCTCGATCCTCTCCACTCGGGGCAGGCAATCGGTGGGTGTTATCTGTGTAAGATATACAGTATACTGTATAAGGTTGTTATCGGTTATGGTTGATTGGTTGTTATTGGGTAACCTCTCTCTCTCTCTCGTTTATCATGTTCAGCGTAATGTGCTTGGTGGTATCGGTGTTATCAGAACTATATAATACTGTATTATACTGTATCTATAAATATATACTGTATATACACACACACACATGCATACATACATACATACACACACACACACACACACACACACATTGATTATAAAGTAACTAAGACAGGACAACACGAGCGCTGCTCAATTCCTGTAAACTACAAATAGGTAAATAGGTAAATACATACATACATACATACATACATACACACACACATACACATACATACATATACACACACATACATACATACACACACACACATACATACATACACACACACACACACACACACACACATACATACACACACACACACACACGTACAGTCGGCCAAATCAGTGATGTCGCGGCACCAAGTATATTTCGATCCATAATTGGTATCAGCACTATCTAAGCCTTAATTCGTCGTATCGAGTGAAATATACAAACATGTTCCTATCTTTACACACCCTATTCAACATCTGACAGACATTAATACAGCACACAGCGAGCAAAACGTAATGACAGCGGAGACACGAGTTATTTCACCAACCGTACTCTCAACCCTTCTAGACCCCCGGACCAACTGAAGGCTAATTGAATAATAAAAGACGGATTAAAGGAGAGAGGGCCGGTTTTTCTGGACCCCCTTCTCCCTCATGCTTGGCCCCTTTAGTAGTTTTTAGATTGTAAGACGTTCGGTCCATTAGTTTGGCGATTTTAAGACCTTTCGCCCCCCCCCCCCCTAAATGTTCCAACCGAAGACCGGTTCCTCCTAAAATTACAGGCTTGCTATCGCTCATCAGGAAAAAATCGACACCTAAATGGCACGAAAGGCCTTTATATTGCCAAAAAAATGGGGCGAAAGGTCTCAAAATCGCCAAACTAATAGAACCAACGTCCTAAAATCTCAAAACGAATATGCTAAACATGAGGGGGAAGGGGGTCCAGAAAAAACGAGTACTATCCCCTTAAGGCAATAAGTTGGATTACAATGTAAAACTTGCAAACAAAGTCAAACCAAAACTGGGACAAAGACAATAAATATAAAGTCAAAACAACTTATCAAAATCGCTGTGGAAACAACGCTTACTAAAATAACATACATGAAATAAAAGAGCACAATCCACCACATAGGATGTACATTACTACATCACCAAGTTAATCTGGTTCCCAAGCAAACTAATTGCACACATAACGACGCACTATCGTCACGTTCAGGGAATTAGTCAATTTGGGAAGTCCGGGACGTTCTGGCAAATATGACTAAACTCTGCATGCATGAATAAAATAAACTACAATTAGTGTTAAAATGTTATATTAAAATCAAATTTGCAACTTGACAAGACATTAACAATAGTACAAAATTAAAATTAATAAAATACCGTATAATTATATAATATTACAAACAATAGATATACTGTGTAGCACTCACTAACGATAGTGCTATCGGGTAGGTACCTGTAAGCATAGCATGCCTCAAGTGACCCCTATCAATAACTACCCCACACATAACCTACATTTATCGTACAAATAAACTAAGGAAATCGCAAAAACAAGCAATTGATACTATCGACAATGAATAGATATAATATAAAGACAAATAATTACAAAATATGAAATAGTAACAACAGATTTAAACAAAGAGTACTCTTTTAACAAGAACAATCAATTAAAAAAATCATCATCAATATTAATAATAGAAAAAGATAAACAATAAATACAAACAGACACAAAGTAAGCAGAGGTTATACAAGAAACTTCAAGTTAAAAATGCTTGATTAAAATGATTTATGTCAAATTTTAGAATACAGTCACAGTAATTGACCCTAAAAAGATTAAATTTATGTAATAATTTACTTGCCTCATAACCTCTGTCTACTAAGAGTCAGTATAGTAACCTAGCTCTAGCCCAAAAGTCCTCTACTTTAGTGCAAATTTTACAAACTCTTATTAACTGGGAATACAAACAATTATAAGTTATCTTACTATCGATATTACTATTAGGGAAAGGAAAGTTTATTACGTTAAAATTAAAATCATCAACTTTGTGATATACTTTAAAATTAAGTATGCACTGTTCATTAACAATCTCTATATTTATATCAAGAACATTTTCAACTTTATAATTTACGTTACATTGTGTGAGGGGAATAGAATTAGGATAAATAAGTTTAGCAACTTGATTAAAATTAAACAAATTGCAAACGAGAATCTCATCAATATATCTACTATTAGTACTTAACAATTTAGCAAGTGCTAATTTTTCTGGGATTTTATTTTTCTTGCTACTGTCGACTAAGTCTTTTATATATTTAAATTCTAAAGCAAGCAAGAATAAGTCTGCAATTAAAGGGCTAGCATTTCCACCCATAGGAATTCCTAATATTTGTTTGAAAATGTAAGGCCCGAATCTAACATTAGTATTGAAAAGGAGGAATTTAAGGGCATCTTTAAGTTTACTTATATCAAAATATACTGAACTAGTGGGAGTAGAGCTAAGTGATGCATTATTAAAATATGTATAAACATTTATGAAATAATTACCATTCCTAACGAATCTGTCAAAGTGCAAATCTATAATAAAGCAAAGCTCTGAATATATTAAATCTAAAGGCAAATTGGTATACAAAGTCGAAAAGTCGAAGCTATGTACCAAGGTAACTTTCGGCATGGTATTTATTTTATCAATAACTTCTAACGAATTGTCAACACTCCAATAATAGTTAATGCCAGTTCTTCTCATGATGGTATTACAATAGTAGGGGGAAATCGAGCCGGATCGCCTCTCGCCGGATCGGCCTGTTGCCGGATCGACCTGTCGCCCGGACCGATCTTACCTAACATGACGTAACCTAACTAAGTCTACGTGCTTTAACCCGCCTAACCCCCCTACTGTTCCCCCGCGCGCGTGGTAGTGGGCGGCGGGCGGCGGGCGGTCTTCTGTGTACTTACGGGCACGCGTGTTTGACGGATTGTGAGCCAGCTCTACCGCCCGCCGCCGCCGCCGCCCACTACCACGCGCGCGGGGGGACAGTATGGGGGCGGAAGCGTCGGTTGCAGTTGCGACACTTATAGAATATGTATAATTTATGTATACGTGTAAATATACAGTATACGATTGAGCTCTATACCTCAATAAAATCCTAACTAACCTAACCTAACCTAACCTAACCTAACCTCTCTCTCACTCTCTTTCATCATATTTTTTCCAACTGCCTGACCTAACCTAACCTAACATCCAGCTCTCCTGAGCTATCAGAAGAGACTGGATGACTCCGTTGTCGACGCCTGCCCTGGATGTAACACAGCACCCCATACCATTAAACACATCATAGAAGACTGCATTTCACACAACCACTTACGCCAACAACACAATCTACACTCAATGAGAGCTCTGTGGGAAAGCCCGATCGTGGCCATGGCCTTTCTCAGGGACTCGGGGCTGTTCGGCCAGGCAGCTTAGGGAACAACAACAACAACAACCCAACCTAACCTAACCTAACCTAACCTAACCCTGTCTCTCTCTCTCTTAACCTAACCTAACCTAACCTAGCCTTCTCTCTCTCTCTCTCTCTCTTTCATCATATTTTTTCCATCGTATTCCTATTTTTAGAGTTCAGATTTAAAGATGCCAAGCCAGATATATCTTGACTAAGATTAAGTTTTTCACTTTTTCTAATATCGAATAAGACTTAGGTTGTTCACGCCGGGGTATAGGGTTTTGTATCACACACGGGGGAGGCCAATAACAACTCGCCCAATGTCATATCGGGCACTTGTCAAAACTCCCACTCTTAGGCTGACCTCGAATAGATCGCTTCAATTAGGTGATATGCTACATTAGTAATAAAAAACCCTAACCTTAGTAGAAGAAAATAAATGTTACCTAAGATTTAGCCCACTAACCGAGGGGGTTGCCGGCGACACCTCCTCGCAACCATAAAGCGCTAGGGTTAGGTTAGGCTAGGTTAGAGATATTAGGATTAATAGTTAGGTTAGGTTAGGTTAGGTTAGGCAGACTTTACCCGTATATAGAAAAAACCTCCTCGCAAACATAAAGCGCTAACTATAGTTGCTCATTGGTAATTTAGTAACTAAAATAGTTAAACTCTCTCTTACTTATGTCTAATATCCTAATCTCTTCTAAAGATGTACTTTCTACCCTCTCTGGGGTTAATACTAATAAGGCGTATGGTCCGGACGGTGTTCATCCTGTTGTACTCAAAAAATGTGCTTCCGTGCTGACTCCCTGCCTAGGCAAAATCTTTCGTCTCTGTCTATCCTCTAATGTTTTCCCTTCGTGCTGGAAGTTTGCTCTCATTCAACCTGTCCCAAAGAAGGGTGACCGCTCTCAACTCTCCAACTATCGTCCAATTGCTCTCATCTCTTGTATTTCTAAATTTTTAAGATGTACTTTCTACCCTCTCTGGGCTTAATACTAATAAGGCGTATGGTCCGGACGGTGTTCCTCCTGTTGTACTCAAAAACTGTGCTTCCATGCTGACTCCCTGCCTAGGCAAACTCTTTCGTCTCTGTCTATCCTCTAATGTCTTCCCTTCATGCTGGAAGTTTGCTCTCATTCAACTTGCCCCCAAAGAAGGGTGACCCGCTCTCAACCCTCCAACTATCGTCCAATTGCTCTCATCTCTTGTATTTCTAAAGTTTTTTAAACTATTCTTGCTTCCAAATTTCTTAAGCATTTCTCTTCTCATAATCTGCTCTCAGATCGCCAGTATGGCTTCCTTAAGGGTCGCGTGTTTTTTGTATAGGGTGTGTTTTGTATAGGGGGTGTTTTGTATAGGGTGTGTTTTGTATAGGGGGTGTTTTGTATAGGGTGTGTTTTGTATAGGGTGTGTTTTGTATAGGGGGTGTTTTGTATAGGGTGTGTTTTGTATAGGGGGTGTTTTGTATAGGGGTGTTTTGTATAGGGGTGTTTTGTATAGGGGTGTTTTGTATAGGGTGTGTTTTGTATAGGGGGTGTTTTGTATAGGGTGTGTTTTGTATAGGGGGTGTTTTGTATAGGGTGTGTTTTGTATAGGGTGTTTTGTATAGGGTGTGTTTTGTATAGGGTGTGTTTTGTATAGGGGTGTTTTGTATAGGGGTGTTTTGTATAGGATGTGTTTTGTATAGGGTGTTTTGTATAGGGTGTGTTTTGTATAGGGTGTGTTTTGTATAGGGTGTGTTTTGTATAGGGTGTGTTTTGTATAGGGGTGTTTTGTATAGGGTGTTTTGTATAGGGGTGTTTTGTATAGGGTGTTTTGTATAGGGTGTGTTTTGTATAGGGTGTGTTTTGTATAGGGGGTGTTTTGTATAGGGTGTGTTTTGTATAGGGTATGTTTTGTATAGGGTGTGTTTTGTATAGGGTGTGTTTTGTATAGGGGTGTTTTGTATAGGGTGTTTTGTATAGGGGGTGTTTTGTATAGGGGGTGTTTTGTATAGGATGTGTTTTGTATAGGGTATGTTTTGTATAGGGTGTGTTTTGTATAGGGTGTGTTTTGTATAGGGGTGTTTTGTATAGGGGTGTTTTGTATAGGGGTGTTTTGTATAGGGTGTTTTGTATAGGGGTGTTTTGTATAGGGTGTTTTATATAGGGGGTGTTTTGTATAGGGTGTGTTTTGTATAGGGGGTGTTTTGTATAGGGGGTGTTTTGTATAAGGGTGTTTTGTTTAGGGGTGTTATGTATAGGTGGCGTTTTGTATAGGGTGTTTTGTATAGGGTGTTTTGTATAGGGTGTGTTTTGTATAGGGTGTTTTGTATTGGGGGTGTTTTGTATAGGGTGTTTTGTATAGGGTGTGTTTTGTATAGGGTGTGTTTTGTATAGGGTGAGTTTTGTATAGGGGTGTTTTGTATAGGGGTGTTTTGTATAGGGGTGTTTTGTACAGGGTGTTTTGTATAGGGGTGTTTTGTATAGGGGTGTTTTGTATCGGGTGCATTTTGTATGGGGTGTTTTGTATAGGGGGTGTTTTGTATAGGGGGTGTTTTGTATAGGGGTGTTTTGTATAGGGGTGTTTTGTATAGGGTGTTTTGTATAGGGGGTGTTTTGTATAGGGGGTGTTTTGTATAGGGGTGTTGTGTATAGGGAGTGTCACTATAACATATTTCATGCTGGGGTGATTAGCTGAGAGGTGTTTCTTACAGGGGTGTTCCGTATTTAGCTTCCGTAGGTGGATATACCTATATATTCCCCTGACAACCCATCTAAATACCCTGGACCACGGCCTGTCACTCTTACTGTCAACTTTTGCAACATTCACGGCCTTTCCTCTAATATTCCCTCTGTAGAACACCATCTCTCCTCCTACAAACCCGATCTTCTTTTCCTCACTGAAACCCCGGTGTCTGAAGCAACTGCCAGCAGCCCCTTCTCTGTATCCTCCTACTGTCTCTATCCTAGTTTCAAAACCAATTGTTTTGACAAGTGGTCGATTTGACATGTGGCTGTGTGTGTGTCTGTGTGTCCGGTTTGACATGTGGTAGTTTTGACGAGTGGCCGAATTGACATGTTTGTGTGTGTGTGTGTAGTGTGTGTGCATGCGTGCGGGCATTCATGCGTGTGTGATACACAATCCTATACCCAGGTGATCTATTCGGGGGCAACCTAAGAGTGGGAGTTTTAACAAGTGCCCGATTTGACTGTAGGGATGGAGGTGACCCAGAAGTATTTTTGGTACTGGGTGGGTGAAATCAAGATATATCTGGCGTAGCTAGGTTAGGTTAGGTTAGGCTAGGCTAGGTTAGGTTAGGTTAGGTTAGGTGGTTGGAAAAAATATGATGAAAGAGAGAGAGAGAGAGGTTAGGTTAGGTTAGGCTTTGGACGATTTGGCTTTGGCTGATTTGACGTGTGTGTGTGTGTGTGTGTGTGTGTGTGTGTGTGTGTTTGCGTGTGTGTGTTTTTGTATGTGCGTGTGTTTGTGTTTGTGTGTGTGTGTGTGTGTGTATGTGCAGACAGTCATATGTAGTGTAGCTAATGTTTGCTTCCAAAGATAGAATACCTATGGGGACTTATCTGGGCTGGCAAATAAACTCCTGTCCTGGCTCTCGTATCTCTGAGCTTAGTAAATAAATTATAATGAGACGTACGGGACTCCTTTATATTACTTCTATTATGTTAGGTTAGGTTAGCTTAGGTTAGGTTCAGTGGCGTCACCAGGGGGGGGGGGGGGGGTTGGGGGGGTTAGCCCCCCAAAATCAAGGACTCAGCCCCCCCAAAACTGCCAAAAGTAATTAAAATAAATAAATACAAATTAAATAATAAATAATGCATAACCAGTTCACCACATTCACCAGCCCTGCATCCAACCCCCCCCCCCCCCCAACCCAATCTACTTTTTATTAATTGATCCATATAGGTTAAATACGAATTGTTTATGTAATGTGAATATTTATTCACAATTTACATAAACCTATGGCTATGACTCAAATCATAATAGTAATATTAGTAAGTTTCCCCTATATTCCATTTCCGGTGCTTTGGATAAACTGAAGCCACTGAAGCATGGTTTCACCACACTCTGGACTTTGATGCATTTGGCCCTCACTTTCCCTGTCAGTAATGCCAAATGTGAGAGATCCTTTTCTGTCTTAAAACTGATCAAAACATACCTCAGGGCAACAATGGGACAGGAACGGCTGACCAGTCTAGGTACAATTTCTATTGAAAAGGCTGTGGTGAATTCACTTGATCTTGATTTGGTAGTTGACAAATGTGCATCTCTTCCAATACCGTCACAGTCAGGGTCAGGTGAATCCACCAAAAGGCGTTTGTCCCTTACTTAACATGGGGCATGGTGATTGGTCATGGAATGAAAAGCAATTTAGTTAATTTATCTCATTTACTATATTTTTTTTTCTGTTTGATAATTGAAAATTTGAAAATACCTTGAACTCTGATATTGCAAGTATATAATTAATAATTTGTCACTTCTTTATCAAAAGGAAAAACTAAAGAAACAACCAAAAAATGTAAACGGTGGAAAGCAATAAAACTAAGTAAAATACAAAACCATCAACAGTTATAATGAACTAATCATAATTAATCATAAAACCATCAACAGTTATAATGAACTAATCATAATCATAAAACCATCAACAGTTATAATGAACTAATCATAATCATAAAACGTTTACATTGATTGAAAAGTGAAATTGTGAAATAAAAGACACATATCCACATACCATTAGGCCATGTCACTATATGAAACTTTGAAAGGATATCAGTTTTATAGAATAACAATTGTTTGTAATCTTGTATTTTATCAATAGGCTTATCTAAAGTAATTGCTTTATGATTTGGAGTTAATAAATTATACTTTTTTGTTTTAAGTGAACTGTTTTGTTTTAAGTGAACTGTTTTGTTTTAAGTGAACTGTTTTGTTTTAAGTGAACTGTTTTGTTTTAAGTGAACTGTTTTGTTTTAAGTGAACTGTTTTGTTTTTCTATCACAGTAATGGAAGAAAAATCTTGCCAATTAAATCTATATAATGGTACAATAATAAAAGTTCTTCAAATTATCCAATTTAATATGCTAAGAAATCGTTACAAACTATAGTATATTCATTATAAGTAGGCGAAACATCTAGACCACTTACCTCTATACCTAAGGAAAGACTGGAGTAATCAAGCTAATATTTCAACCTTTGGGAAGGGTCAGCCAGGCAATAAGTATGGACATTTACAACCCATTTGCTCTAGCCATTTAGCGAATTACAAAGGTTAGGGGTCACAATTTCTGGCCTACCTATAATGAATGGACTATAGTATGATAGTATATGAAGAAAAAACTATTCTCTGCACATAGGCTTTATACCCTACAATTACCATTGGCCTTGTAACTTACTGACTGATGCCTGGTATCAGCTCATCAATATTTATGTGTCATATGTTTCTTACTTATACACATTTTTAGGCCTCAAAAAGGCCCCAGAAACTGCTCAAATTTCAAAATTTTACGGGGGGGCTTACAGCGCCCACCCGGACCCCCCCAGCTGCTCAGGCTCGCTTCGCTCGCCACCCACCCACCTATCTATGCCAGGGCTACAGCCCCCCACAAATTTTACCCCTGGTGACGCCACTGGTTAGGTTAGGTTAGGCTAGAGATATTAGGATTAGTAGTTAGGTTAGGTTAGGTTAGGTTAGGTTAGAATTTTCTCTCAGACCACGGTGGGGGGATTGGGACCCGTCCGAGTGATCATCTTCCCGCCTCCTTACTTGAATCTTACTTGAAATCGTCTAGAGGTCCCGTCCTCACAGTCGTGGTCCGCCGCCGCTCCTGGGAAGGGGTTTTGCCCGGATTCGATCTCCAGCTACGGTGGTGGTGTTTGACCCTCCGAGTGATCATCTTCCCGCCTCCTGGGGAGAGTTTTTGCCCGGATTCGATCTCAAGTCACGGTGGTGGTGTTTGACCCTCCGAGTGATCATCTTCCCGCCTCCTGGGAAGGGTTTTGTCACGGATTCGATCTCAGACCACGGTTGGGTGGCTTTTGACCGTCTGAGTCATCACTCTCCCGCCTCCTGGGAAGGGTTTTGTCGCGGATTCGATCTCAGACCACGGTGGGTGGATTTTGATCGTCAATTTTTGCTCAAATGGGCGATCTGGCCCGTTCCACGTTTGCAGGTGGTATTCTTATGCAGTTTGGCCTGGCGAGTCCAAATCTGTCCTCAGAATTGGACTAGCTGGTGAAATAGAGGTACTGGAGCGTCTCATTTCGCCGAGTTTTGAAGGTACGTCAAAAGTAAGTCCATATTCGTGTTCCCCGTCAAAAACTAGTCCAGAAAAAGGTGTGGTTGCATCAGTCTGCGACAATTTTCCCGACCGCTATCTCCGAGCCCTTCCCGGAAACTCTATGAATAGTGGGAAAACATATGGTGAAAGAAAGAAAGGGTCGCTGTCAGACTGATATATGGGGGCAGGTGTTCCAAAAATATTTTCGATGTGGGAGGCCCGGGGTGTTTGTATGCGTGGCACGTAAGCGCGGCTACCCTTTACCTATAAAGGAATTTTTTATCTTGTGGCTTAATCACGAGTGAGGCCCGCAAGACGAGAACCGAGTGTGTGTGTGTGTGTGTATGTGCATGCGTGTGTGTGTGTGTGTGCATGTTTATGCGGCTGCCTTTTACCCATATTATTCGGAGAAGGCAAGGAATTTTTTATCTCGTTGATTAATCACGAATGAGGTCCGAAGCGAGTGTTACTCAGTTACTTGTTCGTCAAGGGGAATCCACGCAATGCGAGCTAAGCTCATTATTATCGCGCCTCCTTAACTGGGAATGTATTGCGTGAAATGCATGTTAAGTGTTTTATGTACTGTTGGAATGGCTGTGAATGTGTGTGTAGTCTGTATTTAGCCATTTGGCGACATCGGAAACGAAGGCTTAGGGTGGATCTGTATGGTACCATTCTCACTATAGACGGTACCGTCTCGCCCGAAGGCTTAGGTAGCCATCAGCTTAGGTGAACCATATGATACCCATCTCGCCTTGTACCATTTTTGCCAACCCCAGATAGGACGTCACAACGTCGTCCACTTATTCCAGGTATCTATTTACAGCTAGGTGAACTGAGGCTAACACATGAAAGGAGACAAGCCCAATTTGTCTCCGCCCGGCCGGGGATTGAACCCCCGACCCCTCGTGTGTGAGACGAGAGCTCTACCTACTAGGCTACGGGCTGTGTGTGTGTGTGCGTGTGTGGGTGAGTTTGCTTGTGTGTTTGTGTGTGTCTTACCAACAGAGTGTTTTCTTTACTCAAAAAGGCCTAGAGCAAATGGACTGTACATTTCCACATCCATTTCCTGGGTGACTCTTCCCAATTGGAAGAAATGATAGCTGGATTACTCTGTTCAAGAATTTTGGTATAGTTATTTGGAACAGGGTGTTACGTTAGGCTAGGTTAGGTTAGAGATATTAGGCTAGGCTAGGCTAGGTTAGGTTAGAGATATTAGGATTAGTAGTTAGGTTAGGCTAGGCTAGGTGAGGTGAGGTTAGGCTAGGTGAGGTGAGGTTAGGCTAGGTGAGGTTTGGTTAGGTTAGGTTAGGTTAGGTGAGGTTTGGTTAGGTTAGGTTAGGTTAGGTTAGGCTAGGCTAGGCTAGGCTAGGTTAGGTTAGGTTAGGATATTAGGATTAGTAGTTAGGTGAGGTGAGGTTAGGCTAGGTGAGGTGAGGTTAGGCTAGGTGAATCGCTGTCAGACTCACTACTACTACTACTACTACTAGTACTGTAGTTATTAGGAGTAGGGCCTTGAGACATCCGGACATCTTTACGTCCGGCATCAATACCTCTTTTGGGAGGGGTGTTGGGAGCCTTCTTGTTGAACTTAGGACGCATTTTGAATGGGTCAGAGGTAAGCGGTGGACTGTTTATATACGCGGCAAGCAGAATTAATGATACGGGTTTAAGAGAAAAAATAATTGGTCTAGAAAACCAAAACAAACAAAAATAGGTAAATATCGCTGTCAGATTGTTATATGGGGGCAGGTGGGGATAATAACGAATGGGGCCAGATTGTTATATGGGGGCAGGTGGGGATAATAACGAATGAGGCCAGATTGTTATATGGGGGCAGGTGGGGATAATAACGAATGGGGCCAGATTGTTATATGGGGGCAGGTGGGGATAATAACGAATGAGGCCAGATTGTTATATGGGGCAGGTGGGGATAATAACGAATGAGGCCAGATTGTTATATGGGGCAGGTGGGGATAATAACGAATGAGGCCAGATTGTTATATGGGGCAGGTGGGGATAATAACGAATGAGGCCAGATTGTTATATGGGGGCAGGTGGGGATAATAACGAATGGGGCCAGATTCGAGTGTGTGTGTGTGTGTGTGTGTGTGTGAGCTGTCAGACCGATAGTTAATTGTTTTATGGGCGTGTTGCGAAGATGGAACAGAGCAGCTTGTGTGTGTGTGTGTGTGTGTGTGTGTGTGTGTGTGTATGTTGTATGTGTGTGTGTGTGTGTGTGTGTGTGTAATCATGCTTGTGTGTGTATGTGTGTGTGTTGTGAAGAGAGAGAAGGTAAGAGGGTGTGTGTAAGAGAGAAAGTGCGTGGAGATGGAAGAGACCAGCTTGTGTGTGTGTGTGTGTGTGTGTGTGTGTGTGTTGTGAAGAGAGAGAAGGTGTGTGTGTGTGTATGTGTGTGTGTGTGAGACAATTAACATATACATTTCCACATCCACACAGCCAACCACTATAGAACACATGTAGCAGCTCACGTGTATGTGTGAGCTATACTACTTGATATTAATGACTCGTGTTTGGTTGACCGAGAATTAAGGGGGGATGGGCGTATTTATTGGCTCATTTATATATTTTTTTACTATCTTTTTAGTTTCCTCCCTAGACCTCCATCAAGCTTAAAATAACACCCACCCAAGACTCTCCTTCAAGGTATATTTGTACATTTTTTCGATAGAAAAATGTCTCGGCCGAAGGCCACTTCCTCTTAAAATACAGGCTCGCTATCGCTCGCCAGGTTAGACAATATACTCATGTATGGTCGTACGAGACTGGATAAACCCACTGATATCCGGTTACGTAAGCCATGGATTACGTAAGAGAGAGAGAACAGGCGTGTGTGTGCCTATGTGTGGGTTAGGCAGGTTAAATCACGTAGACTTAGTTAGGTTACGCTATGTTAGGTAGATATCTGGTTACGTAAGCCACCAGGTATATCTAAGTCTTGTGTGAATGTGTGTTTATAGGCGATATCACCGGATGTACTTCCTTTCTAACCTAAACTGAATATCAGCGTTATGTAATCCATGGCTTACGTAAGAGAGAGTGGAAAAAACCTTTTTTTTTTTTTTTTTTTTTTTTCTATGTGATTGAGGGAGGCAAAAGGCATAACTGCCTATAGCGAGTGCCTCCCCCATAGTTGAAAGAGTGACAGGGCCAAAATCAAGGGACGTTCGAGCCAAAATGCCTGGACACACGGAGTTTGAAGCAATTTAAGTCATAGGAAGAGGGAAAGACTGATTCTGGGAGAGAGTTCCAGAGCTCAGCTGTTGAGTAGAAGAAAGTTTGAGAGTAACGTTTCACTCTTGGGTTGGAGAGTTGCACAGAGTAGGGGTGGGATTGAGTTGCAAGACGGGTACCACGTGCCCTACGTAAAGGAGGTGGTATGCACTGGGATAGCTCTGAGGAACACTGATTATTATAGTAGCGATAGAATAGCGAGAGAGATGCAACATTGCGGCGGAGAGAGAGAGATTGCAGAGAGTTGGTGAGTGGACGGGAGTTAATGATACGAAAGGCCTTCCTTTCAACTTTGTCTAGGAGAGCGGTGTGAGAGGAACCTCCCCACACATGTGAACAATACTCAATACAAGGGCGCACTATGCCCCTGTACAGAGCAAGAAGCTGTGCAGGGGAAAAGAACCCCCTAAGGCGGTTGAGCACACCCAGCTTCTGGGAGGCTGCCTTAGCAAGACTGGTAATATGGTCCTTCCAAATGAGAGCAGAAGAAAAAGAGACACCAAGAATATTGAGAGAAGATGAAGGGTTGATTTTTATATTGTTGAAGAATAAGGGATAGTCCGCTGGGAGATCCTGACGGGTAGATAGATGGAGGAATTGGGTTTTGGAAGCATTAAAGTTAACAAGGTTTTCTCTGCCCCAATTGGAAATAGTATTTAGATCAGAATTTAAGAGTTCTATGGCTTCATTACGTTTGTCGTTGAGGGATTGCTGGCTGGGGCGTTCTGAAAAACTAATGGAGTAGTGTAAGGTTGAGTCGTCTGCGTATGAATGGATGGGAATTAAGGTACAGTTAAGGAGATCATTTATAAAAATTAGAAAGAGAATAGGAGATAGGACAGAGCCCTGAGGAACACCGGAGTTTATAGGGTGAGGAAGTGAACAATGGCCGTCCACAACCGCGGCTATGGAACGGCCGGAAAGGAAATTAGAGACAAAGGCACAGATGGAGGGATAGAAACCGAAGGAGGGTAGTTTAGAAATTAAAGATTTATGCCAGACTCTATCGAAGGCTTTCGATATGTCTAGTGCAATAGAAAAAGTCTCACCGAAGTCCCGGAAGGAGGATGACCAAGAGTTAGTAAGATATGAAAGAAGATCACCAGTAGAGCGACCCTTAAGGAAGCCATACTGGCGATCTGAGAGCAGATTATGAGAAGAGAAATGCTTAAGAAATTTGGAAGCAAGAATAGTTTCAAAAACTTTAGAAAGACAAGAGATAAGAGCAATTGGACGATAGTTGGAGGGTTGAGAGCGGTCACCCTTCTTTGGGACAGGTTGAATGTGAGCAAACTTCCAGCATGAAGGGAAGACGTTAGAGGATAGACAGAGACGAAAGAGTTTGCCTAGGCAGGGAGTCAGCACGGAAGCACAGTTTTTGAGAACAACAGGAGGAACACCGTCCGGACCGTACGCCTTATTAGTGTTAAGCCCAGAGAGGGTAGAAAGTACATCTTTAGAAGAGATTAGGATATTAGGCATAAGTAAGAGAGAGGAGGGCGGAGAGGGAGGAATAGCACCGGAATCATCCAAGGTGGAGTTTCTAGCAAAAGTTTGAGCGAAGAGTTTAGCTTTGTCAGAGGAAGAAGTGATGGTTGTGCCATCAGAGTGGGAAAGGGCAGGGAAAGACGAGGAAGAGAAATTGTTGGAGAGGTTTTTGGCTAGATGCCAGAAAGCTTGGGAAGAGCTAGAGTTGGATAGTTCAGTGCATTTATTATTGATGAAAGAGTGTTTGGCAAGTCGAAGAACAGATTTGGCTTGATTCCGGGCAGAAACATATGAAGAATGAGAGTCTTGAGTTTTAAGGCGTCGGTACCGTTTGAATGCTTCCTCCTTATTGCGGACAGCAGTAGAACAGGCGTGAGTAAACCAAGATTTTTTAGCATTAGTCTGAGAGAAAGAGAATGGAATGTATGCTTCCATGCCCGATAGGATTACCTCGGTAATGCGTTCAGCACTCTCCGAGGGTCCTCGGCCATGGAAGCAGAAATCATTCCATGGGAAATCAAAGAAGTACTGCCGAAGAGCCTCCCAGTCGGCAGCGCCAAAGTGCCACAAGCGCCGCCGGCTAGGAGGATCGGGTGGCTGTACTGGAGAGATAGGACAGGTGACAGAGATAAGTTTATGGTCGGAGGAGCCCAGAGGAGAGAAAAGATCGACAGTATAAGAAGAAGGGTTAGAAGTTAGAAACAAGTCAAGAATGTTGGGCCGATCTCCGATGCGATCCGGGATACGGGTGGGTTGCTGAACTAACTGCTCTAGGTCATTTAGGATAGAAAAGACGTAGGCTTGTTCACCAGGTGGATCAGTAGTGTGAGAGGAGAGCCAATGGCGGTGGTGAACGTTGAAATCTCCTAAGATGGAGATTTCTGAGAAAGGAGAAATGGATAGAATGTGTTCCACTGTAGAGTTTAGATAGTCAAAGAATTTCGGAAAGTTGGTAGAGTTAGGGGAAAGATAGACAGCACAGAAATATTTAGTAAGAGAATGACAGGAAAGTTTGAGCCATAAAGTTGAGAATTCAGAGGAGTCGAAATCGGGAACACGAGAGCAAGTGAGTTTGTTGTGCACATATGCACAACATCCGCCTTTGGCTTTGAAACTAGGATAGAGAAAGTAGGAGGATACAGAGAAGGGGTTGCTGGAAGTTGCTACAGACACCTGAGTTTCGGTGAGGAAGAGAAGATCAGGTTTGTAGGAGGAGAGATGGTGCTCAACAGAGTGAAAGTTAGAGGAAAGTCCGCGAATGTTGCAGAAATTAATAGAAAGAGTAACAGGCCGAGGTCCAGGTAATTGTGTGGGGTCGTCAGGGGATGGTCGGTCGGATGAGGGGGCATTTATGGTCCCCCCCCCTGGGGACTCCGAGGCTGGGCTACAATTCATCATTTTTTTTTTTAATTTTGGTGTGGAGGAATGAAGTGTGGTGTGCATGTTTAGTGTAGTGAAGTGGATAGGAGGAGGAGGTGTTTGTGAGAGCTAGCTGGATTGCTCTCAGTGTAAATGAGGCACAAAGAAAATCAGTAAGAGAGGCCAAGCAAATGAAACAGGAGTTCCAGCGACTCTTTATCACATGCCTATAACCTCACCTGGGTCTAGCCCTGATCGATTGGTGCCTACAATCTCCCCATCTATGGTTAAGGTTGGTTCACACATTGGCGAGTCGGAGCGCGAGGCCAACGCGAGTCACACTCGCCGCATATCGCCATTGATGGAGCCCGAACCCAACGCGAGTAGCATCTGATGCGAGTAAACACGCATATAACACGAGTTTACATGAGTTTACACGAGTTCACAGGAGTATCCGCGAGTGTCGGCGAGTGTAACACGACCCCAACACGCACCGCCAAAATTTGAAAAATAACGGTCAAATTCCAGGGTACGAATAGTGCGAGTCTACAGGAGTCTACAAGAGTGTCACAGGAGTTTACATTAGTTTACATGTGTTTACAAGAGATGAACGCGAGTCTACAGGAAGTTAACAGGAGTGTATGGAGTGTATATTCTATTTAATTTATATCTTGTATTTATTTATATTTCATGTTGGATATCAATCTGTATATTATTATTTGTCATCATATATCCTTTGCATATATTCCACATCATTATTTATGTTAATATCAATATTATTCCAGAAACCTATTTCATTCATATTATATGCTATTTGTTCTCTCTTCATTATTGATGTTAATATCAATATTATTCATAACACAACTTGAATTCATATTAACCCGCTGAGTGCCAGCCAATTTTGACGGTGTGCTTCTGCCAGTGCCAGAGGTTTTTTATTTTTTTGTTTTTTGGCTAAATCTATCAAGTTGGGAGAGAAAGGAAGGATAATGGTAAACAAACCGCTCCCCTTGTCCATTTTCGACAGAAATCAGGTCCCCGATGGTCCCGAAAGTAGCTGAAAAGACACTATAGACTACAGAGACTTTTATGGTATCGGAATGTATGGGTAGGAGGGTGGTGGGAGGGTGGTTTGGGGGATGGTGTGGGGAAGGTAGAAGCGTAATTGACTCATGTTACAAATATGAAGCCGATTGGTAAGGTAGTTTCGCCACCACGGATTTTCCTTTTTTCCTTATCTTCGTACAGATACGCTGGAAGTGGGTGGTGGGAGGCGGTTGGGAGTGTGGTGGGGGGAAGGCAGAAGGGTAAGGGACTTGTCACACAAATATGGAACCGATTGGTGCAGTCGTTTCGCCGCCACAGATTTTCCTTTTTTTTCCTTCTGACGGGACCGACAGTCAGCGAGTGGGTGGGAGGAGGAATTTGGGATTTTTTTTGTGGGTAGCCAAAAGGGTAAGGTACATGTGGTAAAAATATGAAAGCCATAGGTGCAGTCGTTTCGCTGCTACGATTTTTGTTGATAATATAAACAGACTCGTGTGACACTCATGTAGACTCGTGTGACACTCATGTAGACTCGCGTGACACTCATGTAGACTCGCGTAGACTCATGTAGACTCATGTAGACTCGCGATCATTTAATTTCTAAATAGTACAATGCGAGTGTCACACGCGAGTCTACATGAGTGTCACACGAGTCTACAGGAGTTTACGCGAGTCTATGCGAGTTGGCGTCCTACTCCCACTTGACTCTCCAAATTTCATGTCTTTTTGAAATTTTTGGCCGAGTTCGCGAGTGTACGCGGTGCAGCGCGAGTCCACGCGAGTCTGTGCGAGTGTCGGCGAATTTGGGATAATCATTGGCGAGTGAAAAAATTTCATCATTCGCGTTGGAGTTGCGCTCCGACTCGCCAATGTGTGAACCTTGCTTTAGGCTAAGCTTCAGAGAGAGAGAACAGGTGTGTGGGTTAGGCAGGTTAAAGCACGGAGACTTAGTTAGGTTACGTCATGCTAGGTAAGATCACTCCGGCGAAGCCGGATCGACCTACTATCCGTGGGTTAGGCGGGTTAAAGCGCGTAGACTTAGTTAGGTTACGCCATGTTAGGTAAGGACGATCAGGCAACAGGTTGATCCTTCATCGGATCGATCCGGCGATCCGGCTTCGCCGGATCGCCCTACTATCCGTGGGTTAGGCGGGTTAAAGCACGTAGACTTAGTTAGGTTACTTCATGTTAGGTAAGATCGATCCGGCAACAGGCCGATCCGGCGAGGGGCGATCCGGCTCGATTTCCCCCTACTTACAATATCTTTTATGAGTACTTTTAATGTATTTTAAGCAATTTACGACTTGTTCTGACAGAGTTTTAGTGGTAGCAAATTTAGCTCCGGCAATAAAGCGATATTTATAAGGTCTTTTATGAAGGTAACATGTATAATTTTGCAATGCACTTGTTCTTATCGGAAAGTTTAATATCAAATGTTACATTTTTCTTGTTATGTTCATCGATTAAGTTATCAATATTCAAATTATTTTGAATTTCATAAACAGAATTACCACAAATATTTTTACGTAATATGTTACCTTTAATGCCTAATTCTTTCTTCATGTTTTCAAGATAAAATTTCTTACATGTGAAGCTATAATTATTGCTGGCTTTATCTACTGTAGTGATTACAAAATGTTCATGTAAATTTATTAAATCAGCTTTAAGCTTATTGTAATTATAGACCATGCTTCTAGCTCTCTCGCATCGCAGCGCACAATTTGTAACAATTTCTCTTTTAATTTATTGACAGAAAAAACAATATCTTTTAAAATTATGTCCATGTTACTTTATTACTTTATAATTAAGTTGGAGCCGTAAACATCGATATGGAACTTACAGGAATAATACGATTTTATTCAGCTTAGGAAGGACTTCTAGCAATAATATGGCTTCAATCTATCTAAACCAACCCTTTTAACTACCCCAGATCCTTCCTAAGCTGCATAATCGTCTATATACAGCTAGAATAAAATATAACACACGCCGCTGGTACTCAAAGGGTTAAACAGCCATTAAAGACCCCTGCATTACCTCACTTATAAACAACCTTACACAACAGCCTATACAAGCACTCCTATATGTACACTTTACAATTCAGCCTCTAAACATGTCAAGTATAACATTCTGTGTACAGTGGCGCTAATAAGTCATGTCTCGGCACCAAGTATGTTTTGATCAATAATTGGCAGCAGAAATATCTAAGCTTCATTTCTTCATATCTAGTGAGATATACAAACATGTTCCTACACTTACCCACCATATTCAACCTCTGACAGACATTAACACTCTCCATTTCATATGACGCGATCGCGTCATATGAAGGTTTGGCCAAAATACTCATGACGCGATCGCATCATATGAACTTATCTTAATATCTCTCTAATAAGTTATATGACGCTCTAGCGCTCTAGCGTCATATTGAGCTCATTAAGTTAGGTAAGTTAGATAAAAAATCTGTCGAATGGTGGCAACCCCATGTTCCTCCGACTTCTAACGGTCCCTCAGTGAGATTTTGACAGTTGTGGAGATAGTACCGTGTTGTCCGCCTCCTCGTCAGTAAGTTAACAATTTATGTCTGGGGGGGTTAATAGAGCACAGAGCGAACCACACGTAATGTCAGCTGGGACATGACTTATTAGCCCGAATGTACACAACCACTTGCAAGACAATTTAGTTAGCATTCTTGAGACAGTGGATCTGGGTTGCAAGAGAGCTTACTCTTGCTTACTAATGAAATAACTCGGGAGTTTGCAAAACAACAATGACGCAAAACCCCTGCTGTCTACGCCAACATACTGTTTATATTATCACAAGAACACACGTGATAGCTGCCTATATAATGAGCTAAATCCCCCCAGTCAAGTAGAACACCATTAAGGGGAGATTTCCACTTGAGGGATTTTTTTCTGGACCCCTTTCTCCCTCATGGTTAGCCCCATTGCTTTTGATATTATAAGACATTCGCCCCAGTAGTTTGGCGATTTTAAGAACTTTCGCCCCATTTCTGTCAATTTTAGGACTTTTCGTGCCATTTAGGTGTCGATTTTTTCCTGGCGAGCGAAAGCGAGCCTGTAATTTAAGAGGAACCGGCCTTCGGCCGGGAAATTTTTCTACCGAAAAATATACAAATTTATCTTGAAAGGGGGTCAAGGGGGTGTAATTTCAAGCTTGATGGAAGTCTAGGAAACAAAAAACCTCCCCTTAACCCCTTCTGTACCGGTGATGTACTTTTCATTATATTCTGGCAACTATTAGACGATTTGTACAGCTTAAGAAGGACGTCTACCCATTAAAAGGCTACCGACTATGTAAATTAATCCTTTTAGCTACCATATATTCTTCCTAAACTCATAAAATCGTCGAAATATAGTTGAAATCAATGAGAAAAGACGTCACCGGTACAGAAGGGGTTAACAATCTTAAGGAGAAGCCACACACATTTAGGCTCTCTCCTCGATCCCTTCTTATTGCTACCAATAAGTTCACCCCTTCACAGTCACTATAAGTTAACCCTGTACTCCACACTGTTCACTAAACACTACTATTTGTTACTTGACATTCTTGAACTCATTTGTACTCCCTTGGACTCCACCCCCCCCCTTCATAGTTATATACTCAACACAGAGTTATGATCTAGTTATATTCATTGTACACTCCTTTACTCAACATTGACTCCTGTTAAATGTATAACCATATTTTATATATACTGTATACAGTATATATATATATATATATATATATATATATATATATCAATTCAACGAGTAATCTATTTCTATACTTCATCACATATAGCTTACCTTGAATATTACCTGTTACTAATCTGTTTCTATACCTCACCACTTATCATAGTTTACCTTGAATATTACCTGTTACTAATCTGTTTCTATACCTCACCACTTATCATAGTTTACCTTGAACATTACCTGTTACTAATCTGTTTCTATACCTCACCACTTATCATAGTTTACCTTGAATATTACCTGTTACTAATCTGTTTCTATACCTCACCACTTATCATAGTTTACCTTGAATATTACCTGTTACTAATTTGTTTCTATACCTCACCACTTATCATAGTTTACCTTGAACATTACCTGTTACTAATCTGTTTCTATACCTCACCACTTATCATAGTTTACCTTGAACATTACCTGTTACTAATCTGTTTCTATACCTCACCACTTATCATAGTTTACCTTGAACATTACCTGTTACTAATCTGTTTCTATACCTCACCACTTATCATAGTTTACCTTGAACATTACCTGTTACTAATCTGTTTCTATACCTCACCACTTATCATAGTTTACCTTGAACATTACCTGTTACTAATCTGTTTCTATACCTCACCACTTATCATAGTTTACCTTGAACATTACCTGTTACTAATCTGTTTCTATACCTCACCACTTATCATAGTTTACCTTGAACATTACCTGTTACTAATCTGTTTCTATACCTCACCACTTATCATAGTTTACCTTGAACATTACCTGTTACTAATCTGTTTCTATACCTCACCACTTATCATAGTTTACCTTGAACATTACCTGTTACTAATCTGTTTCTATACCTCACCACTTATCATAGTTTACCTTGAACATTACCTGTTACTAATCTGTTTCTATACCTCACCACTTATCATAGTTTACCTTGAACATTACCTGTTACTAATCTGTTTCTATACCTCACCACTTATCATAGTTTACCTTGAACATTACCTGTTACTAATCTGTTTCTATACCTCACCACTTATCATAGTTTACCTTGAACATTACCTGTTACTAATCTGTTTCTATACCTCACCACTTATCATAGTTTACCTTGAACATTACCTGTTACTAATCTGTTTCTATACCTCACCACTTATCATAGTTTACCTTGAACATTACCTGTTACTAATCTGTTTCTATACCTCACCACTTATCATAGTTTACCTTGAATATTACCTGTTACTAATTAGTATTATACTTTACTAAATCTTGTAGGAATCCTGAAGTTCGAATACGTTTCTTTCTTACCTAGTAGTTGCAGTGGTGTTAGTAGTACTATAAGTAGTAGTAGTAGTAGTTATTGTTGTTGTTGTTGTGGTGGTGGTTGTGATGGTAGAGGCATAGTGGTGGTGGTAGTGTTGGTGGTGGTCGTAGTGGTGGTGGTGGTGGTGGTGGTGGTGGTGTAATGGTTGTTGTGGTAAAGGTAGTGGTGGTTCTGGTAGTGGTGGTGGTGGTGTAATATGGTTCTTGTGGTAGAGGTAGTGGTGGTAGTGGTGGTGTTGGTGGTGGTGGTAGTGGTTCTTGTGGTAGTGGTGGTTGTAGTAGTAGCGGTGGTGGTGGTGGTAGTGGTGGTGGTAATGGTGGTGTTGGTGGTGGTTGTTGTGGTAGAGATATAGTAATGGTGGTAGCAGTAGTAGTGGTAGTGGTAGAGAGAGGATGGTGGGCAGATGTTACATATACATGATCTTCGTTAATAATGCTGGTGGTGGTGGTGGTGGTGGAGAGAGAGAGAGAGAGAGAGAGAGAGAGAGAGAGAGAGAGAGAGAGAGAGAGAGAGAGAGAGAGAGAGAGAGAGAGAGAGAGAGAGAGAGAGAGAGAGAGAGAGAGAGAATCAATAAATACCACACCCACACACACACACAGCCCTACTGACCAATATGCAGCTGTTACTGTAGTATAAGCACGTGTTCATCTCTCTTATATATACTGTAGTTGCTAGCTGTGTATGTGTGTGTGTGCGTGTGTGTGTGTGGGGGGGGGGGTAATGCCGGTATCACACGAGCGCCTTTTCCCTCAACATTTATCCTTAACACTGGTCTGGTAGCTTATGAGGTCAACATTTTAAATATTGTGGTTACCTAAATTCATCAAGCATCAGTCTAGTTTCCGATACCAGTGCAAAATATTCCAGAAATGTTGTCAGATATTTTTTGATAATCGAATGTTGACTATAAAAGCTCTCGTGTGATACCGGCTTAAGGCGCACTCTCTCCGTCTAGTAAAGGTTTGGCGGGCAATGTTCAGAAGGTCCTATCCTTAACCTGAGCGCGGCGACTCGGCGAGCCTATGGTATTTAAAACGTCGAGCTGGGCGAAGGTAAATCCAGACGAATTTCGTCATTTTACGATAAATATCGTTATTACTTATTCATATGCGCCTATTTTATGTTTAATATGAAGATATTAACATGTAGCAAGAATAAAACAAGTGGGAATGGTATTTAGGGGGTGAAAAAGACGAATTATTGCCAACCATCGTCATGAGGTGAGAGGCACGCGAGCCCAAGAGGAAATATAGGTGATAATTGAAGAGGGGGGGGGGGGAGGAGGGGAAAGGGGAGGGGGACACATGTGGAGTAGTGATAGGAGGTATGGAGGGGAATTATCTCACTTAACCTTCTCACATCCTTATGACGCAAAGGTTGCCAGATTAGCAATAGCTTTTTCTTTAGTAATATGAGGGGACTTCACTCTAACATCAATTCTGTACACCAATTTCTTCAAGCAGAATCCCCTACTCTCCTTTTTTTGACAGAGACTCAAGTAACATCCACATCTGACACATCTAGATTTAATTTTCCAGGTTATCAACTGCTCCAAAATTTCAGACCTAAAGGAGGTGTATGTTGCTTCGCAAAATCTGAAATTGCCCTGGAGGAGGTTACTAGTTTCTATTGTCCCTATTTTGATTATTCTATATACAAATTAATTTCTGCTGGTAAATTTAAATACATATGTTGCATCTACCGTTCCCCAAATACTCCTCCAGAGCAAAGTCTTTGATTCTCTGTCCTCAACTTAAATGCTTCTTCTGAAATCACTGTGTTGGGTGATTTTAATGTCCATAATGTTGAATGGCTCACTCATTCAGCCAGGACTGATGATGCTGGTCTTGAATGTGAGCTATTTGCAGACTCATTTAATCTCACTCAACTAGTCAACCAACCCACCCGTGTACCAGATAATCCTAATCATAATTCCCACCTACTGGACTTATTTTTAACAACCAATTCAGAAAATTATTACAGTGAGGTCCCCGCTTGGATCTTCTGATCACTGTCTGATACAGGCCACCTGTCTATCACCTACCACACCTTCCCACTCTGAACCTGTTTTGTGACTAAATGGCATTACGATAGGGCAGACTGGGAGGGTCTTCAAGGTTTCTTTATTGATATTCCCTGGACCTCTTTCTTTTCTAATGATGCACACTCCAACTTGATCCACATACAAGATTTTGTAAAAATTGGAATGGAAACTTTTATTCCTCATCAAAAGTACAGTAAAAGATCTAATTCACCTAAATGGTTTGACCATAATTGTGCTAGAGTAACTGAACAAAAAGCAATAGCCTACACTGCATACACAAGATCAAAAACACATCAAGCCTTTAATTACTTTAGAAACATCAGAAATCATGCCAAAACTGTATTAAACCTAACTAAATCAAACTTTCTCCATAAGCAGGCAAATAAACTTCTAAATAATCCAAATGATAACAAAATATTTTGGTCTACTCTTAACTCATTCAAATCCAACTTCACTACTGCTTCATCCATTCCACCATTAAAATCTCCGACTGGCAATCTTGTAAGTGACCCACGAGGTAAAGCTAACCTTCTTGCGGATATTTTCTCCACCAACTCAACCTTAGATGAAATAAATCAAGATGTCCCTGTACTTAATTTTAATTCGCCTGAAATTCCCTCACTTAAGATCCACACCAGACATGTCAAAACTATTTTGAAGAATCTCTCAGTAGATAAGGCTCCTGGTCCAGATGAAATTCCTCCAATAGTACTTAAGAATTGCTCCTTGGTGCTCGCTCCTGTATTGGCAAAAATTTTCCGTCTGTGTACTCATACCTCATGCTTCCCAGTACCCTGGAAAGAAGCAAACATCCATCCAGTTCCTAAAAAAGGTGCCTCTTCAGATCCATCAAACTACAGACCAATAGCTAGAACTTCCACTCTTGGCAAAGTCTTTGAAATTATATTAAATAATCACATAATTAAGCATCTGGAGAATAATAAATTAATCAGTGATAGGCAATATGGTTTTAGACGATGTCGATCAACTGCAGACATTCTTTGCCTTCTTACGCATCAAATCAACCAAGCTACAGACCAACATGGTGAAACACATACAATAGCACTGGATATATCAAAGGCATTTGATAGAGTCTGGCATCAATCCTTATTGTCGAAGATGTCACACTACGGCCTTGCATCATTAGTTCCACTAATTTCTTCTTATCTTCATAACAGAAAAATACGTGTAATGGTAGATGGCCTTTATTCTCAATTTAACTCAATAAATGCTGGTATTCCCCAGGGATCAGTTTTGGCCCCAACTCTGTTCCTCATTCATATCAATGATCTCATATCTACCACTCATAATCCAATACATTCCTACGCAGATGACTCAACACTCCACAGTTCCTTCACATTTACCAATTCTTTCACCCAACCCGATCTTATAAATTCAAAAATAAACACTGCAATTTCTCTGAACCAGGACCTTTCTAGAATTAATGAATAGGGACAAGAGAATCTAGTTTCCTTTAATGCACAGAAAACCAAGTACATTCAATTTTCTAACCGACAGAATCTCACTGACTCCCATATATTTTTTAATGATGTAAATATTCCCACTTCCCCTAGTATTGACATTCTCGGTGTAACATTAACTACTAACTTGAGCTGGACACATTATGTTAAAAGCATTGCTAAGAATGCCTCTAAAAAACTGGGACTCCTGTACAGAGTTCGAGAATTCTTCACTGACGAGCAGTTGGCCGTAATATATAAAAGTCATGTGCGTTCTCAGATGGATTACTGTTCACCTCTGTGGGGTGGAAGTGGAGTGGTTGCATTGAGGCAGTTGGACAAAATTCAAAATAAAGCTATTAGATTAATCAATAACCCTGCAATCACACAGGACCTTCCTACATTATCCATACGAAGAAACGTTGCATCCCTTGCATTATTCTACAGATATTTTCACAGCAATTGTTCCGAGGAACTTGCTTCAATTGTGCCGCCTCTCCACATCTTTCCCCGTAGAACTAGGGCAGCTGAGAGCGCCCATGAATTTACACTTTCTCCTCCACAATGCAGAACTTCTGCTTATCAGAATTCATTTATCCCCAGAGCTACTACTCTTTGGAATTAACTTCCCTCGAATTGCTTTCCACAAACTTACAATCTACAAATGTTTAAAGCCAGTTGTTACAAACATTTTATGAATGGAGGATGCCTTTAGGTACATGGACCTTTTTGTTTTATCTGTGTTTTTCCTTCCTCCGTTCATTGTCTCAAAAAAAAAAAAAAAAAAAAAAAAAAAAAAATAGATTACTCTCACTCTTATAATTACCTCTCCAAAATTAGTTTTCGGCCCACAACTAACTCAAAGACAACTGCAGAGGTTGAAGTAAATAAACTAAAGGTTTATAAATACCCCTGACGGTAACAAAGGCTTTAAAGTATCCCTAATAGGCTCAAAAATTGCGTCAGGACGTGAGAGGGTTAATCACATATTCATTTGTTTTGAGTGCTACTTGGGTCTTTTTTTCTTTTTTTTTAGGCCTTGGCTCATATGAGGACGCTCGCCCTCGTAGGGTTCAGACTCATATGAGGACGCACACCGTTCTTGGGTTGAAAGCCTCGACAATAAGAGAGAGAGAGAGAGAGTTACACAGATATTCAGACCACACAGACCTTGAGGTTCCTACTGGTTGGTCCGACCTTAATACTACTAGATAGGGACAGTATATAGTACAAGAATAGGACAGCAAACTAGAAGGCTCTCTCCTCACCCTCCACTCCCTCCGGCTAAAATGCTGGCTCCTTCTAAATCCCAGGCTCGTTATCACTCGTATCAGAAATATAAATAACGTCCCACAAGGTCGTTGCATATGCACGATGATTGTTGACACATCGTATATATTAGCTGCATTGTTTTGAGGTGTTTATGTTGTTGTCATGGTGTGATGTGGCTGACTTGCGGGTTTTAATGTATATATATATTTTTTGTTTTTATTATATATTTATGCATGTATTTACTGATTTTATTATATATTTATGCATGTATTTACTGATTTATTATATATTTATGCATGTATTTACTGCTTTTGTTTCTTTTCTGTATTTTTGTCCTGTTCTGAGGTGCGTTTGTGTTGATGCCATGGCGAGATGTGGCAGACTCGCGTTTGTTTAATAAGGGGAGATTTCCACTCGAGGGATTTTTTTCTGGATCCCTTTCTCCCTCATGTTTAGCCCCATTGATTTTGAGATTTTAAGACGTTCGCCCCATTAGTTTGACTAATTTAAGAACTTTCGCCCCATTTATGTCACTTTTAAGATCTGTAAGCTTAAGCGAATAGGGTTAATAATGGTATCAATTCCCCTATATATATGCTGCCACCATCACAGGTTTACCCTGGGATTAATTAGATAACTCAAATGACTGTTAGATAAATGGTAAGGTTAGGTAAATGAAACTTGAGAATAATTAAGAACAGTATAATAAAAGATATCTTAAGACTTATTAAGAAGTACACTAATACACTAAGTATTCGTATCAGTACGATTAATTCAAGTATGTTATATAATCTGGTTATCACACACGGAGCTAACCTCTGACCCTTCGATGAGCGAGCCGGGATCTCTCTTGTTTCTGCCCTCGCTCTCTGGATACCCACCTTTATTTATATTATGTTGAGTTACTATATTATGTTGGGTTACTATATTATGTTGAGTTACTATATTATGTTGGGTTACTATATTATGTTGGGTTACTATATTATGTTGGGTTACTATATTATGTTGGGTTACTATATTATGTTGAGTTACTATATTATGTTGAGTTACTATATTATGTTGAGTTACTATATTATGTTGAGTTACTATATTATGTTGAGTTACTATATTATGTTGAGTTACTATATTATGTTGAGTTACTATATTATGTTGAGTTACTATATTATGTTGAGTTACTATATTATGTTGAGTTACTATATTATGTTGAGTTACTATATTATGTTGAGTTACTATATTATGTTGAGTTACTATATTATGTTGAGTTACTATATTATGTTGAGTTACTATATTATGTTGAGTTACTATATTATGTTGAGTTACTATATTATGTTGGGTTACTATATTATGTTGAGTTACTATATTATGTTGAGTTACTATATTATGTTGAGTTACTATATTATGTTGAGTTACTATATTATGTTGAGTTACTATATTATGTTGAGTTACTATATTATGTTGAGTTACTATATTATGTTGAGTTACTATATTATGTTGAGTTACTATATTATGTTGAGTTACTATATTATGTTGAGTTACTATATTATGTTGAGTTACTATATTATGTTGAGTTACTATATTATGTTGGGTTACTATATTATGTTGAGTTACTATATTATGTTGTTACTATATTATGTTGAGTTACTATATTATGTTGAGTTACTATATTATGTTGAGTTACTATATTATGTTGAGTTACTATATTATGTTGGGTTACTATATTATGTTGGGTTACTATATTATGTTGAGTTACTATATTATGTTGAGTTACTATATTATGTTGGGTTACTATATTATGTTGAGTTACTATATTATGTTGAGTTACTATATTATGTTGAGTTACTATATTATGTTGAGTTACTATATTATGTTGAGTTACTATATTATGTTGAGTTACTATATTATGTTGGGTTACTATATTATGTTGGGTTACTATATTATGTTGAGTTACTATATTATGTTGGGTTACTATATTATGTTGAGTTACTATATTATGTTGAGTTACTATATTATGTTGTTACTATATTATGTTGAGTTACTATATTATGTTGAGTTACTATATTATGTTGAGTTACTATATTATGTTGAGTTACTATATTATGTTGAGTTACTATATTATGTTGGGTTACTATATTATGTTGTTACTATATTATGTTGAGTTACTATATTATGTTGAGTTACTATATTATGTTGAGTTACTATATTATGTTGGGTTACTATATTATGTTGAGTTACTATATTATGTTACTATATTATGTTGGGTTACGCCCCTCTTTATGACGTAAAACCATGTTCTGGGTAACTTTCCATCAGAGCGGTCACGTGTAACCAACTCTATTGTGAGATCTCGGGAATGCTGACTAGAAGCTGACGTCTATTTAAACCTCAGATTCTAGGCGCCCAGTACCACTTGCCTCCATCAATATTATACAGTCGGTATAAGAAATATTATGTTTACTAATATGAGTAGTTGTATTAAGGTTATAATAGTGAGATATACTTTAAATATGTATTCTAGTGTTTAAGTAATTCATGGAGTAATAGTTGGATATATTGGAGTATCTAACAGATCTTTCGTGCCATTTAGGTGTCAATTTTTTCCTGGCGAGCGATAGCGAGCCTGTAACTTAAGAGAAACCGGCCTTCGGCCGGGACATTTTTCTACCGAAAAATGTACAAATTTATCTTGAAAAGGGGTCAAGGGGGTGTAATTCCAAGCTTGATGGAAGTCTAGGAAACACACTAACAACCTCCCCTTAACCCGTAGTAATTTTAATTATATTCTGGCAATTATTGGATGCTTCTATTCGACTTAGGAAGGACCTCAAACAACTATAAGGCTACAGACTATCTCATTTCATCCCTTGAGCTACCACAGATCCTTCCTAAGCTGAATAAAATCGTCTAATAGTGTCCAGAATATGATTAAAAGGACGTAATTATTTCTTATTAATAAATGTATATATGTATAAATATTAATTGTTTGTAATATTTTGTAATAATAATTTTTGTACTATTTTGTAATAATATTGTGTTCCTCTTAAAATTGCAGGCTCGCTATCGCTCGCCAGAAAATAATCGACACCTAAATGGAACGAAAGGTCTTAAAGTTGACAACGAAATGGGGCGAAAGGTGTTAAAATCGCCAAACTAATGGGCCGAACGTCTTATAAAAAAAAAAATTTGGTCATGGTGAGATATGGCTGATTAGCGGGTTTTCTTGCTTTTTGTTATTAGTCTTTCTAAAAAATACGAACAAAATATGCATAAAACACACATAAAACACATAAAACACATATAACACACATAAAACACATATAACACATAAAACACATATAACACACATAAAACACATAAAACACATATAACACACATAAAACACATATAACACACATAAAACTCATAAAACACACATAACACACATAAAACATATAAAACACACATAAAACACATATAACACACATAAAACATATAAAACACACATAAAACACATATAACACACATAAAACTCATAAAACACACATAAAACACATATAACACACATAAAACATATAAAACACACATAAAACACATATAACACACATAAAACATATAAAACACACATAAAACACATATAACACATAAAACTCATAAAACACACATAAAACACATATAACACACATAAAACATATAAAACACACATAAAACACATATAACACACATAAAACATATAAAACACACATAAAACACATATAACACACATAAAACTCATAAAACACACATAAAACACATATAAAATACATAAAACACATAAAACACACATAAAACACATATAAAACACATATAAAACACACATAAAACACATATAAAACACATAAAACACATAAAACATATAAAACACATATAAAACACATAAAACACATATAACACACATAAAACACATAAAACACACATAAAACTCATAAAACACACATAAAACACATATAACACACATAAAACTCATAAAACACACATAAAACACATATAACACACATAAAACACACATAAAACACATAAATAACAAGAACAAAAATGATAAATCACAAGAAAATAAATAAATGTTAATTATGACAACTTGGCATTAATACGCCACACAGCCATAGTAGTTTCACATATTGCCATTGAATCATCAAGAAACTAGCTACTGAGAGATTCAATTTACCATCGATATTTCTCTCTTTCTCTCCCTCTCTCTTTGGCTTGTATCCATTCGGCCCCATTCAACCAACTGTTTTAAGACGTTTAAGGTAAATATACTATTGTGTGGCGTTCTGCAATTTACAGTCCATTTCCTCTAATAATATCCACAAATAAAAGATAAAAATAAAAACAAAAGAGAAATTCAACCAGACGTCCTGTTATCATTGTGTTGGCTACTATTAAACGATTTCAGTCAGTTGAAGGGGAGATATCCACTTGAGGGATTTTTTTTCTTGACCCCTTTTTCCCGCATGTTTAGCCCCATTGCTTCTGAGATTTTAAGACTTTCGCTCCATTAGTTTGGCGATTTTAAGAACTTCCGGCCCATTTCTGTCAATTTTAAGACCTTTCGTGCCAATTAGTTGTCGATTTTTTCCTGACGAGCGATAGCGAGCCTGTAATTTAAGAGAAATCGGCCTTCGGCCGGGACATTTTTCTACCGAAAAATGTACATATTTATCTTGAAAGGGGGTCTAGGGGGTGTAATTTTAAGCTTGATGGATGTCTAAGCAACACACTAGAAACCTCCCCTTAAGCCGGTATCACACTAGAGCTTTTATAGTCAACAT
>CM064480.1:2260278-2402778 GCA_032716605.1 Paralithodes platypus
CAAGAAGGACAAATAATATTCTTGAAGCATGGATAATGCATAATTAATTTACACTGATAATAGATAAATCACAATTGAGTAACAAGTGATGAATATATAAATATCGCATAAATGCTAACAGAACGGCTAGTCTCAAAGGACAATGGATATCCTAAAGGTCAAGGTAAGCGCGTGGTAAAAAGGTGACGTGGTGTAGGATCAAAATACTGAGGTCACAACGTCTCAAATAGACCGAATAAATGAAATATAAATATTAGTTGAAAGACAAATAACTAATGAGTTATGAATAAAGAAAGAGGTGTTAATTCTCTACTAACGCATACGGTTAGATTTAATATTCGTAGTTCAGAGAACTGAGCAAACTAAGATTTATCTTATAGAAAAGATCAAAGCCCTCGACATAGAATTATTAACGCGATTTGGGCAAGATAGAATTACTAGGAATTCAAGTTAAGTGTTTAAACTGGGTGTGAAGCCAGGAAACATAAATCAAAGGGAGTTTACTTAGAGACACGACAGTTAATACACTCTGTGAACATTTATAACCGATACACGCGTACCCTGATGATCCTAATTAACTTAAAATCAGATCTGTCAGGGGTGTTCACAGTATTTATGTATAGTGTGCGGGTAATCGGGCCTAACGGATATATATATAAACTTAATGGTAATACATGAATATAATTATATTACGCAGTATATATATAGATCAATCCCAGGATAGCGTTTGTATTGTACTCACAACACAAGTAATCAAAGGGATTAAAGAGAGAATAAAAGATCTCTGGTGTTTACGTTAATGGAACACATAACATATCCTACACAACCTTGCAATAATCACGAAACAAGATAAGTAAAACAAAAAGCACTTAATTTCGGGTAGGAGTATATGCAGAGGTTAGCCTTGTAGATATCCTACACACGTGGAGCGATCAAGTGCGGGGTGCGTCTGGCCTGGTTGCCAAGCGGGTACGGTCCAGGGGTACCTCCACACAGGTAGCACTAACGCGGGTCACTTCTGGGATGGCCTCCACACACACACTCTCGTCTGGTCACAGTCTCTGCTTGCTAGGTACGATTCAGAGGATTTTGGCTAGCCTCATTCGGATGGTGCTATCCGGTCGAGCTGATCACGTATACTCACCCACAGAAACTCCATGGGACACAGTGCCTCGACTTGCCTAACTCAAACCTGATTTCGGCCAGGTAGTATTTTATTTAACGGAGAGTGACAAGTCGGCGGTTTCAGGAACAGGGGCATAACAAATATCGTTTTTTATTTATTGCTTGGTTGTCTAAAGTCTTAAAAATATAATGCATACATGCATAGATGGGAAATAGTGTGCTTTGTTTATTAAGCTTAGATGGTACTGGTAGAATAGATACCATTACTAGATCGCCTACATGGTGGGGGCTAACTTTCGGGGTCTCATCTGGCTTAAGATCTTGGAGGTACTGTAATTGGCGGAAACGGTTCTTTAAGTGTACAAGGGACTGATCAAAATTTGAGGAGGGCTCGTATGGGACAGACAAATGACGTAAGGGAAGTAGGGGGGGGGGGGGGGGGGGGGGTACGCCAAAAACGCGTTCGTGAGGGGAAATCCCGTCCTGGCGGGGACAGGTGTTGATTCCCCATTGCACTATTCTGACTTGACTAGGCCAGTCTGAGGTGTTCATTTGTTATAATCGGATTCTAATCTGATTAGCTATGGTGCGGTGGCTCCTTTCACAAATAGAGTTGCCTTGGAGCCAGTAGGGAGAGGAGTGGCTGATTTTGAACCCACACATCTGTGAAATTTGAGTATAAATATGTCCTGTGAACTCGGGTGCGTTGTCAGAGTGAATAGCTTCAGGAAGGCCAAAATAGGGGAAAACGTGTTGAATCATAGCTTCGGCTACTGAGAAAGGAGTGTGATCTTTGGAAGGACAGGCAATTATGTACTTCGAATAAGTGTCTACGAAAGTGATGATATACTTAAATCCTTTGATGCCTTCAAGGGGGCCCATTACGTCTACGACAAGTAATTGCCAGGGTTTGGAGGCAACAAGTTTGCCGGAAGGGCCTGGTGTGCGAATACGATCCTTACCTAAAGCACAAGCTCTGCATGCTTCTGTGACTTTCTTGGCTGTGATATAAGAGGAGGGGGTCCAATGTACTTGTTGAAAGGTGGAGGTAAGTTTACGTTGAGCTAGATGAATGCCGCTATGGGCGTGCAAAGATTGCATGGTAGGGAGGGCGGTTTGGGGACTAAGGAAAATTTTTCCTTCAGAAGTATATAGGTTGTCCCCTTTCCTCTGGAGTTGTGAGAAAAGGTGCCTAGTTATCCAGTTTCTGCTGTTGTTGAAATTGTTGCAACAGGAGTTGTTGCTCTTGATCAACGTAATTTTGATGGTGGATGGCTAGGATAGGGTAGGTATGGTCATTGGGGGGTGGGGGGGTGGGGGTCATAGGTGGTGTGTGTGCAAGAGGGAGTCGAGAGAGAGCGTCGGCATTTGTGTGAAGTTTACCGGGCCGATAAGCTTTCTCGAAATTAAGCTCTTCAAGGGATTCGCGCCATCTGACAGTCAAAGCGATTTTAGTATCTGACTTTCTGAGCCATTGGAGCCAGTGGTCGGTAATAACGGTAACTTTGACGCCGGCAAGGTAGGCTTTGAGATATTGGAGGGCCCAGATGATCCCTAAGCATTCTCGTTTGGTGACACGATAGTTGATTTCAGCAGGATTTAGGGTTTGGCTGGCGAATGCAATAATGTGCTCGCGTCCATCTCTGATTTGAACGAGGACTGCACCTATACCGAATTGAGACACGTCAGTATACAAACGAAAGGGTTATGTGTAATCTGAGAAGGTGACGACTGGGGAGGCTACTAAAAGGTCTTTTAATGATTGAAAGGCTTGCAAGCGATGAGAGGTCCACAAGCAAGGTTCTTCTTTTTTTGTTAAGTCATGCAGGGGTTTGGCGATGGTGGCAACATTCTTGATGAATCTACGGTAATAGGAGGTCAATCCTAAAAAGGCTCGGACACCTTTAACATTAGTGGGGGGGGGGGGGGGGGGGGCGTGATGGCACTGATGTCTTTGAGTTTAGCGGGATCCGGGGCGATTCCTTGCTCGAAGACTACATGACCTAGAAAATTAACTTCTTTTTGAGCTAAATTACACTTGGAGGGTTTGAGTTTTAATTGTAATTGTACTTGTTCATTAGCTAGGGTTAATTCCTCATCATGGGACTCTATCTCTCCGATAGCTAATCCTTGCGATAAGGTAAGGGGTTCATCTGAGATACAGTATTTATTTTTTGATAAATGTAGAATGGGAATCCATTTTTCATGGAGGTAATAGCCTGAGTGGGTTTGATAGTGTGGGTGGCCTGGTTAGGGTTAATTTGAAGGTGGCATTCGGAGGTTAGATGGGGTTCGTCAATCTGAGGTTCTCTTTTACTATTCTTTTGGTTAGGCGTGAGTTTAAGGGGGTTGTCGGAGGTTGGGTGGGGTTATTTCTTACGGTTCTGTTTTGTGTTGTTTTTGTTGTTTTTTTAGAAGGGGGTGGAAAGTTAGTTTTCTGTTACCGCAACTAATACTTGCATCTAGGGCACTCAACATATCGAAACCCAGATATCCATCGTACCTGGTTTCTTGAGAGGGAACGATCATGAAAGAGTGATGTGTGTCATGATCAGAGAGGGGAGTGCGAACATAGAGGGACCTAGTTTCCCCATGGTTTGGAATGACACCATCGTTTGCTTCAATTAATACTATGGTAGAGGGCTGCAGGGTGCCAAAAGGAACTTTGTTTTTGTGGTAAAATGAAGAGAAAAGACATGAACGTGCCGCGCCTGTATCTATCAAGAGTCCTAGGTATGACCCCGCATAGGGTGAGTTTATTTTAAACAGGGGGGTTATCCTTGCCTGTCCCATCACGAGCCCCCGCCAGTTTGGCGGTCTGTGGACGGGGGCGGATTAAAAATCCTGACTATCCTGACATTCTGTGATTTCCTCTCCTATTTCAATATCCACTACTATTTCGCTCTCTTCGCTTCCCTCTTCTCCTGCAGTCCCATCTTCGGTTATGGTAGCCATGCGTCGGGGTTTGATCCACGGAAGCTGACTCCAAAACTGAGGGATTTTTGGTCGATGTTTCAGTAGTTCCCCAAATGACTTCTTAAGTGAGACAAGGGGGCACTTAGAAGTACATTGCTTCCAGTCTGAGGGTCGGATCCTAGCCTACTCTTCCATTTTGTCATGGGAACAGCTAAAAGCAGTATGTGAGGGAAAAGTTATCAGAGCTTGAGGTTGAGTAGTGGAATGGCTAATCACGGCTATATTATCTTTCTCCTGAGTCTGTTTCAGGGCTAAGATACGCCGAATTACTGGCATGTCTACATCATAACCCGTGGGTTCTGCTATGGCAAAATGATCTCTCACAGGGGAGGGAAGTATCCTCAACAAAGCTCTAAACACACTCTCTTTTCTTTTGGCAGCAGTGTCCATGGGAAATGCAGCCAATGCCAGTTGATTCAACTGGTTAATTGGGTGGTCTAGATTCCCTGCGTATTTAACCTGGTGAAACTGTCTATCAGCTACAACTTCACCTGAAAATGGGCATATTGCGGAGACGGTATAGGTTTCAAACTGGGCCCCTTGTTAACTGGGGAGAATCACGCACAAAACCGGACACGAGGGACATATGTCTGCCTAACTTCATGACAACAGTGTGAATTTTCGCATTGTCGTCGTTCTGGAATACAATGTCCAGGACAGGTTTCACAACTTCAAGGTAAGTGGCTATATCATGGTCCTCCTGTTTAAATGGAATATTTTCCAGCAATTTTCCCGCCATGATGATTCGCACACTGGTAAAGATTGAGATAAATTCAAATCAGAGTCGCTATACCGCCATATTTGGGTTCATTCAGGCATTCCTGATTGATTAGGCAAGTGTCTGAATGAAATGAAATGTGTTCAGCCAAAAACTAGAACAAAATAAATTAAAAAAGACACCAAAACGAGCATCGTAGCTCGCGGGCTTCACCTGCAGCGCTATTATAGACATTTGCTAAAATGAGCAATTTTTGCTAATGTTGCGCTACATTTACCTTTGGCAGCGCTGTATATCACGCGAGAGTATTGCTCAGAGTCCTCAGTGCCGCGGTCGGCTGGCTGGAGGAAGGACGTGTGGCCTGTCGCGCTCCTGCTCCCTTGCACTCGATTCTACAGGCTTTAAGAGACTTTAAAAGCCTGTAAATTGCTGTAAATTGCCATGGCGCTCCAGAACATCTCCTGCAGCCAATGGGTTAAAGACTCGTGCGCGGGAAATTTAGGGTTCCTATCTATCTATTCTATCTATATGCTCAGGCCCAATCCCCATTTTTCCTATTTTTTATATTTATTTTCTATTTGATGCTATTTTATTATTTGTTTTTCCTTTTTTCTTGGGGGTGGCCGACTCAAGACAGAGCAAGAACAGGGAAAACACAAAACAACATAAATTTGGGGTTCCCATCCTCATAAATGCTCAAAAGGTGTATTTTATGGCCAGAAGGCTTAAACCTCCGCGCACTTATCGATTCAATGTCGAACATGGAAGGTGTAGTATACCAGTCTCGCATGGACAGTACATAAGTAGATGCTAGCACCTGACCAATATGGGTGAGCTGAATACAGTGATTAGACTATATTCATCCAAGGTGAAGCCATTGATTTCGGGGGCTGATGAGTGATTGGTGCTTCTGAATGTTTGTGTGCTTGCTTTTTGTGTGCGAACTGTTATGTGTTCCTCTTCAGTCACTTCTTTTTCCTCTCTCGTGTCTCTTGCTGATCCTCCCTACCCCTTGTGGGAGTAAGGGCTAGCTACTGACTGACTACATGCACATCCACCCCACATACACCTCGCACTATATACAACAATGGACAGTTGGACTATACCCTATTCCAAGTTAATAGGCCAAAACTCTAGAACATTAACCTCTATAACTCATAAACGACTATAACAATCGAGCTAATATTTCTACCATATGGGAAGGGTCAGCCAGGGAATAGGTGTGGACATGTACAGCTTATTTACTCTAGCAATATTTGAGTTACAGAGGTTAGAGGCCACGATATCTGGCCTACCTACTTGGAACATGATATAGCTGCCCTCCTCCGAGAACAAACTAGAACATTTAACAAATTGGCTTGGAATATGGAGGCGATTTGTGCTGGGCCACCCCCTTAGAGACGAATCCATCTGGCAACTGATAGATAGATAGATAGATAGGGAGATAGATATAAAGGTAAATATAGACTAGATAGATAGATAGATAGATAGATATAGGTATAATTATGCTTAGGATTATTTAACAATCTCTTCAAAAGTACTGCCCGAATAAGTTTAGTCTAGATTAGATGTCAGACACATTATCCTGAGGAAATGAATGTACTGTATTTGGATTTATCTCTACAACTAACCAGGTGAAAGTTATTCATGCATATTAAATAAAATCACCTATTCGCAGCCAGAATATCAAGAAGACGAAAACGGCATTCGGAATGAGTCTGGAGCTACGTCAAGGTGAAGAGGTGTCTGGTATATGTGTTTCAGAGAGTAGAGTGTCTTTATATAGAGAATTGCGACATAGGGGGTCCAAGGAGTCTGAAACAATATGGTGCCCGGGGCCTTAGGGGGAGACTTCCACTTGAAGAATTATTTTTCTGGACCCCTTTCTCCCTCATGTTTAGCCCCATTGCTTTTTGAAATTTTAAGACGTTCGCCCCATTAGTTTGGCAATTTTAAGAAATCTGGCACCATCATTTCTGTCAATTTTAAGACCTTTCGTGCCATTTAGGTGTCTATTTTTTCCTGGTGAGCGATAGCGAGCCTGTAATTTAAGAGGAACCGGCCTTCGACCGGGACATTTTTCTACCGAAAAATGTACATATATATCTTGAAAGGAGGTCTAGGTGGTGTAATTATAAGCTTGATAGGGAACAAACTAGAAACATCCCCTTAACCCTTTCGCTGCGGGTGACGTTCTGGAACGTCCTGCCATGTTACAGCAATTTCCCGGCTTTAAAAGCCTGTAAAAACCGTTAAAATAGAGTGTCAGTGGGCGGGAGCGTGAGGGGCCCACCTCCGACCCTCAGAGCACCGAGCGGCTCACTGAGGTTGACTGTGTCTCGTGCGGGTCTCTCTCTGTGTCTCCCAACAGTGTAGCCAAGCGAACGAGTGTTACATAATAGCGGGTTTCCCGCGTTTCACTGGCACCACTGCGGGTGAACCAGACCACGTACGGGGCCCGTTCTGGTGTCATTTTGAAGCTATTCTCGCCTAGTTTTCGGCAGAATACACTTCATTTAATGCAGATGCTTGATTTATCATTCAGGAGTGCCTGAATATGCCCTAAATAGCCCAAACATAGCCGCAGCCAAAGGGTTAAGTACCCTGATAGATATAGATTATTCGATAGCGTAAAAAGAAGACACACACAGGATAATGTTAAGGTATATACTGTAAGCTGAAAAATGAAGTGTTAATTGGGTAGAATTTTACTAAAGGGACACGCATTTGACAGGTACCACCACATATTTATTTGGAGATTTAATTTAGGTTTCCATGCCTCCATCAACAACCTAAACCCTTTTCTGGTCTGATACTATTAATAGAAACGATTTAATAACGTTTTTAATGTGGTTTTCGACAAGAATTAAAACACGTTTGGGCCGAAAATCGGGAGTTGACCTCCTCTTCCGATCGTCAGTTTGTTGACACGACGCTCGACGTTAGTTACGTTTGCGGATGTGTTTTTGCCCCCTTGCTGGTCATATACAGAATATGCTGATGATAATAAGTCTTGGGGGGGCGGGGGGGCGGGGAGGGGAGTGTGAGAGGGGCAAAGCCCCCCTCAGCACATACAGTGTATCCCAAGGCATAAAATATATTTGAACCGCCAATATTGTAAACAAACGATCGACGTTACTCCCGTGAACGCAACTTTTCTACCGAGTTATCCTTATATTTCGTCAAATATTATTAATATAAAAGTGTCCCATTGTTTTTTTAGTGTTTTCTACAACAGAAAAGGGGGTGGCTTGGTGTTCGATGCGCGGAAATCGAAAACAATTATGTATTAAATCCTTGGTGGTACCTGTCAAATGCTTGTCCCTATAATAAAATTGTACCAAATATTGGTATGTTATGGGGTAAAATGTGAGGTACAAACAATATGGCGTTCATAAATCAAGTTGACAATACCCTTATATACAGGTACCCCAGCGCCCAGTGTTGACATGTGAGGAGGTCGGCGGGGGTCAGGTCAGGTCAGATGAAGGTGCTGAGGGATAAGCCTATACAATGGCAACTCATAGCTGCTTTCTACTTTCCTATTTTTTGAAGGGTATAACGAAGGTAGAAAGGGTGTTGGAGAGAGAGGAAGCAGTTGTAGTGGCTTTGTTATGTGTGTTATTTATCTTTATACGTCGTCGAGGTGTCCCGTATTGTTGGTTATTCCCCTGATACACGGCTCGCATTCACTCCTCGACACTCGTCTTTATCACCTACCTCCGCAAATCTCTACAAATTTCATTCTGCACGGGATATTCCAGGAACTCAGACTACTGTATAATTATTGCCTGGCTATTTATTAATTTCGAAATATTGATGACAAGAATATAGGCCTACATGAAATTTGCATCAAGAACTGGTTGAACACTCTCTGCTTAGGTAGATATATTGATTGCAAACAAAAGACAGAGCAAGGTCTTGCATATATTGGGGCGAGTGTTCCAACCACGAATGGCCCCCACAATATTCCTGAGTATTTGCTGTAGACGAGACGATGCTTAAGAACTCTAGGGCGGTTCTAGCAAAAGTGGTGATGTGGCCTTAAGGCCCTTTCACTCATTCACGATGTTGGTCCCGATGTGCCACGAGGTACACAAATTGGTACATCGGCAGAGAGAGTGACACGAAGTACGCGTTTGACGATAAAGCCACGACGGTGACATCTCGTAATTTGGTACCACGGTTGCAACACGAGAGCGCCACGTCAATGCTGTAATGGTCCAAATTCCGGTCAAAACCGTACCCCGACGTGGCACGAGGTGAACACGACTAGGGGTGATGGACTTACGATGGTGTTACGTGTGTGACACGACGAACACGACGCCACAAGGACAGACGGGGTGACAGACACAATTCGAGATAAAAGGGGTCGGTTCTGGTACCTGCACCTCACTCTACACACTTCCCAAGCCACGACGACACGTCAGCACCACTCGCCATGGATGAACTCGAGGTCCTGCAGCTGCAGGTAGATCTGGCAGCACATCAGGCAAGATTAGATGTTGACCTCTACAAAGCCTTGCAGGCTGTGCAGGATGCCCAGGTGCCAGCCAGGAGACGGAGAAGGCAGGTCTGGACCCGGAACTGGCTGTTGAGGCGAGGGGAGCACGGCCACTATGACAATCTGCTGAAGGAGTTGGCTGTGGAAGACACCACCTCCTACAAAAACTTCCTGCGGGTGGATAGAGTCATGTTCAGAGAGCTGCTTGAACGTGTTGGCCCACTGGCCCACGACACGTTTTGGAGGAAAGCCTTCCCACCTGGTATGCGCCTGGCCATCATCCTACGTTACCTGGCTACAGGGGAGTCATACAAATCACTCTCGTATGGCTTTAGAGTGGCGCACAACACCATCTCCCTCATTGTTCCGGCCACCTGTGAGGCCATCTACGCCGCCTACAAGGATGAGGTCTTCTCGTGTCCCAAGACGCCAGCGGAGTGGAGGCGGTTGCTGACCTCTTCTTAAGAGGTGGAACTTCCACCATGCTGTAGGGCACTGGATGGGAAGCATGTCGCCATCAGGTGTCCCCCCAATGGAGATTCCCACTACTACAACTATAAGGGCTTCCACTCCATTGTCCTCATGGCCCTCGTCGATTCTGACTACAAGTTCCTCTATGTGGATGTTGGATCACGGGGCTGCTCGTCTGATGGGCGCATATTTGCTGCAACACCACTGAGGGAGGCACTGGAGACTGGCAGCATTGAACTCCCACCAGCAGAGTCAATCCCAAACGACGTTTGGCCAGTGCCCTACTACATCATCGGTGACGAGGCTTTTCCCATGAGGACATGGATGATGAAGCCCTTCCCCCACCGCAACATGACAAGGCAAGAGAGAATTTTCAACTACAGGCTGTCGAGGGCACGTCGGGTGGTGGAGAATGCCTAGGTATCGTTGCTAACCGGTGTATATTTTTTTTTTTTTTTTTTTTTTTTCTATGTGATTGAGGGAGGCAAAAGGCATAACTGCCTATAGCGAGTGCCTCCCCCATAGTTGAAAGAGTGACAGGGACAAAATCAAGGGACGTTCGAGCCAAAATGCTTGGACACACAGAGTTTGAAGCAATTTAAGTCATAGGTAGAGGGAAAGGCTGATTCTGGGAGAGAGTTCCAGAGCTCAGCTGTTGAGTAGAAGAAAGTTTGAGAGTAACGTTTCACTCTTGGGTTGGAGAGTTGCACAGAGTAGGGGTGGGATTGAGTTGCAAGACGGGTACCACGTGCTCTACGTAAAGGAGGTGGTATGCACTGGGATAGCTCTGAGGAACACTGATTATTATAGTAGCGATAGAATAGCGAGAGAGATGCAACATTGCGGCGGAGAGAGAGAGATTGCAGAGAGTTGGTGAGTGGACGGGAGTTAATGATACGAAAGGCCTTCCTTTCAACTTTGTCTAGGAGAGCGGTGTGAGAGGAACCTCCCCACACATGTGAACAATACTCAATACAAGGGCGCACTATGCTCCTGTACAGAGCAAGAAGCTGTGCAGGGGAAAAGAACCCCCTAAGGCGGTTGAGCACACCCAGCTTCTGGGAGGCTGCCTTAGCAAGACTGGTAATATGGTCCTTCCAAATGAGAGCAGAAGAAAAAGAGACACCAAGAATATTGAGAGAAGATGAAGGGTTGATTTTTATATTGTTGAAGAATAAGGGATAGTCCGCTGGGAGATCCTGACGGGTAGATAGATGGAGAAATTGGGTTTTGGAAGCATTAAAGTTAACAAGGTTTTCTCTGCCCCAATTGGAAATAGTATTTAGATCAGAATTTAAGAGTTCTATGGCTTCATTACGTTTGTCGTTGAGGGATTGCTGGCTGGGGCGTTCTGAAAAACTAATGGAGTAGTGTAAGGTTGAGTCGTCTGCGTATGAATGGATGGGAATTAAGGTACAGTTAAGGAGATCATTTATAAAAATTAGAAAGAGAATAGGAGATAGGACAGAGCCCTGAGGAACACCGGAGTTTATAGGGTGAGGAAGTGAACAATGGCCGTCCACAACCGCGGCTATGGAACGGCCGGAAAGGAAATTAGAGACAAAGGCACAGATGGAGGGATAGAAACCGAAGGAGGGTAGTTTAGAAATTAAAGATTTATGCCAGACTCTATCGAAGGCTTTCGATATGTCTAGTGCAATAGAAAAAGTCTCACCGAAGTCCCGAAAGGAGGATGACCAAGAGTTAGTAAGATATGAAAGAAGATCTGCAGTAGAGCGACCCTTAAGGAAGCCATACTGGCGATCTGAGAGCAGATTATGAGAAGAGAAATGCTTAAGAAATTTGGAAGCAAGAATAGTTTCAAAAACTTTAGAAAGACAAGAAATAAGAGCAATTGGACGATAGTTGGAGGGTTAAGAGCGGTCACCCTTCTTTGGGACAGGTTGAATGTGAGCAAACTTCCAGCATGAAGGGAAGACGTTAGAGGATAGACAGAGATGAAAGAGTTTGCCTAGGCAGGGAGTCAGCACGGAAGCACAGTTTTTGAGAACAACAGGAGGAACACCGTCCGGACCGTACGCCTTATTAGTGTTAAGCCCAGAGAGGGTAGAAAGTACATCTTTAGAAGAGATTAGGATATTAGGCATAAGTAAGAGAGAGGAGGGCGGAGAGGGAGGAATAGCACCGGAATCATCCAAGGTGGAGTTTCTAGCAAAAGTTTGAGCGAAGAGTTTAGCTTTGTCAGAGGAAGAAGTGATGGTTGTGCCATCAGAGTGGGAAAGGGGAGGGAAAGACGAGGAAGAGAAATTGTTGGAGAGGTTTTTGGCTAGATGCCAGAAAGCTTGGGAAGAGCTAGAGTTGGATAGTTCAGTGCATTTTATTATTGATGAAAGAGTGTTTGGCAAGTCGAAGAACAGATTTGGCTTGATTCCGGGCAGAAACATATGAAGAATGAGAGTCTTGAGTTTTAAGGCGTCGGTACCGTTTGAATGCTTCCTCCTTATTGCGGACAGCAGTAGAACAGGCGTGAGTAAACCAAGATTTTTTAGCATTAGTCTGAGAGAAAGAGAATGGAATGTATGCTTCCATGCCCGATAGGATTACCTCGGTAATGCGTTCAGCACTCTCCGAGGGTCCTCGGCCATGGAAGCAGAAATCATTCCATGGGAAATCAAAGAAGTACTGCCGAAGAGCCTCCCAGTCGGCAGCGCCAAAGTGCCACAAGCGCCGCCGGCTAGGAGGATCGGGTGGCTGTACTGGAGAGATAGGACAGGTGACAGAGATAAGTTTATGGTCGGAGGAGCCCAGAGGAGAGAAAAGATCGACAGTATAAGAAGAAGGGTTAGAAGTTAGAAACAAGTCAAGAATGTTGGGCCGATCTCCGATGCGATCCGGGATACGGGTGGGTTGCTGAACTAACTGCTCTAGGTCATTTAGGATAGAAAAGACAGGCTTGTTCACCAGGTGGATCAGTAGTGTGAGAGGAGAGCCATTGGCGGTGGTGAACGTTGAAATCTCCTAAGATGGAGATTCTGAGAAAGGAGAAATGGATAGAATGTGTTCCACTGTAGAGTTTAGATAGTCAAAGAATTTCGGAAAGTTGGTAGAGTTAGGGGAAAGATAGACAGCACAGAAATATTTAGTAAGAGAATGACAGGAAAGTTTGAGCCATAAAGTTGAGAATTCAGAGGAGTCGAAATCGGGAACACGAGAGCAAGTGAGTTTGTTGTGCACATATGCACAACATCCGCCTTTGGCTTTGAAACTAGGATAGAGAAAGTAGGAGGATACAGAGAAGGGGTTGCTGGAAGTTGCTACAGACACCTGAGTTTCGGTGAGGAAGAGAAGATCAGGTTTGTAGGAGGAGAGATGGTGCTCAACAGAGTGAAAGTTAGAGGAAAGTCCGCGAATGTTTGCAGAAATTAATAGAAAGAGTAACAGGCCGAGGTCCAGGTAATTGTGTGGGGTCGTCAGGGGATGGTCGGTCGGATGAGGGGGCATTTATGGTCCCCCCCCCTGGGGACTCCGAGGCTGGGCTACAATTCATCATTTTTTTTTTTTTAATTTTGGTGTGGAGGAATGAAGTGTGGTGTGCATGTTTAGTGTAGTGAAGTGGATAGGAGGAGGAGGTGTTTGTGAGAGCTAGCTGGATTGCTCTCAGTGTAAATGAGGCACAAAGAAAATCAGTAAGAGAGGCCAAGCAAATGAAACAGGAGTTCCAGCGACTCTTTATCACATGCCTATAACCTCACCTGGGTCTAGCCCTGATCGATTGGTGCCTACAATCTCCCCATCTATGGTTAAGGTTGGTTCACACATTGGCGAGTCGGAGCGCGAGGCCAACGCGAGTCACACTCGCCGCATATCGCCATTGATGGAGCCCGAACCCAACGCGAGTAGCATCTGATGCGAGTAAACACGCATATAACACGAGTTTACATGAGTTTACACGAGTTCACAGGAGTATCCGCGAGTGTCGGCGAGTGTAACACGACCCCAACACGCACCGCCAAAATTTGAAAAATAACGGTCAAATTCCAGGGTACGAATAGTGCGAGTCTACAGGAGTCTACACGAGTGTCACAGGAGTTTACATGAGTTTACATGTGTTTACAAGAGATGAACGCGAGTCTACAGGAAGTTAACAGGAGTGTATGGAGTGTATATTCTATTTAATTTATATCTTGTATTTATTTATATTTCATGTTGGATATCAATCTGTATATTATTATTGTCATCATATATCCTTTGCATATATTCCACATCATTATTTATGTTAATATCAATATTATTCCAGAAACCTATTTCATTCATATTATATGCTATTTGTTCTCTCTTCATTATTGATGTTAATATCAATATTATTCATAACACAACTTGAATTCATATTAACCCGCTGAGTGCCAGCCAATTTTGACGGTGTGCTTCTGCCAGTGCCAGAGGTTTTTTATTTTTTTGTTTTTTGGCTAAATCTATCAAGTTGGGAGAGAAAGGAAGGATAATGGTAAACAAACCGCTCCCCTTGTCCATTTTCGACAGAAATCAGGTCCCCGATGGTCCCGAAAGTAGCTGAAAAGACACTATAGACTACAGAGACTTTTATGGTATCGGAATGTATGGGTAGGAGGGTGGTGGGAGGGTGGTTTGGGGGATGGTGTGGGGAAGGTAGAAGCGTAATTGACTCATGTTACAAATATGAAGCCGATTGGTAAGGTAGTTTCGCCACCACGGATTTTCCTTTTTTCCTTATCTTCGTACAGATACGCTGGAAGTGGGTGGTGGGAGGCGGTTGGGAGTGTGGTGGGGGGAAGGCAGAAGGGTAAGGGACTTGTCACACAAATATGGAACCGATTGGTGCAGTCGTTTCGCCGCCACAGATTTTCCTTTTTTTTCCTTCTGACGGGACCGACAGTCAGCGAGTGGGTGGGAGGAGGAATTTGGGATTTTTTTTGTGGGTAGCCAAAAGGGTAAGGTACATGTGGTAAAAATATGAAAGCCATAGGTGCAGTCGTTTCGCTGCTACGATTTTTGTTGATAATATAAACAGACTCGTGTGACACTCATGTAGACTCGTGTGACACTCATGTAGACTCGCGTGACACTCATGTAGACTCGCGTAGACTCATGTAGACTCGCGATCATTTAATTTCTAAATAGTACAATGCGAGTGTCACACGCGAGTCTACATGAGTGTCACACGAGTCTACAGGAGTTTACGCGAGTCTATGCGAGTTGGCGTCCTACTCCCACTTGACTCTCCAAATTTCATGTCTTTTTGAAATTTTTGGCCGAGTTCGCGTGTGTACGCGGTGCAGCGCGAGTCCACGCGAGTCTGTGCGAGTGTCGGCGAATTTGGGATAATCATTGGCGAGTGAAAAAATTTCATCACTCGCGTTGGAGTTGCGCTCCGACTCGCCAATGTGTGAACCTTGCTTTAGGCTAAGCTTCAGAGAGAGAGAACAGGTGTGTGGGTTAGGCAGGTTAAAGCACGGAGACTTAGTTAGGTTACATCATGCTAGGTAAGATCACTCCGGCGAAGCCGGATCGACCTACTATCCGTGGGTTAGGCGGGTTAAAGCGCGTAGACTTAGTTAGGTTACGCCATGTTAGGTAAGGACGATCAGGCAACAGGTTGATCCTTCATCGGATCGATCCGGCGATCCGGCTTCGCCGGATCGCCCTACTATCCGTGGGTTAGGCGGGTTAAAGCACGTAGACTTAGTTAGGTTACTTCATGTTAGGTAAGATCGATCCGGCAACAGGCCGATCCGGCGAGGGGCGATCCGGCTCGATTTCCCCCTACTTACAATATCTTTTATGAGTACTTTTAATGTATTTTAAGCAATTTACGACTTGTTCTGACAGAGTTTTAGTGGTAGCAAATTTAGCTCCGGCAATAAAGCGATATTTATAAGGTCTTTTATGAAGGTAACATGTATAATTTTGCAATGCACTTGTTCTTATCGGAAAGTTTAATATCAAATGTTACATTTTTCTTGTTATGTTCATCGATTAAGTTATCAATATTCAAATTATTTTGAATTTCATAAACAGAATTACCACAAATATTTTTACGTAATATGTTACCTTTAATGCCTAATTCTTTCTTTATGTTTTCAAGATAAAATTTCTTACATGTGAAGCTATAATTATTGCTGGCTTTATCTACTGTAGTGATTACAAAATGTTCATGTAAATTTATTAAATCAGCTTTAAGCTTATTGTAATTATAGACCATGCTTCTAGCTCTCTCGCATCGCAGCGCACAATTTGTAACAATTTCTCTTTTAATTTATTGACAGAAAAAACAATATCTTTTAAAATTATGTCCATGTTACTTTATTACTTTATAATTAAGTTGGAGCCGTAAACATCGATATGGAACTTACAGGAATAATACGATTTTATTCAGCTTAGGAAGGACTTCTAGCAATAATATGGCTTCAATCTATCTAAACCAACCCTTTTAACTACCCCAGATCCTTCCTAAGCTGCATAATCGTCTATATACAGCTAGAATAAAATATAACACACGCCGCTGGTACTCAAAGGGTTAAACAGCCATTAAAGACCCCTGCATTACCTCACTTATAAACAACCTTACACAACAGCCTATACAAGCACTCCTATATGTACACTTTACCAATTCAGCCTCTAAACATGTCAAGTATAACATTCTGTGTACAGTGGCGCTAATAAGTCATGTCTCGGCACCAAGTATGTTTTGATCAATAATTGGCAGCAGAAATATCTAAGCTTCATTTCTTCATATCTAGTGAGATATACAAACATGTTCCTACACTTACCCACCATATTCAACCTCTGACAGACATTAACACTCTCCATTTCATATGACGCGATCGCGTCATATGAAGGTTTGGCCAAAATACTCATGACGCGATCGCATCATATGAACTTATCTTAATATCTCTCTAATAAGTTATATGACGCTCTAGCGCTCTAGCGTCATATTGAGCTCATTAAGTTAGGTAAGTTAGATAAAAAATCTGTCGAATGGTGGCAACCCCATGTTCCTCCGACTTCTAACGGTCCCTCAGTGAGATTTTGACAGTTGTGGAGATAGTACCGTGTTGTCCGCCTCCTCGTCAGTAAGTTAACAATTTATGTCTGGGGGGGTTAATAGAGCACAGAGCGAACCACACGTAATGTCAGCTGGGACATGACTTATTAGCCCGAATGTACACAACCACTTGCAAGACAATTTAGTTAGCATTCTTGAGACAGTGGATCTGGGTTGCAAGAGAGCTTACTCTTGCTTACTAATGAAATAACTCGGGAGTTTGCAAAACAACAATGACGCAAAACCCCTGCTGTCTACGCCAACATACTGTTTATATTATCACAAGAACACACGTGATAGCTGCCTATATAATGAGCTAAATCCCCCCAGTCAAGTAGAACACCATTAAGGGGAGATTTCCACTTGAGGGATTTTTTTCTGGACCCCTTTCTCCCTCATGGTTAGCCCCATTGCTTTTGATATTATAAGACATTCGCCCCAGTAGTTTGGCGATTTTAAGAACTTTCGCCCCATTTCTGTCAATTTTAGGACTTTTTCGTGCCATTTAGGTGTCGATTTTTTCCTGGCGAGCGAAAGCGAGCCTGTAATTTAAGAGGAACCGGCCTTCGGCCGGGAAATTTTTCTACCGAAAAATATACAAATTTATCTTGAAAGGGGGTCAAGGGGGTGTAATTTCAAGCTTGATGGAAGTCTAGGAAACAAAAACTTCCCCTTAACCCCTTCTGTACCGGTGCTGTACTTTTCATTATATTCTGGCAGCTATTAGACTATTTTGTACAGCTTAAGAAGGACATCTACCCGTTAAAAGACTATCGACTATCTAAATTAATCCTTTTAGCTACCATATATTCTTCCTAAACTCATAAAATCGTCGAAATATAGTTGAAATCAATGAGAAAAGACGTCACCGGTACAGAAGGGGTTAACAATCTTAAGGAGAAGCCACACACATTTAGGCTCTCTCCTCGATCCCTTCTTATTGCTACCAATAAGTTCACCCCTTCACAGTCACTATAAGTTAACCCTGTACTCCACACTGTTCACTAAACACTACTATTTGTTACTTGACATCCTTGAACTCATTTGTACTCCCTTGGACTCCACCCCCCCCTTCATAGTTATATACTCAACACAGAGTTATGATCTAGTTATATTCATTGTACACTCCTTTACTCAACATTGACTCCTGTTAAATGTATAACCATATTTTATATATATACTGTATACAGTATATATATATATATATATATATATATATATATCAATTCAACGAGTAATCTATTTCTATACTTCATCACATATAGCTTACCTTGAATATTACCTGTTACTAATCTGTTTCTATACCTCACCACTTATCATAGTTTACCTTGAATATTACCTGTTACTAATCTGTTTCTATACCTCACCACTTATCATAGTTTACCTTGAACATTACCTGTTACTAATCTGTTTCTATACCTCACCACTTATCATAGTTTACCTTGAATATTACCTGTTACTAATCTGTTTCTATACCTCACCACTTATCATAGTTTACCTTGAATATTACCTGTTACTAATTTGTTTCTATACCTCACCACTTATCATAGTTTACCTTGAACATTACCTGTTACTAATCTGTTTCTATACCTCACCACTTATCATAGGTTTTACCTTGAACATTACCTGTTACTAATCTGTTTCTATACCTCACCACTTATCATAGTTTACCTTGAACATTACCTGTTACTAATCTGTTTCTATACCTCACCACTTATCATAGTTTACCTTGAACATTACCTGTTACTAATCTGTTTCTATACCTCACCACTTATCATAGTTTACCTTGAACATTACCTGTTACTAATCTGTTTCTATACCTCACCACTTATCCATAGTTTACCTTGAACATTACCTGTTACTAATCTGTTTCTATACCTCACCACTTATCATAGTTTACCTTGAACATTACCTGTTACTAATCTGTTTCTATACCTCACCACTTATCATAGTTTACCTTGAACATTACCTGTTACTAATCTGTTTCTATACCTCACCACTTATCATAGGTGACCTTGGACATTACCTGTTACTAATCTGTTTCTATACCTCACCACTTATCATAGTTTACCTTGAACATTACCTGTTACTAATCTGTTTCTATACCTCACCACTTATCATAGTTTACCTTGAACATTACCTGTTACTAATCTGTTTCTATACCTCACCACTTATCATAGTTTACCTTGAACATTACCTGTTACTAATCTGTTTCTATACCTCACCACTTATCATAGTTTACCTTGAACATTACCTGTTACTAATCTGTTTCTATACCTCACCACTTATCATAGTTTACCTTGAACATTACCTGTTACTAATCTGTTTCTATACCTCACCACTTATCATAGTTTACCTTGAACATTACCTGTTACTAATCTGTTTCTATACCTCACCACTTATCATAGTTTACCTTGAATATTACCTGTTACTAATTAGTATTATACTTTACTAAATCTTGTAGGAATCCTGAAGTTCGAATACGTTTCTTTCTTACCTAGTAGTTGCAGTGGTGTTAGTAGTACTATAAGTAGTAGTAGTAGTAGTTATTGTTGTTGTTGTTGTGGTGGTGGTTGTGATGGTAGAGGCATAGTGGTGGTGGTAGTGTTGGTGGTGGTCGTAGTGGTGGTGGTGGTGGTGGTGGTGGTGTAATGGTTGTTGTGGTAAAGGTAGTGGTGGTTCTGGTAGTGGTGGTGGTGGTGTAATATGGTTCTTGTGGTACAGGTAGTGGTGGTAGTGGTGGTGTTGGTGGTGGTGGTAGTGGTTCTTGTGGTAGTGGTGGTTGTAGTAGTAGCGGTGGTGGTGGTGGTAGTGGTGGTGGTAATGGTGGTGTTGGTGGTGGTTGTTGTGGTAGAGATATAGTAATGTTGGTAGCAGTAGTAGTGGTAGTGGTAGAGAGGATGGTGGGCAGATGTTACATATACATGATCTTCGTTAATAATGCTGGTGGTGGTGGTGGTGGTGGAGAGAGAGAGAGAGAGAGAGAGAGAGAGAGAGAGAGAGAGAGAGAGAGAGAGAGAGAGAGAGAGAGAGAGAGAGAGAGAGAGAGAGAGAGAGAGAGAGAGAATCAATAAATACCACACCCACACACACACAGCCCTACTGACCAATATGCAGCTGTTACTGTAGTATAAGCACGTGTTCATCTCTCTTATATATACTGTAGTTGCTAGCTGTGTATGTGTGTGTGTGCGTGTGTGTGTGTGGGGGGGGGGGTAATGCCGGTATCACACGAGCGCCTTTTCCCTCAACATTTATCCTTAACACTGGTCTGGTAGCTTATGAGGTCAACATTTTAAATATTGTGGTTACCTAAATTCATCAAGCATCAGTCTAGTTTCCGATACCAGTGCAAAATATTCCAGAAATGTTGTCAGATATTTTTTGATAATCGAATGTTGACTATAAAAGCTCTCGTGTGATACCGGCTTAAGGCGCACTCTCTCCGTCTAGTAAAGGTTTGGCGGGCAATGTTCAGAAGGTCCTATCCTTAACCTGAGCGCGGCGACTCGGCGAGCCTATGGTATTTAAAACGTCGAGCTGGGCGAAGGTAAATCCAGACGAATTTCGTCATTTTACGATAAATATCGTTATTACTTATTCATATGCGCCTATTTTATGTTTAATATGAAGATATTAACATGTAGCAAGAATAAAACAAGTGGGAATGGTATTTAGGGGGTGAAAAAGACGAATTATTGCCAACCATCGTCATGAGGTGAGAGGCACGCGAGCCCAAGAGGAAATATAGGTGATAATTGAAGAGGGGGGGGGGGGGAGTGGAGGGGAAAGGGGAGGGGGACACATGTGGAGTAGTGATAGGAGGTATGGAGGGGAATTATCTCACTTAACCTTCCCACATCCTTATGACGCAAAGGTTGCCAGATTAGCAATAGCTTTTTCTTTAGTAATATAAGGGGACTTCACTCTAACATCAATTCTGTACACCAATTTCTTCAAGCAGAATCCCCTACTCTCCTTTTTTTGACAGAGACTCAAGTAACATCCACATCTGACACATCTAGATTTAATTTTCCAGGTTATCAACTGCTCCAAAATTTCAGACCTAAAGGAGGTGTATGTTGCTTCGCAAAATCTGAAATTGCCCTGGAGGAGGTTACTAGTTTCTATTGTCCCTATTTTGATTATTCTATATACAAATTAATTTCTGCTGGTAAATTTAAATACATATGTTGCATCTACCGTTCCCCAAATACTCCTCCAGAGCAAAGTCTTTGATTCTCTGTCCTCAACTTAAATGCTTCTTCTGAAATCACTGTGTTGGGTGATTTTAATGTCCATAATGTTGAATGGCTCACTCATTCAGCCAGGACTGATGATGCTGGTCTTGAATGTGAGCTATTTGCAGACTCATTTAATCTCACTCAACTAGTCAACCAACCCACCCGTGTACCAGATAATCCTAATCATAATTCCCACCTACTGGACTTATTTTTAACAACCAATTCAGAAAATTATGATGTTACAGTGAGGTCCCCGCTTGGATCTTCTGATCACTGTCTGATACAGGCCACCTGTCTATCACCTACCACACCTTCCCACTCTGAACCTGTTTTGTGACTAAATGGCATTACGATAGGGCAGACTGGGAGGGTCTTCAAGGTTTCTTTATTGATATTCCCTGGACCTCTTTCTTTTCTAATGATGCACACTCCAACTTGATCCACATACAAGATTTTGTAAAAATTGGAATGGAAACTTTTATTCCTCATCAAAAGTACAGTAAAAGATCTAATTCACCTAAATGGTTTGACCATAATTGTGCTAGAGTAACTGAACAAAAAGCAATAGCCTACACTGCATACACAAGATCAAAAACACATCAAGCCTTTAATTACTTTAGAAACATCAGAAATCATGCCAAAACTGTATTAAACCTAACTAAATCAAACTTTCTCCATAAGCAGGCAAATAAACTTCTAAATAATCCAAATGATAACAAAATATTTTGGTCTACTCTTAACTCATTCAAATCCAACTTCACTACTGCTTCATCCATTCCACCATTAAAATCTCCGACTGGCAATCTTGTAAGTGACCCACGAGGTAAAGCTAACCTTCTTGCGGATATTTTCTCCACCAACTCAACCTTAGATGAAATAAATCAAGATGTCCCTGTACTTAATTTTAATTCGCCTGAAATTCCCTCACTTAAGATCCACACCAGACATGTCAAAACTATTTTGAAGAATCTCTCAGTAGATAAGGCTCCTGGTCCAGATGAAATTCCTCCAATAGTACTTAAGAATTGCTCCTTGGTGCTCGCTCCTGTATTGGCAAAAATTTTCCGTCTGTGTACTCATACCTCATGCTTCCCAGTACCCTGGAAAGAAGCAAACATCCATCCAGTTCCTAAAAAAGGTGCCTCTTCAGATCCATCAAACTACAGACCAATAGCTAGAACTTCCACTCTTGGCAAAGTCTTTGAAATTATATTAAATAATCACATAATTAAGCATCTGGAGAATAATAAATTAATCAGTGATAGGCAATATGGTTTTAGACGATGTCGATCAACTGCAGACATTCTTTGCCTTCTTACGCATCAAATCAACCAAGCTACAGACCAACATGGTGAAACACATACAATAGCACTGGATATATCAAAGGCATTTGATAGAGTCTGGCATCAATCCTTATTGTCGAAGATGTCACACTACGGCCTTGCATCATTAGTTCCACTAATTTCTTCTTATCTTCATAACAGAAAAATACGTGTAATGGTAGATGGCCTTTATTCTCAATTTCACTCAATAAATGCTGGTATTCCCCAGGGATCAGTTTTGGCCCCAACTCTGTTCCTCATTCATATCAATGATCTCATATCTACCACTCATAATCCAATACATTCCTACGCAGATGACTCAACACTCCACAGTTCCTTCACATTTACCAATTCTTTCACCCAACCCGATCTTATAAATTCAAAAATAAACACTGCAATTTCTCTGAACCAGGACCTTTCTAGAATTAATGAATAGGGACAAGAGAATCTAGTTTCCTTTAATGCACAGAAAACCAAGTACATTCAATTTTCTAACCGACAGAATCTCACTGACTCCCATATATTTTTTAATGATGTAAATATTCCCACTTCCCCTAGTATTGACATTCTCGGTGTAACATTAACTACTAACTTGAGCTGGACACATTATGTTAGAAGCATTGCTAAGAATGCCTCTAAAAAACTGGGACTCCTGTACAGAGTTCGAGAATTCTTCACTGACGAGCAGTTGGCCGTAATATATAAAAGTCATGTGCGTTCTCAGATGGATTACTGTTCACCTCTGTGGGGTGGAAGTGGAGTGGTTGCATTGAGGCAGTTGGACAAAATTCAAAATAAAGCTATTAGATTAATCAATAACCCTGCAATCACACAGGACCTTCCTACATTATCCATACGAAGAAACGTTGCATCCCTTGCATTATTCTACAGATATTTTCACAGCAATTGTTCCGAGGAACTTGCTTCAATTGTGCCGCCTCTCCACATCTTTCCCCGTAGAACTAGGGCAGCTGAGAGCGCCCATGAATTTACACTTTCTCCTCCACAATGCAGAACTTCTGCTTATCAGAATTCATTTATCCCCAGAGCTACTACTCTTTGGAATTAACTTCCCTCGAATTGCTTTCCACAAACTTACAATCTACAAATGTTTAAAGCCAGTTGTTACAAACATTTTATGAATGGAGGATGCCTTTAGGTACATGGACCTTTTTGTTTTATCTGTGTTTTTCCTTCCTCCGTTCATTGTCTCAAAAAAAAAAAAAAAAAAAAAAAAAAAAAAAAAAAAAAAAAATAGATTACTCTCACTCTTATAATTACCTCTCCAAAATTAGTTTTCGGCCCACAACTAACTCAAAGACAACTGCAGAGGTTGAAGTAAATAAACTAAAGGTTTATAAATACCCCTGACGGTAACAAAGGCTTTAAAGTATCCCTAATAGGCTCAAAAATTGCGTCAGGACGTGAGAGGGTTAATCACATATTCATTTGTTTTGAGTGCTACTTGGGTCTTTTTTTCTTTTTTTTTAGGCCTTGGCTCATATGAGGACGCTCGCCCTCGTAGGGTTCAGACTCATATGAGGACGCACACCGTTCTTGGGTTGAAAGCCTCGACAATAAGAGAGAGAGAGAGAGAGTTACACAGATATTCAGACCACACAGACCTTGAGGTTCCTACTGGTTGGTCCGACCTTAATACTACTAGATAGGGACAGTATATAGTACTAGAATAGGACAGCAAACTAGAAGGCTCTCTCCTCACCCTCCACTCCCTCCGGCTAAAATGCTGGCTCCTTCTAAATCCCAGGCTCGTTATCACTCGCATCAGAAATATAAATAACGTCCCACAAGGTCGTTGCATATGCACGATGATTGTTGACACATCGTATATATTAGCTGCATTGTTTTGAGGTGTTTATGTTGTTGTCATGGTGTGATGTGGCTGACTTGCGGGTTTTAATGTATATATATATTTTTTGTTTTTATTATATATTTATGCATGTATTTACTGATTTTATTATATATTTATGCATGTATTTACTGATTTATTATATATTTATGCATGTATTTACTGCTTTTGTTTCTTTTCTGTATTTTTGTCCTGTTCTGAGGTGCGTTTGTGTTGATGCCATGGCGAGATGTGGCAGACTCGCGTTTGTTTAATAAGGGGAGATTTCCACTCGAGGGATTTTTTCTGGATCCCTTTCTCCCTCATGTTTAGCCCCATTGATTTTGAGATTTTAAGACGTTCGCCCCATTAGTTTGACTAATTTAAGAACTTTCGCCCCATTTATGTCACTTTTAAGATCTGTAAGCTTAAGCGAATAGGGTTAATAATGGTATCAATTCCCCTATATATATGCTGCCACCATCACAGGTTTACCCTGGGATTAATTAGATAACTCAAATGACTGTTAGATAAATGGTAAGGTTAGGTAAATGAAACTTGAGAATAATTAAGAACAGTATAATAAAAGATATCTTAAGACTTATTAAGAAGTACACTAATACACTAAGTATTCGTATCAGTACGATTAATTCAAGTATGTTATATAATCTGGTTATCACACACGGAGCTAACCTCTGACCCTTCGATGAGCGAGCCGGGATCTCTCTTGTTTCTGCCCTCGCTCTCTGGATACCCACCTTTATTTATATTATGTTGGGTTAATATATTATGTTGGGTTAATATATTATGTTGAGTTACTATATTATGTTGGGTTACTATATTATGTTGGGTTACTATATTATGTTGGGTTACTATATTATGTTGGGTTACTATATTATGTTGAGTTACTATATTATGTTGAGTTACTATATTATGTTGAGTTACTATATTATGTTGAGTTACTATATTATGTTGAGTTACTATATTATGTTGAGTTACTATATTATGTTGAGTTACTATATTATGTTGAGTTACTATATTATGTTGAGTTACTATATTATGTTGAGTTACTATATTATGTTGAGTTACTATATTATGTTGAGTTACTATATTATGTTGAGTTACTATATTATGTTGAGTTACTATATTATGTTGAGTTACTATTATGTTGAGTTACTATATTATGTTGAGTTACTATATTATGTTGAGTTACTATATTATGTTGAGTTACTATATTATGTTGAGTTACTATATTATGTTGAGTTACTATATTATGTTGAGTTACTATATTATGTTGAGTTACTATTATGTTGAGTTACTATATTATGTTGAGTTACTATATTATGTTGAGTTACTATATTATGTTGAGTTACTATATTATGTTGAGTTACTATATTATGTTGAGTTACTATATTATGTTGAGTTACTATATTATGTTGAGTTACTATATTATGTTGAGTTACTATATTATGTTGAGTTACTATATTATGTTGAGTTACTATATTATGTTGTTACTATATTATGTTGAGTTACTATATTATGTTGAGTTACTATATTATGTTGAGTTACTATATTATGTTGAGTTACTATATTATGTTGAGTTACTATATTATGTTGAGTTACTATATTATGTTGAGTTACTATATTATGTTGAGTTACTATATTATGTTGGGTTACTATATTATGTTGAGTTACTATATTATGTTGAGTTACTATATTATGTTGAGTTACTATATTATGTTGGGTTACTATATTATGTTGAGTTACTATATTATGTTGAGTTACTATATTATGTTGAGTTACTATATTATGTTGAGTTACTATATTATGTTGAGTTACTATATTATGTTGAGTTACTATATTATGTTGGGTTACTATATTATGTTGGGTTACTATATTATGTTGGGTTACTATATTATGTTGGGTTACTATATTATGTTGAGTTACTATATTATGTTGAGTTACTATATTATGTTGTTACTATATTATGTTGAGTTACTATATTATGTTGAGTTACTATATTATGTTGAGTTACTATATTATGTTGAGTTACTATATTATGTTGAGTTACTATATTATGTTGGGTTACTATATTATGTTGTTACTATATTATGTTGAGTACTATATTATGTTGAGTTACTATATTATGTTGAGTTACTATATTATGTTGGGTTACTATATTATGTTGAGTTACTATATTATGTTGGGTTACGCCCCTCTTTATGACGTAAAACCATGTTCTGGGTAACTTTCCATCAGAGCGGTCACGTGTAACCAACTCTATTGTGAGATCTCGGGAATGCTGACTAGAAGCTGACGTCTATTTAAACCTCAGATTCTAGGCGCCCAGTACCACTTGCCTCCATCAATATTATACAGTCGGTGTAAGAAATATTATGTTTACTAATATGAGTAGTTGTATTAAGGTTATAATAGTGAGATATACTTTAAATATGTATTCTAGTGTTTAAGTAATTCATGGAGTAATAGTTGGATATATTGGAGTATCTAACAGATCTTTCGTGCCATTTAGGTGTCAATTTTTTCCTGGCGAGCGATAGCGAGCCTGTAACTTAAGAGAAACCGGCCTTCGGCCGGGACATTTTTCTACCGAAAAATGTACAAATTTATCTTGAAAAGGGGTCAAGGGGGTGTAATTCCAAGCTTGATGGAAGTCTAGGAAACACACTAACAACCTCCCCTTAACCCGTAGTAATTTTAATTATATTCTGGCAATTATTGGATGCTTCTATTCGACTTAGGAAGGACCTCAAACAACTATAAGGCTACAGACTATCTCATTTCATCCCTTGAGCTACCACAGATCCTTCCTAAGCTGAATAAAATCGTCTAATAGTGTCCAGAATATGATTAAAAGGACGTAATTATTTCTTATTAATAAATGTATATATGTATAAATATTAATTGTTTGTAATATTTTGTAATAATAATTTTTGTACTATTTTGTAATAATATTGTGTTCCTCTTAAAATTGCAGGCTCGCTATCGCTCGCCAGAAAATAATCGACACCTAAATGGAACGAAAGGTCTTAAAGTTGACAACGAAATAGGGCGAAAGGTGTTAAAATCGCCAAACTAATGGGCCGAACGTCTTATAAAAAATTGTTTTTGGTAATGGTGAGATATGGCTGATTAGCGGGTTTTCTTGCTTTTTGTTATTAGTCTTTCTAAAAAACACGAACAAAATATGCATAAAACACATAAAACACATAAAACATATAAAACACATAAAACACATAAAACACATAAAACACATACAACACACATAAAACACATACAACACATAAAACACATAAAACACATAAAACACATAAAACTCATAAAACACAAAACTCATAAAACACATAAAACACATAAAACACATAAAACACATAAAACACATATAAAACACATAAAACACATATAACACACATAAAACACATAAAACACACATAAAACTCATAAAACACACATAAAACACATATAACACACATAAAACTCATAAAACACACATAAAACACATATAACACACATAAAACACACATAAAACACATAAATAACAAGAACAAAAATGATAAATCACAAGAAAATAAATAAATGTTAATTATGACAACTTGGCATTAATACGCCACACAGCCATAGTAGTTTCACATATTGCCATTGAATCATCAAGAAATCAGCTACTGAGAGATTCAATTTACCATCGATATTTCTCTCTTTCTCTCCCTCTCTCTTTGGCTTGTATCCATTCGGCCCCATTCAACCAACTGTTTTAAGACGTTTAAGGTAAATATACTATTGTGTGGCGTTCTGCAATTTACAGTCCATTTCCCACAAATAAAAGATAAAAATAAAAACAAAAGAGAAATTCAACCAGACGTCCTGTTATCATTGTGTTGGCTACTATTAAACGATTTCAGTCAGTTGAAGGGGAGATATCCACTTGAGGGATTTTTTTTCTTGACCCCTTTTTCCCGCATGTTTAGCCCCATTGCTTCTGAGATTTTAAGACTTTCGCTCCATTAGTTTGGCGATTTTAAGAACTTCCGGCCCATTTCTGTCAATTTTAAGACCTTTCGTGCCAATTAGTTGTCGATTTTTTCCTGACGAGCGATAGCGAGCCTGTAATTTAAGAGAAATCGGCCTTCGGCCGGGACATTTTTCTACCGAAAAATGTACATATTTATCTTGAAAGGGGGTCTAGGGGGTGTAATTTTAAGCTTGATGGATGTCTAAGCAACACACTAGAAACCTCCCCTTAAGCCGGTATCACACTAGAGCTTTTATAGTCAACATTCGATGATCAACATTTTTCTGGCAACATTTCTGGACAATTTTGTCCTGGTATCGGAAACTAGACTGATGGTAGATAAATTTAGGCAACCGAAATCATCTAATGTTTACCTCATAAGCTGCCAGACCAGTGTTAAGGATAAATGTTGAATGAAAAAGCGTTCGTGCGATACCGCGGCTTTAGCGGAACATCCAAATTTGGAAAGTATATCCCACAGCATTTCTATGTTAAGCGGGGTGACCTGCTTTTTGTTATTTCTGTCATTTTCTCTCTTTCTCTGGCTTGTATCCATTCGGCCCCATTCAGCCAACTATTATAAGACGTTTATCCCCATCTAGGTCTCGATTTCATCCTGGCGAGCGATAGCGAGCCAGCATTATATGAAGAAATCCGGCTTCGCCGGAGACATTTTTCTATCGAAAAATGTACAAATTTAGCCTGCTGTCAAACACAAATAAAACATATGCTGGCTCGCTACCGCTCACCAGTAAAAAAATTACACCTGGATGGGGATAAACGTCTTAAAACAGTAGGCTGAATGGGGCCAAATGGATACAAGCCAGAGAAAGATAGAAAAGGACAGAACAAAAACAGGTCACCCTCCTTAACTGTGTCGAAGGTTTAGGTGAGGTCAGTACAGGCGATGAAGAAGTCTTGGTTGTGGTTCTCTGTATTGGTCTGGATGGTGACGTGTTGTGAATATCAGATCAACAGTTCCACACACATACAGCCACACACACATACACACTCATACAGCCACACACACACACACACACACACACACACACACACACACACTCCTGGATTCCTGGATTCCTGGATTGTAGTTTAGGACCGAAGTCCTGGGCCACGCTGGTGCGCCGCCCTCAGTAGTTCCTCGCTCTGGTTTGATGTAGCAGGCTGTTTCCGTCGGACGTTTGGTAATAGTGTGGCAGCGATGGTTTGTCGGGTATTGTTCGTAGGAATTTGTCCAATCCAGTCTTGAAACTTAAGAGAGAGCCTGTGTGTTCTCTTAGTTGCTTGGGGAGACAGTTATATATCCTTGGACCGTGTACAGTCATTGAATTCTCTTTCAAGGTTTGTAAGCTCATCCTTGTTCTCACTAAACGCGGAATAGTGCACAATTTTCCTCTTCTACTGCTGTATGTCGTCCTAATTTCATCTTCGTTTTCCAGATTTGGTATCATTTTGTTAATTATTTTCCACACGTACATTGCTACATATCTCTCCCTTCTTCTCTCCAATGAGTACATGTCTAAATGCTGTAGTCTCTGCCAGTAGTCCATGTTGTTCAGTCCTTCGATTCGGGCCGTGTACGTTCGTTGTACTGCCTCCAGTTTTCTGATTTGGCCGATGTTTGTGGGGTTCCATAACTGGCAGCAGTATTCAACCAATGGTAGTATCAGGGCCCTGAATAATACTATTAACGCACGTGGTTCTCTTGTTTTGAATGTTCTAAAAATCCATCCCATATTCTTTCTGGCCTTCGCTACAGTATTATCAATATGACGGTCGAAGCTAGCATCGTCGCTTATTGTTATTCCCAGATCCCGCAAGTGGTTGCTTTGGATTATAATTCCTCCTTCTGGTGTTGTATAGTCCTTGTCGGCCACTTCCTGCTTCGGGTGTCGATATCTCAATAACTCGAATTTTGTGCTATTGAATATCATATTATTCATTTCTGCCCAGTTATAAGAACATAAGAACATAAGAAAATGGGAGTCTGCAGAAAGCCGATTGGCCTAAGCAAGGCAGATCCCTGTCCCACACAACCCCAATTCATTACAAAGCCCAATTATAGGCTTCACACTCTAATACCCTGAGGATCATCTTACCAAAACGGTTAGAGATTAACGCAGGATTATGGAGGTCTGCAGAGCGCTGATTGGCCCAACCCGGCTGATCCCCCTTCACACCCAACCCTTCTCGTCCATATGCTTATCCAATTTTATCTTAAAGCTCCCTACAGTTTTAGATCCCACTATAGCACTTGGTAGTCCATTCCACCCGTCTACAACTCTGTTACCAAACCAATACTTGCCTATATCTTTTCTGAAACGAAATTTATCTAATTTGAAACCATTGGTACGAGTTCTTTCGCTATCACTGAGCTTTAGTACATTTGCCATGTCCCCTTTGTTAATCCCACTAACCCACTTGAACACCTCTATCATATCCCCTCTAACTCTGCGTCTCTCTAACGAATGTAAACCTAATTTCTTCAACCTTTCTTCATACGAAAGATTTCTAATATTATGGATCATTTTTGTCATTCTACGCTGTACTCTCTCCAATGAATCTATGTCCATTCTGTAATAAGGACACCAAAATTGGACAGCATAATCCATATGGGGTCTCACTAATGACAAGTAAATTTTTAAGATAACATCAGCAGTTCTGTTACTCACACTCCTAGAGATGAACCCGAGAATCCTGTTTGCCTTATTACGAACGCTTATACACTGTTTTCTAGGCTTCAAATCATTGCTAACAAACACACCTAGATCTTTCTCGCAGTCTGAATTTTCTAATTCTAAATTAGCTAGTTTATATTTAACATTTGTTTGCATCTTCCCTATCTTTAATACCTTGCATTTGTCAATGTTAAACTTCATCTGCCAATTTACTGACCATTCATGTAAGGTATCTAGATCCCTTTGGAGGCACTCTATATCGCTATCTGAATCAATTGATCTCCCCATTTTAGTATCGTCTGCGAATTTACTTATCCTACTAGTTATACCTAAATCTAGGTCATTTATGTATATAAGAAACAACAGGGGACCTAATACCGATCCCTGGGGGACACCACTTTTGACTGCTCCCCATTCTGACTTGGTACCATTTATGCTGACTCTCTGCTTCCTACCAATTAGCCATGACCTAATCCATCCTAACAACGCCCCACCTATTCCATGTGCCTCAACCTTTCTCATCAATCTCTCATGAGGGACTCTGTCGAAAGCTTTACTGAAATCTAAATATATAATATCATATGACTTGTCATTATCTACTGCTTCATATACCTCTGAGAAAAAACTAAGCAAATTAGTAAGGCAAGACCGTCCCTGAGTGAATCCATGCTGAGAAGAATTGATTAAGTTAAATGTTTCTAAGTGGTTTCTCATTTTCCTAGCAATAATTGACTCTAGTAGTTTTCCTATGATTGAAGTGAGACTAATGGGACGGTAATTGGATGCTATTGATTTATCACCTTTTTTGAAGATCGGAACTACATTTGCAAGCTTCCAAGCTTCTGGAACTATACCTGTTTCTAATGACTTGTTAAATAGAAATGTTAATGGATAACTTAACTCATCTCTGCATTCTTTTAATACTCTAGCATATACCTCATCAGGACCAGGCGATTTATGAGGTTTCAGTCTGTCAATTTCCTTAACCACATAATTTCTACTTATAGTAACCGTACTTAACCTATTTTCTATACTATCGCTGTATACCTTACGGACTTCTGGAAACTGTGCCAAATTTTCATTAGTGAAAACGGAAAGAAATTGACTATTTAATGTACTGCACATTTCTAAATCACTTTCTGTCAATTTTCCTATCGAAGTTTTAAGGGGACCAATTACATCTCTAACCTTGGATTTATATAGTTGGTAAAAAGCTTTAGGATTATTTTTTGAATCATTGGCAACCTTAATTTCATAATTTCTTTTTTCTTTACTAATATCCTTTTTTACCTGTCGTGATAGATTCTGATAGTAAGCAAGTAGGTGAATTTCGCCTTTTTTAATTTTTCTATATTCCTCTCTTTTTTCCTAGAAGATCTAATAGTCTATTATTCATCCATTTGGGTTGGTTCTGTGTTGATCTAAATTTTCTTTTGGGGATATATTTATTTTGCGCATTGAATACTGACTTGATAAAATTATCGTGTGTATCTACCAAGTTTGACGTCTCCTCCTGACTTAAGATGACAGGTGCCTGAGAAAGGATACACTCATTTGGACACCTGGATCGACTTAATTTTTTGACCATAGGGTCCGCTAACAGGGCTTCTCTTAACCCACCATAATTGGCTTTTCTGAAGTCAGGTATTAATGTTGTATTCTCTCTGATATTACCTTTCCATTGTATATTAAAATACACAGAATTGTGATCACTATTTCCTAGGTGGTCCCCGATTTCTACACTATTTATCATATGTTCATTGTTACTGAAAACTAAATCGAGAATATTATCACCTCTAGTCGGCGTATCTATGAATTGAGACAAAAAACTATCTTGTACTACCTCAATAAACTCCTTTGAATCAGAGTCGCCTATTTGTTGCTGCCAATCTATATTAGGGAAATTAAAATCCCCCATAATGCACACGTTGCTAAGCCTTGATGCTATTTTAATTTCCTCCCACAATGATGTTCCGTCATTTCTACTCATATTTGGCGGTCTATACATAACTCCAATAACTAAAGTCTCACTACCTTCGTTAACTTCTACCCAAACACTTTCATTTTCATTATTTACTCTAATACCTGATTTAGTACAGCTTTTTAATGAACTCCTGACAAACACTGCTATACCGCCACCCCTCTTACTTGTTCGGTCATATTTAAACAAACTATATCCTGGTATATCAAACTCTGCTAAAAAATGCCTGGTTTCTGTATTAATCCATGTTTCAGTTAGCGCTATTATGTCTATATTTTCTTTGCTAACCAGTGCTCTAAGTTCGTTCATTTTGTTACATAAACTCCTGCAATTTGTATAATAAACACTCAAACTATTACTTGTATTTGCAACTATTTTTCTATTGTTTTTAACTAATTTATTTTTACCTGTTGAACTACTGGACCTAGACGGAAAATCTACGCTATCAGAATGTTCGTTATTACTATCAATTTGATGTGGCTGGGATTCTATTTTACTTACACACCTATGGTTTATTAATCAAACCCCGCAACAAACTTGTCGAGTGAGCTGGCTAAGGTCGAAACTCCTAGTCGAGAGAGATGTACTCCATCCTGGGCATACAGTTCATCCTTACCGTAGAAGAGGGTCCAGTTATCCAGGAATGGAATAGTATTTGCCTTGCAATACTTCTCCAGCCGGCTATTTACACCAATAGCCCTGGAGGACCATTCCTTCCTTACCCCTCTTCTTGGTAGGATACTGTGTACCACAGGAACTCCACCCTTCTCCTTGATCCTCTCCAACATTTCCTGGTACGTGGTGAGCAACTCCTCAGTCCTGCATTTCCAAATGTCGTTGCTCCCTGCGTTGAGGAAGATGATGGGGTCCTCTCCACTCGCTTCCATGACACCATCTAGCTTTTCTGCCACCTTCTCGACTCCGGCACCAGGCAGACAGACAACTTTACCAACATGTGTGTTAGTAGCCCTACCAAGGTATTTAATCATTGAATCCCCTACAATTAAAATAGACTTAGCTGTTTTCTGTTGTCGGCGTGTAGCAGGAGTTGTAGCAGCAACAGCAGCAGACTTCCCCCCCTCCCCTCTCACTGCCTCGATGATCGCCACTTCCTCGCCATCACTCTCATCAGCCAAGGTGCTGAAGTTGTTGTGGGTCTTGAGTGGCTGCCTTTTCAGCTTGCAGGCCGTTGCACTGGTTGACACCACTTTCCAAGGGGCTTCACGATCCCTGGGAACACTTCCGGTAGCCTCACACTTCTTTTCCGCCATAGCTAGTCTCAAGGCCAAATTTTCATCTTTGAGACACTGAATCTCCTGCTCCACACTCTCCAGTCTTTCTTGCAAAGCAAGACAAAGCTGGAGAGTATGGGAGGAGACAGCAGACTCATCAACAACAGCCATCACTAAGAAAGTTCACTAGGACCTCACTAAGGGTAAACCGGTTCACTAGCGGTCACTGGGGACGTCCGCACAGGTCAGGGGTCAGAGGGCAACTGATATATCGTTATATATCGTCTTCAGGTCATCTTGTATCATTTTATAATCATCTTCCCTTCTCACAATGCCCAGGAGTCGAGTGTCGTCTGCGAATGAGGTTGTTTTACAGTACTGTATACTCTGGTCGATATCACAGATATATATGAGGAAAAGCAAGGGGCCAATCACCGACCCCTGTGCCACACCACTTCTCACTTCCGACTTCTTGGATTCGCTTCCTTCGACCATTACCGATTGACTTCTATTAGTGATAAAGCTCCCGATCCACTTGTGTAGCCTACCTCTAATCCCAATATGTTCCAGTTTTTGCAATAAGATCGAGTGGTCAACCTTGTCGAAAGCTTTGGAGAAGTCCAGGTAGATTGCATCTGCACCATCTCCATCCTCTAGAGCACTCAAAATATCCATCCTGTGTTGAAGAAGCTGCGACACGCACGATCTTCCGCTTCTAAATCCGTGTTGACCTTTGTTATAAAGCGATTGTTCCTCCAGATATTTGGTTACTTTTTTTACAACTATCCTCTCGAATATTTTAATTACGTGTGAAGTAAGAGCCACCGGTCTATAATTTTTTGGTTCCGTTCTCGGCCCACTTTTATAGATGGGTGATATTTGTCCGTGTTTTAAGAGACTAGGTATTTCCCCAGTATCCAGCGACTTTCTCCATATCATGTGCAGTGGTTTGGATATAATGGAGGCACACTGCTTCATGAGTATTGCTGGTATACAGACTGGTCCTGCAGCGGCATATGTGTTGATTTCTCGTATGGATGTCTCTATATCTGTCCTATCGAACTCTACATCGCTCAATTGTGATTCTGCGGGCGGTGTTGTTGTATGCCACTGATTCACTGTATCTAGTTTTGGTGTACTAAATGCAGACACATACTGGTGGTTAAGGGCTTCGCTCATTTTTTGTGGATCACTGGTGAGGTATCCATTGTACTTGAGTGGTCCTATGGTTGTTCGCATGCTTGCTTTTTTCTTGGCATACTTAAAAAAGTATTTTGGGTTCTTGTCAATGTTGTCCACAGCTCTCCGTTCTTCAGATTTTGCTTCTCTGTCGTACGACTGTGCGAGGTCTCTTTCGATACGTGCTTAGATTTGCTTTATCATATTCTCTTCTTCGCTTTCCACTAATCGTTTATTTAATTTTGTCCTCTTCCTCATCAGTATTTTCCTCTCTCTTGGGATTGTGTATTCTCGTGGTTGTCTCTTACTTGGGATATTCGCTACACATATGTTCAGGAGCTTGGAACTAAAATGTTGGTACATCTCGGTGCTTGTCCGTCCTTCCATCTCTCCATGCCAATCCGTATTGGATATTTCATTGTTGATGGTTTTCCAATCTATGTCATCCTGGAAAAAATTTAAGGATCGGAAGTCTTTTGTGTTCGCCATAGATTTTTGTGGTTCTCGACTTGCTTGCAATGTTGTTTCAATCACCATAAGTCGGTGATCTGAGATATCTGTCTCTTCGAGCCTTATGTCGCTTATAATTTCTTCATCGTTGGTGAGAAATATGTCCAAAATATTGTTTCTTCTTGTTGCTAAATGTATTATCTGTTTCAGCATTAAGTCTTCCATCATTTTGAATAGTATATTAGCTTGTGATCGGTCTTCTGATGTTCCCCCATATATAGTTGACTCATTCCACTGTATATTTGGTAAATTGAAATCCCCATTAATCACTATTGTAGGTTCGGGATTTCCCAGTTTTCCTACTTCTTACTCGATAGTTTTGATAACCTCTGACATGTTTTCTGTTGAGCATCTTGGTTGTCTGTATACAGTAGCTAGTATCATTTTCCACTTCTTGATATATACAATAACGTATTCTATCTCTCCATTAGAGCCTGCAACTATCATTTTTGCTTCTTTCGCTATGTCTTGGCGTATGTATATCAGTACTCCTCCTTTTTTTCTGTCGTTCGCTCTATCAGCACGATCAATTTCATAGCCTTCGATTTTTACTTCGGCATCTCTTATTTCACTTCGAAGATGGGATTCTGTGATACAAATTAGAGCACTATTATACTCAAAACCTATTTCTTCTAACATTTTAGTCTTATGTCGTTTTTTTCTCGGCATCAGGCCCTCAATATTGCAGCATATTATTGTTTGCATCCTTGCCTCCGTGTGTTTCTTTTTTATATTTTTCTGCTCTTGTGTATTTGTAACACTTTGTGCATTTTTCAAATGTTTAACATGTGTTTCATTGGTGCTATTAGTTAGACCTAGTTTTTTTGTGATTGCTTCTGTTCCTTCATCCACCCAGCGCATCGTTCGGCGAATGACACTGAGCTTGGCTGATATGAATGTTGGCCATTTCGTATTGAACGAGGAATGTCCAGTTTCCTCTCTTCCGCTGACTGTGCAGTGATGACAAATCAGCCGTTCCTTGTTTGTGCAATTATCGGACATGTGCTTCTGAGTGCAGTGGCCACAAATTGGCTCCTTTGCATGGCAGTGAGTTGTTTTATGGCCATATCCGATGCAATTACCACATCGTTGCACCCAGTAGTGATCATACACCCTACACCGCGAAAGATGTAAGTATACACGGTTTTCATTGTTCTCAATTGCTTTCCTGACGCGTGGCGATACAGAGACAACGGCAGTTTTGAAACCGGATGTGCTGGGTTTGGTAAACAGCAGTTTCATATCATACTATCTATACTATCATATCATTATACTATTCACTCATACAGCCACACATACAGTCATACAGCCACACACACACACACACACACACACTCATACAGCCACACACACACACACACACACTCATACAGCCACACACACAGCCACACACTCATACAGCCACACACAACCACACACACACACACACACACATGTGCACAACAAAGTGACGACGAAAATTGAGAACAACAAAATAGATGTGTGACTCTCCCTTAATTAACACCCCACCATAAAACGACTATCACACACACACATACAGCCACACACACATACAGCCACACACACATACAGCCACACACACAAACACAAACACACAAAACCACACACACACACACACAAACACACATACAGCCGCACACATACACATACACACGGGTGAGACTGGTACCGTAGTGAGAATGGTACCGTACAGATTAACCCTAAGCCTTCGTTTCCAGATGCCGCCAATTGGCTAAAATACAGACTACACACACATCCACAGCCATTCCAACGATACATAAAACATTCAACATGCATTTCACGCAATACATTCCCAGTTAAGGAGGCGCGATAATAATGAGCTTAGCTCGCATTGCGTGGATTCCCCTTGACGAACAAGTAAGTGAATTACACAAACACACAAAACCACACACACAAACACACAAAACCACACACATACACACACACACACACACACAAAACCACACACATACACACACACACAAAACCACACACACACACACAAACACACACACACGAGGGGTCGGGGGTTCAATCCCCGGCCGGGCGGAGACAAATTGGGCTTGTCTCCTTTCATGTGTAGCCTCAGTTCACCTAGCTGTAAATAGGTACCTGGAATAAGTGGACGACGTTGTGACGTCCTATCTGGGGTTGGCAAAAATGGTACAAGGCGAGATGGGTATCATATGGTTCACCTAAGCTGATGGCTACCTAAGCCTTCGGGCGAGACGGTACCGTCTATAGTGAGAATGGTACCATACAGATCCACCCTAAGCCTTCGTTTCCGATGTCGCCAATTGGCTAAAATACAGACTACACACACATCCACAGCCATTCCAACAGTACATAAAATACTTAACATGCATTTCACGCAATACATTCCCAGTTAAGGAGGCGCGATAATAACGAGCTTAGCTCGCATTGCGTGGATTCCCCTTGACGAACAAGTGAGTGAATTACTGCAAAGTAACGACGCAAATTGACAAGAAAAAATAGATGTGTGAATCTCCCTTAAGGGGAGGTATTTAGTTTCTTCCCTAGAACTCCATCAAACTTAAAATTACACCCCCTAGACCCCTTTTCAAGATAAATTTGTACATTTTTCGGTAGAAAAATTTCCCGGCCGAAGGCCGGTTCCTCTCAAATTACAGGCTCGCTATCGCTCGCCAGGAAAAAATTGACACCTAAATGGCACGAAAGTTCTTAAAATTGACAGAAATGGGGCGAAAGTTCTTAAAAACTCCAAACTAAAGGGGGCGAGCGTCTTAAAATCTAAAAAGCAATGGGGCTAAACATGAGAGAGAAAGGGGTCCAGAAAAAAATCCCTCAAGTGGAAATCTCCCCTTAATTCACAACCCACCATGAAATTAATAACACACACATACATACACACACATACAGTATATACACACACACATACATACACACACATACAGTATATACACACACATACACACTCACTCATTCACTTTCTCTGTAGTAAGTACTTCACTATCGACCAATCTAATTACACGCGGGGAAACGGTTGCAAAATTATTGGTAATTTGTTTAACTCGCACGAATCTAAGAATTTCTTCTTCAATCGAGTTGTCAACTTGTGGAATGGGCTTCCCCGAGACGTTATAGACGGCAGCACTGTTGATTCATTTAAACTTCGCCTAGACAAATATCTCGCATCAAACCCGCGACTGACTGCGTTTGTAAATGAATAACTTTATTTTATCCTCCCCTCAGTTTTTTTTTTTTTTTTTTTTTTTCTATGTGATTGAGGGAGGCAAAAGGACATAACTGCCTATAGCGAGTGCCTCCCCCATAGTTGAAAGAGTGACAGGGCCAAAATCAAGGGACGTTCGAGCCAAAATGCCTGGACACACGGAGTTTGAAGCAATTTAAGTCATAGAAAGAGGGAAAGACTGATTCTGGGAGAGAGTTCCAGAGCTCAGCTGTTGAGTAGAAGAAAGTTTGAGAGTAACGTTTCACTCTTGGGTTGGAGAGTTGCACAGAGTAGGGGTGGGATTGAGTTGCAAGACGGGTACCACGTGCCCTACGTAAAGGAGGTGGTATGCACTGGGATAGCTCTGAGGAACACTGATTATTATAGTAGCGATAGAATAGCGAGAGAGATGCAACATTGCGGCGGAGAGAGAGAGAGATTGCAGAGAGTTGGTGAGTGGACGGGAGTTAATGATACGAAAGGCCTTCCTTTCAACTTTGTCTAGGAGAGCGGTATGAGAGGAATCTCCCCACACATGTGAACAATACTCAATACAAGGGCGCACTATGCCCCTGTACAGAGCAAGAAGCTGTGCAGGGGAAAAGAACCCCCTAAGGCGGTTGAGCACACCCAGCTTCTGGGAGGCTGCCTTAGCAAGACTGGTAATATGGTCCTTCCAAATGAGAGCAGAAGAAAAAGAGACACCAAGAATATTGAGAGAAGATGAAGGGTTGATTTTTGTATTGTTTGAAGAATAAGGGATAGTCCGCTGGGAGATCCTGACGGGTAGATAGATGGAGAAATTGGGTTTTGGAAGCATTAAAGTTAACAAGGTTTTCTCTGCCCCAATTGGAAATAGTATTTAGATCAGAATTTAAGAGTTCTATGGCTTCATTACGTTTGTCGTTGAGGGATTGCTGGCTGGGGCGTTCTGAAAAACTAATGGAGTAGTGTAAGGTTGAGTCGTCTGCGTACGAATGGATGGGAATTAAGGTACAGTTAAGGAGATCATTTATAAAAATTAGAAAGAGAATAGGAGATAGGACAGAGCCCTGAGGAACACCGGAGTTTATAGGGTGAGGAAGTGAACAATGGCCGTCCACAACCGCGGCTATGGAACGGCCGGAAAGGAAATTAGAGACAAAGGCACAGATGGAGGGATAGAAACCGAAGGAGGGTAGTTTAGTAATTAAAGATTTATGCCAGACTCTATCGAAGGCTTTCGATATGTCTAGTGCAATAGAAAAAGTCTCACCGAAGTCCCGGAAGGAGGATGACCAAGAGTTAGTAAGATATGAAAGAAGATCACCAGTAGAGCGACCCTTAAGGAAGCCATACTGGCGATCTGAGAGCAGATTATGAGAAGAGAAATGCTTAAGAAATTTGGAAGCAAGAATAGTTTCAAAAACTTTAGAAAGACAAGAGATAAGAGCAATTGGACGATAGTTGGAGGGTTGAGAGCGGTCACCCTTCTTTGGGACAGGTTGAATGTGAGCAAACTTCCAGCATGAAGGGAAGACGCTAGAGGATAGACAGAGACGAAAGAGTTTGCCTAGGCAGGGAGTCAGCACGGAAGCACAGTTTTTGAGAACAACAGGAGGAACACCGTCCGGACCGTACGCCTTATTAGTGTTAAGCCCAGAGAGGGTAGAAAGTACATCTTTAGAAGAGATTAGGATATTAGGCATAAGTAAGAGAGAGGAGGGCGGAGAGGGAGGAATAGCACCGGAATCATCCAAGGTGGAGTTTCTAGCAAAAGTTTGAGCGAAGAGTTTAGCTTTGTCAGAGGAAGAAGTGATGGTTGTTGCCATCAGAGTGGGAAAGGGGAGGGAAAGACGAGGAAGAGAAATTGTTGGAGAGGTTTTTGGCTAGATGCCAGAAAGCTTGGGAAGAGCTAGAGTTGGATAGTTCAGTGCATTTATTATTGATGAAAGAGTGTTTGGCAAGTCGAAGAACAGATTTGGCTTGATTCCGGGCAGAAACATATGAAGAATGAGAGTCTTGAGTTTTAAGGCGTCGGTACCAGTTTTGAATGCTTCCTCCTTATTGCGGACAGCAGTAGAACAGGCGTGAGTAAACCAAGATTTTTTAGCATTAGTCTGAGAGAAAGAGAATGGAATGTATGCTTCCATGCACGATAGGATTACCTCGGTAATGCGTTCAGCACTCTCCGAGGGTCCTCGGCCATGGAAGCAGAAATAATTCCATTGGAAATCAAAGAAGTACTGCCGAAGAGCCTCCCAGTCGGCAGCGCCAAAGTGCCACAAGCGCCGCCGGCTAGGAGGATCGGGTGGCTGTACTGGAGAGATAGGACAGGTGACAGAGATAAGTTTATGGTCGGAGGAGCCCAGAGGAGAGAAAAGATCGACAGTATAAGAAGAAGGGTTAGAAGTTAGAAACAAGTCAAGAATGTTGGGCCGATCTCCGATGCGATCCGGGATACGGGTGGGTTGCTGAACTAACTGCTCTAGGTCATTTAGGATAGAAAAGACGTAGGCTTGTTCACCAGGTGGATCAGTAGTGTGAGAGGAGAGCCAATGGCGGTGGTGAACGTTGAAATCTCCTAAGATGGAGATTTCTGAGAAAGGAGAAATGGATAGAAATGGTTACTAACCCATCTGTCCCCTACTAACTTCCTAATCCTGCCACTGACATTAGTTCCAGGGCAGTAGTTCCCTTTCCAATGTTCTCTTACCCACTCTAAACCACTGTTTGGACACTTGATCCTCAGTGTTTTGGAGGACAAGCAGCCTAGAAGGATCACTAGACCTATTGTTGCTTGATTTCCTTTGTACTCCTTTGTACTCTCTCTCTCACACACGCACAACATAAATTGAGAAAAAAACAGATGTGTGACTCTCCCTTAAGGGGGGTGACCTGTTTTTGTTCTGTCCTTTTCTATCTTTCTCTGGCTTGTATCCATTTGGCCCCATTCAGCCTACTGTTTTAAGACGCTTATCCCCATCCAGGTGTCAATCTTTTACTGGTGAGCGGTAGCGAGCCAGCATATTTTCTATTTTTGTTTGACAGCAGGCTAAATTTGTAAATTTTTCGATAGAAAAATTTCTCCGGCGAAGCCGGATTTCTTCATATAATGCTGGTTCGTTATCGCTCGCCAGGAAGAAATCGATACCTACATTTCAAAGGCAGCGTCACACTGTTTTTCGCAAATATCTCCCAAATGAATTGTTGTATCAGTATGGTATTTCAGCACAAAGCCTGTTACACCCCGACCTAATTTATAGATAATATATTACATTGCCATAAGTGTTTAGTCAGAAGTTTACTGAAGAATATTAAGTCTAATCCAGTCATTCAGGTCTAACCCCTCATGTATCCTCCTTCATTCACTGTCCCCCCCTTCACTCACTCAACCCCACAATTTGCCGGAGGATAACAGGTTTTTCACAATACGTAGACGGAGGTCTTTAAAAAAAAAAAAAAATCCAACCCCCCTACCAACCCCCAGACCATTACCCCAGTGCCTAGTTCACCCTCTCCCCGTCTCCCTCATTACTCCCACTCACCCTCCCTCTAAAGTTCACCCTCTCCCCGTCTCCCTCATTACTCCCACTCACCCTCCCTCTAAAGTTCACCCTCTCCCCGTCTCCCTCATTACTCCCACTCACCCTCCCTCTTTCAAAGCTGTAGTATACGGTTTATGTTATCGTGAATACTTAGGTTATTGTGATTACGTACATTAAATACTATATAATTATGTATTTAAGTATCATACTTTGCTATTATTCATACAGTTACTGCTATGTCTGGGTATGGAAACGAGAAGTGGGGCGAACGAGCATGAAAGCAAGGCATAATCCCCTTGGTAATGGCTGTTTTGCCGTATGTGTGTATTAGGAGGCCAATGCATGCAGTCATGTGTAGTAAACCAAATAAACGGAATCGTATGTTATTACGTGTGTTCTGAACCGTGTCATGATATGTAAAGTGTACCTTTATTGAATACATTCCGCCTCCTGTAATCCCCCCCCCCCATCCCTCGTCACTTTCTGACGATGTTTGCATGGGCAGTGATAGCGAATAAATGGTTTACAGTATTGTCATGTTTGCCTCATTTTATTCCTACAATATATTTATCGATCATAATGCATCTACTTCATGACAGTAATGTTATGTAATAGTCCTAATGATACGTCACAATATATGCAGTATATTTGGTACTTTATATTTATTTGATAAGGCTACAATGAGAGATGCAGTGATGGAGAGAAGTATATGCAGTCTATAGGTGATGATGTGGTTTTTATCAGGACGATACAAGTTTAATAATAAATAATAACAATAATATATCTTGATGGAAAACTACAGTTATAACAAAGATCTTATCTAAGACACATGACCTAAAAAACTTAACCATGTTTATATGTTATGATGAATGCACAAGTAAAAACAAGTTATCACAATAGGTCCAGACCACAGGTAATAACAATAGAACGTGTTCTTTGTCCTTCTACCACATGTGCACAAACATCCGGTTATACAGTAATTAACAGTGTGGAATACGTCTTGCCTCCATAACAATTTGCACTACCCCTTGTTTACGTACTCAATAATATCGTAAGCTGCATGAATATTAATGCATACACTATAATTATTATATCTATATATATACTGACATAATATAAGTAGCTACAAGTACAGTGCATAACATGAAGCGTATAATATATTGATGGCAGATGCAGGGAGACGAGAGTGAGGACGGGGTGTGGATGGGGAGACGGTGAGGGGTAAGGAAGGTGAGGAGGGGGAGATTTAGGGGTAGCTAAGGAGTGGTTTGGGGGGTGATGGGGGGGGGGGGAGACGAATAATACACATTCCTTTGAATGTACACGTGACCTCCCGGCTTCGTCTTAATATTCACGAGTAAACTGCTAACGTAACACATATAGCAAAATGCTATATCGGCCATAAATTAGGTAGGGGTGTAACAGGCTTTGTGCTGAAATACCATACTGATACAACAATTCATTTGGGAGATATTTGCGAAAAACAGTGTGACGCTGCCTTTGAAATCCATTTGGCTGAATGGGGCCGAATGGATACAAGCCAGAGAAAGAGAGAAAAGGACAGAAATAACAAAAAGCAGGTCACCCCCCTTAATTCACACCCCACCATAAAATGACTATCACACACACACACACACACACATACACACACACACACAGACACACAATACACCTTAGGCTGTATTCTTGTATAGTTACCTGTGGAGCAGAGGCAGAGACAGACCTGGTAAGTAACACATCGTCTCTTATACACAGAGAGTAATCCAGCTAACTCTCACAAACACCTCATCTTCTACACTGGTATATATTAGTGTCTCACCTACACAGAGAGTAATCCAGCTAACTCTCACAAACACCTCATCTTCTACACAGGTATATATTAGTGTCTCACCTACACTAAGAGTAATCCAGCTAACTCTCACAAACACCTCATCTTCTGCACTGGTATATATTAGTGTCTCACCTACACTAAGAGTAATCCAGCTAACTCTCACAAACACCTCATCTTCTACACTGGTATATATTAGTGTCTCACCTACACTAAGAGTAATCCAGCTAACTCTCACAAACACCTCATCTTCTACACTGGTATATATTAGTGTCTCACCTACACTAAGAGTAATCCAGCTAACTCTCACAAACACCTCTACACTGGTATATATTAGTGTCTCACCTACACTAAGAGTAATCCAGCTAACTCTCACAAACACCTCCTCCCATTATTTCAGTACTCTTATCAAGCACACCAGACATCTTTCCAAAACACTTAAATTACCTCTAACGTACTTTGATTTTGGCTCTCTGTCACTCTTTCAACCTTTGGGGGAGACACTTGTTACAGACAGTTTGGCCTTTTGTCTCCTTCATACACATCAACAACACATATATGAGTTTCAAGCTATAAGGAAGGTAAGGTTCATAAAGTTCATAACAGTTTTAAGGGGAGGCAGTTGGTTTTTCGAGTCCTCCTCCTCCCTCATATTTAGCCCCATTAGTTATGAGATTTTAAGACATTCGCCTCATTAGTTTGGTGATTTTCAGACCTTTTGCCCCATTCCTTTGCCCATATTAAGACCTTTCGTGCCATTTAGGTGTAAAAAAATACAAATTTATATTTATATATAATGTATATCTTGTGGGTGTTTTGTTTTTAAAGTTTGATAGAGGTTTAGAGAGCAAACTAAACCCCTTCCTTAAACCATTGAGCCGAACCAGTAAATAATGCTGCACAATACCGTCTGGGCTCCGTTAAGGGGAGGTTTTTAGTTTGGTCCCTAGATATCCTGCAAGCTTAAGATTACACCCCCTTGAGCCCCTTTCAAGATAAATTTGTACATTTTTCGGTAGAAAAATGTCCCGGCTGAAAGCCGGTTCCTCTTAAATTACAGGCTCGCTATCGCTCGCCAGGATAAAATCGACACCTAAATGGCACGAAAGGTCTTAAAATTGATAGAAATGGGTTGAAAGTTCTTAAAATCGTCAAAATAGTGGGGCGAACGTTTTAAAATTAGAAAAACAATGGGGTTAAACATGAGGGAGAAAGGAGTCAAGAAAAAAATCCCTCAAGTGGAAATCTCCCCTTAAACCATTGAGCCGAACCAGTAAATTATGCTGCCCAATAACGTCTGGGCTCCGTTAAGTACATAAACAGTTGGAGAGATATAGTGATCGATATTTAACAAATTAACCCTTTCTGTACCGGTGCCGTCCCTTTAAGGGGGGGGGGGGTGACCTGTTTTTGTTCTGTCCTTTTCTATCTTTCTCTGGCTTGTATCCATTTGGCCCCATTCAGCCTACTGTTTTAAGACGCGTATCCCCATCCAGGTCTCAATTTTTTACTGGTGAGCGGTAGCGAGCCAGTATATTTTTAATTTTGTTTGACAGCAGGCTAAATTTGTACATTTTTCGATAGAAAAATGTCTCTGGCGAAGCCGGATTTCTTCATATAATGCTGGCTCGCTATCGCTCGCCAGGAAGAAATCGACACCTAGATGGGGATAAACGTCTTAAAATAGTTGGCTGAATGGGGCCGAATGGATACAAGCCAGAGAAAGAGAGAAAAGGACAGAAATAACAAAAAGCAGGTCACCCCCTTAACTTTATTCAGGCTACTATTAGACGATTTTCTTCAGCTAAAAAGGGCTTGCGGCAATTAACTAACAGGCTTGGAACTATGTCACTTAACCCTTTCTACCACCTCAGACCCTTCTTACGTTGCACACAATCGTCTCAGGATCGTCGTAATCGTCGTAATCGTCGTAAGGATATAATTATAATATTACGTCGTCGGTACAGAAGGGGTTAAGGGGGGTAGTACTCGCTTTTTCTGGACCCCCCCCCTTCTCCCTCATGTCTAGCATATTAGTTTTGAGGTTTTAAGATATTTTCGTTCCGTTAGTTTGTCGATTTTGAGACCTTTCGCCTCATTTTTTTGTTTCAATATTAAGACCTTTCGTGCCCTTTAGGTGTCGATTTCTTTCCTGGCGAGCGATAGCGAGCCTCTAATTTTAGAGTTTCAATTGACCCTCCCCCTTATGAGTGGTTCACTTTTTGGGCGATTTTTGCATGTATTAATTATTTGTCTAGTTTCCTCCCTAGACCTCCATCAAATTTAAAAAAAACATCCATTAGACCCCCCTTATAGATAAATTTGTACATTTTTCGTTAGAAAAATTTCCCGGCCGAAGGCCGGTTCTTCCAACATTACAGGCTCACTATCGTTCGCCAGGGAAAAAATCGACACGTAAATAGCACGAAAGGTCTAAATATTGACGATGAAATGGGGCGAAAAGTCTTAAAATCGACTAACTAATGGGGCAAACATCTTAACATTTGAAAACTAATGGGGCTAAACATGAGGGAGAAAGTGGTCCGGAAAACCAGGCCATGTCCCCTTAAAGGTGTTCTACTTGACTGTGGGGATTTAGCTCATTATATAGGCAGCTATCACGTGTGTTGCTGTGATAATATAAACAGTATGTTGGTGTAGACAGCAGGGGTGTTGCGTCATTGTTGTTGGTGTAGACAGCAGGGGTGTTGCGTCATTGTTGTTGGTGTAGACAGCAGGGGTGTTGCGTCATTGTTGTTGGTGTAGACAGCAGGGGTGTTGCGTCATTGTTGTTAGACAGCAGGGTGTTGCGTCATTTGTTGTGTAGTTAGCGGCTCGCTTGGTGTAGTGACTAGCGTCTCGGACTTCACCCAGAAGGCCCGGGTTCGGGGCCACCCCCGGCGCATTAAAGATTTTTCCCCAGCACTGAGGCCTTACCCTCCCCCATGAGCAAAGGGATGGGGTAGTAGTACAGGACCCCAATGGAAATACGCCTAATCGGCCTTATTGAGCTATCCTTAGCTAGCTTAGCATGCGCTAGCTTTAAGAACTATTATTATTATTATATTAGACAGCAGGGGTGTTGCGTCATTGTTGTTGGTGTAGACAGCATGTGCGTCATGTTGTTGGTGTAGACAGGGGTGTGTTGCGTCATGTTGTTGGTGTAGACAGCAGGTGTTGCGTCATTGTGTTGGTGTAGACAGCAGGGGTGTTGCACATTGTTGGTGTAGACAGCAGGGGGTGTTGCGTCATTGTTGTTTGGTGTAGACAGCAGGGGTGTTGCGGCATTGTTGTTGGTGCAGACGGCAGGGGTGATGCGTCATTATTGTTGGTGAGACAGCAGGGTGTTGCATCATTGTTGTTGGTGTAGACAGCAGGGGTGTTGCGTCATTGTTGTGTAGACAGCAGGGGTGTTGCATCATTGTTGTTGGTGTAGACAGCAGGGGTGTTGCGTCATTGTTTGGTGAGACAGCAGGGGTTGCGTCATTGTTGTTGGTGTAGACAGCAGGGGTGTTGCGTCATTGTTGTTGGTGTAGACAGCAGGGGTGTTGCGTCATTGTTGTTGCTGTAGACAGCAGGGGTGTTGCGTCATTGTTGTTGGTGTAGACAGCATGGGTGCGTCAATTGTTGGTGTAGACAGCATGTTGCGTCATTGTGTTGGTGTAGACAGCTGGTGTTGCGTCATTGTTGTTGGTGTAGACAGCAGGGGTGTTGCATCATTGTTGTTGGTGTAGACAGCATTGTTGCCATTGTTGTTGGTGTAGACAGCATGGGTGTTGCGTCATTGTTGTGTAGACAGCATGGTGTTGCGTCATTGTTGTTGGTGTTAGCACAGGGGTGTTGCGTCATTGTTGTGGGTGTAGACAGCAGGGGTGTTGCGTCATTGTTGTTGGTGTAGACAGCAGGGGTGTTGCGCCATTGCTGTTGGTGTAGACAGCAGGGGTGTTGCGTCATTGTTGTGTAGACAGCAGTGTGTTGCGTCATTGTTGTTGGTGTAGCAGGGGTTTGCGTCATTGTTGTTGGTGTAGACAGCAGGGGTGTTGCGTCATTGTTGTTGGTGTAGACAGCAGGGGTGTGCGTCATTGTTTTGGTGTAGACAGCAGGGTGTTGCATCATTGTTGTTGGTGTAGACAGCAGGGTGTTGCGTCATTGTTGTTGGTGTAGACAGCAGGGGTGTTGCGTCATTGTTTGGTGTAGACAGCAGGGGTGTTGCATCATTGTTGTTGGTGTAGACAGCATGGGTGTTGCGTCATTGTTGTTGGTGTAGATAGGGGGGTGTTGCGTCATTGTTGTTGGTGTAGACAGCAGGGGTGTTGCGTCATTGTTGTTTGTGTAGACAGCAGGGGTGTTGCGACATTGTTGTTGGTGTAGACAGCAGGGGTGTTGCATCATTGTTGTTGGTGTAGTTAGCGGCTCGCTTGGTGTAGTGACTAGCGTCTCGGACCTCCCCCCAGAAGGCCCGGGTTCGCGCCCACGCTCGGCGCATTAAAGATTTTCACAAGCACTGAGTCGTTACCATCCCCCATGAGCAAAGGGATGGGGTAGTAGTACAGGACCCCAATGGAAATACGCCTAATCGGCCTTATTGAGCTATCTTTAGCTAGCTTAGCATGCGCTAGCTTTAAGAACTATTATTATTATTATATTAGACAGCAGGGGTTGCGTCATTGTTGTTGGTGTAGACAGCAGGGGTGTTGCGTCATTGTTGTTGGTGTAGACAGCAGGGGTGTTGCGTCATTGTTGTTGGTGTAGACAGCAGGGGTGTTGCATCATTGTTGTTGGTGTAGACAGCAGGGGTGTTGCGTCATTGTTGTTGGTGTAGACAGCAGGGGTGTTGCGTCATTGTTGTTGGTGTAGACAGCATGGGTGTTGCGTCATTGTGTTGGTGTAGACAGCAGGGGTGTTGCGTCATTGTTGTTGGTGTAGACAGCATGGGTGTTGCGTCATTGTTGTTGGTGGTAGACAGCAGGGGTGTTGCGTCATTGTTGTTGGTGTAGACAGCAGGGGTGTTGCGTCATTGTTGTTGGTGTAGACAGCAGGGGTGTTGCGTCATTGTTGTTGGTGTAGACAGCAGGGGTGTTGCGTCATTGTTGTTGGTGTAGACAGCAGGGGTGTTGCGTCATTGTTGTTGGTGTAGACAGCAGGGGTGTTGCGTCATTGTTGTTGGTGTAGACAGCAGGTGTGCGTCATTGTTGTTGGTGTAGACAGCAGGGGTGTTGCGTTCATTGTTGTTGGTGTGTAGACAGCAGGGGTGTTGCGTCATTGTGTTGGTGTAGACAGCAGGGGTGTTGCGTCATTGTTGGTGTAGACAGCAGGGGTGTTGCGTCATTGTTGTTGGTGTAGACAGCAGGGGTGTTGCGTCATTGTTGTTGGTGTAGACAGCAGGGGTGTTGCGTCATTGTTGTTGGTGTAGACAGCAGGGGTGTTGCGTCATTGTTGTTGGTGTAGACAGCAGGGGTGTTGCGTCATTGTTGTTGGTGTAGACAGCAGGGGTGTTGCGTCATTGTTGTTGGTGTAGACAGCAGGGGTGTTGTTGCGTCATTGTTGTTGGTGTAGACAGCAGGGGTGTTGCGTCATTGTTGTTGGTGTAGACAGCAGGGGTGTTGCGTCATTGTTGTTGGTGTAGTTAGCGGCTCGCTTGGTGTAGTGACTAGCGTCTCGGACTTCCACCCAGAAGGCCCGGGTTCGCGCCCACGCTCGGCGCATTAAAGATTTTTCACAAGCACTGAGTCGTTACCATCCCCCATGAGCAAAGGGATGGGGTAGTAGTACAGGACCCCAATGGAAATACGCCTAATCGGCCTTATTGAGCTATCCTTAGCTAGCTTAGCATGCGCTAGCTTTAAGAACTATTATTATTATTATTATTAGACAGCAGGGGTGTTGCATCATTGTTGTTGGTGTAGACAGCAGGGGTGTTGCGTCATTGTTGTTGGTGTAGACAGCAGGGGTGTTGCGTCATTGTTGTTGGTGTAGACAGCAGGGGTGTTGCGTCATTGTTGTTGGTGTAGACAGCAGGGGTGTTGCATCATTGTTGTTGGTGTAGACAGCAGGGGTGTTGCGTCATTGTTGTTGGTGTAGACAGCAGGGGTGTTGCGTCATTGTTGTTGGTGTAGACAGCAGGGGTGTTGCGTCATTATTGTTGGTGTAGACAGCAGGGGTGTTGCATCATTGTTGTTGGTGTAGACAGCAGGGGTGTTGCGTCATTGTTGTTGGTGTAGACAGCAGGGTGTTGCATCATTGTTGTTGGTGTAGACAGCAGGGGTGTTGCGTCATTGTTGTTGGTGTAGACAGCAGGGGTGTTGCATCATTGTTGTTGGTGTAGACAGCAGGGGTGTTGCGTCATTGTTGTTGGTGTAGACAGCAGGGGTGTTGCGTCATTGTTGTTGGTGTAGACAGCAGGGGTGTTGCGTCATTGTTGTTGGTGTAGACAGCATGGGTGTTGCGTCATTATTGTTGGTGTAGACAGCAGGGGTGTTGCGTCATTGTTGTTGGTGTAGACAGCATGGGTGTTGCGTCATTGTTGTTGGTGTAGACAGCAGGGGTGTTGCATCATTGTTGTTGGTGTAGACAGCAGGGGTGTTGCGTCATTGTTGTTGGTGTAGACAGCATGGGTGTTGCGTCATTGTTGTTGGTGTAGACAGCATGGGTGTTGCGTCATTGTTGTTGGTGTAGACAGCAGGGGTGTTGCGTCATTGTTGTTGGTGTAGACAGCAGGGGTGTTGCGTCATTGTTGTTGATGTAGACAGCAGGGGTGTTGCGTCATTGCTGTTGGTGTAGACAGCAGGGGTGTTGCGTCATTGTTGTTGGTGTAGACAGCAGGGGTGTTGCGTCATTGTTGTTGGTGTAGACAGCAGGGGTGTTGCGTCATTGTTGTTGGTGTAGACAGCAGGGGTGTTGCGTCATTGTTGTTGGTGTAGACAGCAGGGGTGTTGCATCATTGTTGTTGGTGTAGACAGCAGGGGTGTTGCGTCATTGTTGTTGGTGTAGACAGCAGGGGTGTTGCGTCATTGTTGTTGGTGTAGACAGCAGGGGTGTTGCATCATTGTTGTTGGTGTAGACAGCATGGGTGTTGCGTCATTGTTGTTGGTGTAGATAGCAGGGGTGTTGCGTCATTGTTGTTGGTGTAGACAGCAGGGGTGTTGCATCATTGTTGTTGGTGTAGACAGCAGGGGTGTTGCGTCATTGTTGTTGGTGTAGACAGCAGGGGTGTTGCATCATTGTTGTTGGTGTAGTTAGCGGCTCGCTTGGTGTAGTGACTAGCGTCTCGGACTTCCACCCAGAAGGCCCGGGTTCGCGCCCACGCTCGGCGCATTAAAGATTTTTCACAAGCACTGAGTCGTTACCATCCCCCATGAGCAAAGGGATGGGGTAGTAGTACAGGACCCCAATGGAAATACGCCTAATCGGCCTTATTGAGCTATCTTTAGCTAGCTTAGCATGCGCTAGCTTTAAGAACTATTATTATTATTATTATTAGACAGCAGGGGTGTTGCGTCATTGTTGTTGGTGTAGACAGCAGGGGTGTTGCGTCATTGTTGTTGGTGTAGACAGCAGGGGTGTTGCGTCATTGTTGTTGTGTAGACAGCAGGGGTGTTGCAGCATTGTTGTGGGTGTAGACAGCAGGGCTGTTGGGTCATTGTTGTTGGTGTAGACAGCAGGGGTGTTGCGTCATTGTTGTTGGTGTAGACAGCATGGGTGTTGCGTTATTGTTGTTGGTGTAGACAGCAGGGGTGTTGCGTCATTGTTGTTGGTGTAGACAGCAGGGGTGTTGCGTCATTGTTGTTGGTGTAGACAGCAGGGGTGTTGCATCATTGTTGTTGGTGTAGACAGCAGGGGTGTTGCGTCATTGTTGTTGGTGGTAGACAGCAGGGTGTTGCGTCATTGTTGTTGGTGTAGACAGCAGGGGTGTTGCTTCATTGTTGTTGGTGTAGACAGCAGGGGTGTTGCGTCATTGTTGTTGGTGTAGACAGCAGGGGTGTTGCGTCATTGTTGTTGGTGTAGACAGCAGGGGTGTTGCATCATTGTTGTTGGTGTAGACAGCATGGGTGTTGCGTCATTGTTGTTGGTGTAGACAGCAGGGGTGTTGCGTCATTGTTGTTGGTGTAGACAGCAGGAGTGTTGCGTCATTGTTGTTGGTGTAGACAGCAGGGGTGTTGCGTCATTGTTGTTGGTGTAGACAGCAGGGGTGTTGCGTCATTGTTGTTGCTGTAGACAGCAGGGGTGTTGCGTCATTGTTGTTGGTGTAGACAGCAGGGGTGTTGCGTCATTGTTGTTGGTGTAGACAGCAGGGGTGTTGCGTCATTGTTGTTGCTGTAGACAGCAGGGGTGTTGCGTCATTGTTGTTGGTGTAGACAGCAGGGGTGTTGCGTCATTGTTGTTGGTGTAGACAGCATGGGTGTTGCGTCATTGTTGTTGGTGTAGACAGCAGGGGTGTTGCGTCATTGTTGTTGGTGTAGACAGCATGGGTGTTGCGTCATTGTTGTTGGTGTAGACAGCAGGGGTGTTGCGTCATTGTTGTTGGTGTAGACAGCAGGGGTGTTGCGTCATTGTTGTTGGTGTAGACAGCAGGGGTGTTGCGTCATTGTTGTTGGTGTAGACAGCAGGGGTGTTGCGTCATTGTTGTTGGTGTAGTTAGCGGCTCGCTTGGTGTAGTGACTAGCGTCTCGGATTTCCACCCAGAAGGCCCGGGTTCGCGCCCACGCTCGGCGCATTAAAGATTTTTCACAAGCACTGAGTCGTTACCATCCCCCATGAGCAAAGGGATGGGGTTGTAGTACAGGACCCCAATGGAAATACGCCTAATCGGCCTTATTGAGCTATCCTTAGCTAGCTTAGCATGCGCTAGCTTTAAGAACTATTATTATTATTATTATTAGACAGCAGGGGTGTTGCGTCATTGTTGTTGGTGTAGACAGCATGGGTGTTGCGTCATTGTTGTTGGTGTAGACAGCATGGGTGTTGCGTCATTGTTGTTGGTGTAGACAGCAGGGGTGTTGCGTCATTGTTGTTGGTGTAGACAGCAGGGGTGTTGCGTCATTGTTGTTGGTGTAGACAGCATGGGTGTTGCGTCATTGTTGTTGGTGTAGACAGCAGGGGTGTTGCGTCATTGTTGTTGGTGTAGACAGCAGGGGTGTTGCGTCATTGTTGTTGGTGTAGACAGCAGGGGTGTTGCGTCATTGTTGTTGGTGTAGACAGCATGGGTGTTGCGTCATTGTTGTTGGTGTAGACAGCAGGGGTGTTGCGTCATTGTTGTTGGTGTAGACAGCAGGGGTGTTGCGTCATTGTTGTTGGTGTAGACAGCAGGGGTGTTGCGTCATTGTTGTTGGCGTAGACAGCAGGGGTGTTGCGTCATTGTTGTTGGTGTAGACAGCAGGGGTGTTGCGTCATTGTTGTTGGTGTAGACAGCAGGGGTGTTGCGTCATTGTTGTTGGTGTAGACAGCATGGGTGTTGCGTTATTGTTGTTGGTGTAGACAGCAGGGGTGTTGCGTCATTGTTGTTGGTGTAGACAGCATGGGTGTTGCGTCATTGTTGTTGGTGTAGACAGCAGGGGTGTTGCATCATTGTTGTTGGTGTAGACAGCAGGGGTGTTGCGTCATTGTTGTTGGTGTAGACAGCAGGGGTGTTGCGTCATTGTTGTTGGTGTAGACAGCAGGGGTGTTGCGTCATTGTTGTTGGTGTAGACAGCAGGGGTGGTTGCGTCATTGTTGTTGGTGTAGACAGCAGGGGTGTTGCGTCATTGTTGTTGGTGTAGACAGCAGGGGTGTTGCGTCATTGTTGTTGGTGTAGACAGCAGGGGTGTTGCGTCATTGTTGTTGGTGTAGACAGCAGGGGTGTGTTGCATCATTGTTGTTGGTGTAGACAGCATGGGTGTTGCGTCATTGTTGTTGGTGTAGACAGCAGGGGTGTTGCGTCATTGTTGTTGGTGTAGACAGCAGGAGTGTTGCGTCATTGTTGTTGGTGTAGACAGCAGGGGTGTTGCGTCATTGTTGTTGGTGTAGACAGCAGGGGTGTTGCGTCATTGTTGTTGCTGTAGACAGCAGGGTGTTGCGTCATTGTTGTTGGTGTAGACAGCAGGGTGTTGCGTCATTGTTGTTGGTGTAGACAGCAGGGGTGTTGCGTCATTGTTGTTGCTGTAGACAGCAGGGGTGTTGCGTCATTGTTGTTGGTGTAGACAGCAGGGGTGTTGCGTCATTGTTGTTGGTGTAGACAGCATGGGTGTTGCGTCATTGTTGTTGGTGTAGACAGCAGGGGTGTTGCGTCATTGTTGTTGGTGTAGACAGCATGGGTGTTGCGTCATTGTTGTTGGTGTAGACAGCAGGGGTGTTGCGTCATTGTTGTTGGTGTAGACAGCAGGGGTGTTGCGTCATTGTTGTTGGTGTAGACAGCAGGGGTGTTGCATCATTGTTGTTGGTGTAGACAGCAGGGGTGTTGCGTCATTGTTGTTGGTGTAGTTAGCGGCTCGCTTGGTGTAGTGACTAGCGTCTCGGACTTCCACCCAGAGGCGGGTTCGCGCCCACGCTCGGCGCATTAAAGATTTTTCACAAGCACTGAGTCGTTACCATCCCCCATGAGCAAAGGGATGGGGTAGTAGTACAGGACCCCAATGGAAATACGCCTAATCGGCCTTATTGAGCTATCCTTAGCTAGCTTAGCATGCGCTAGCTTTAAGAACTATTATTATTATTATTAGACAGCAGGGGTGTTGCGTCATTGTTGTTGGTGTAGACAGCATGGGTGTTGCGTCATTGTTGTTGGTGTAGACAGCATGGGTGTTGCGTCATTGTTGTTGGTGTAGACAGCAGGGGTGTTGCGTCATTGTTGTTGGTGTAGACAGCAGGGGTGTTGCGTCATTGTTGTTGGTGTAGACAGCAGGGGTGTTGCATCATTGTTGTTGGTGTAGACAGCAGGGGTGTTGCGTCATTGTTGTTGGTGTAGACAGCAGGGGTGTTGCGTCATTGTTGTTGGTGTAGACAGCAGGGGTGTTGCGTCATTGTTGTTGGTGTAGACAGCATGGGTGTTGCGTCATTGTTGTTGGTGTAGACAGCAGGGGTGTTGCGTCATTGTTGTTGGTGTAGACAGCAGGGGTGTTGCGTCATTGTTGTTGGTGTAGACAGCAGGGGTGTTGCGTCATTGTTGTTGGCGTAGACAGCAGGGGTGTTGCGTCATTGTTGTTGGTGTAGACAGCAGGGGTGTTGCGTCATTGTTGTTGGTGTAGACAGCATGGGTGTTGCGTCATTGTTGTTGGTGTAGACAGCAGGGGTGTTGCGTCATTGTTGTTGGTGTAGACAGCAGGGGTGTTGCGTCATTGTTGTTGGTGTAGACAGCAGGGGTGTTGCGTCATTGTTGTTTGTGTAGACATCAGGGGTGTTGCGTCATTGTTGTTTTGCAAACTTCCGAGATATTTCATTAGTAAGCATGAGTAAGCTCTCTTGCGATCCGAATCCACTGTCTCAAGAATGATAACTAGACTGTTTTGCAGGTGCGTTTGTACAGTGGTGCTAATAAGTCATGTCCCAGCTGTCATTACGTTTGGCTCGCTCTGTGATCTATTAACGTCTGTCAGATGTTGAATAGGGTGGGTAAGTGTAGGAACATGGTTGTATATCTCACTCAAAAAGAAGAAACCATGTGTAAATATTTCTGCTACCAATTATTGATCAAAACATAATTGGTGCCGAGACATGACTTATTAAGGGGAGATATCCACTTGAGGGACTTTTTTCTTGACCCCTTTCTCCCCCATGTTTATCCCCATTGCTTTTGAGATTTTAAGACGTTTGCCCCATTAGTTTGGTGATTTTTAAGAATTTCCGCCCCATTCTGTCAATTTTAAGACCTTTCGTGCCATTTAGGTGTCGATTTTATCCTGGCGAGCGATAGCGAGCCTGTAATTTAAGAGTAATCGGCCTTCGGCCGGGACATTTTTCTACCGAAAAATGTACAAATTTATCTTGAAAGGGGGTCAAGGGGGTGAAATTTTAAGATTGCTGGAGGAGTAGGAAACAAACTAGAAACCTCCCCTTAACCCGACTGTACACAGGAAGTTATGATTGACGTGTTTAGAGGTTGGATTAGAAAGTGTACATTTAGGAGTGCTTGTATAGGCTGTTGTGTAAGGGTGTTTATAAGGAAGGAAGGTAATGCAGCGGTCTTTTAAGGGAGCCCACCTCGCGTTTTTTCTCTTTCTTTCCCTCTCTCTTTGGCTTGTATTCATTCGACCCCATTCAGCCTACTATTTTAAGACGTTTACCCCCATCCAGGTGTCAATATTTTCCTGGCGAGCGTTAGCGAGCCAGCATATATATATTTTTGTTTTGACAGCAAGCTAAATTTGTACATTTTTCGATAGAAAAATTTCTCCGACGAAGCCGGATTTCTCCCTACAATGCTGGCTCGCTATCGCTCGCCAGGAAGAAATTGACACCTGGATGGGGATAAACGTCTTAAAACAGTTGGCTGAATGGGGCCAAAAGGATACAAGCCAGGAAAAGAGAGAAAAGGAAGAGAAAGATAAAAGAAGCCGGTGACCCCCTTTAATGGGTGTTTAACCCTTTCAGTACCAGCGACGTGTGTTATATTGTATTATAGCTGTATATAGACCATATTATGCAGCTTAGGAAGGATCTGGGGTAGTTTAAAAGGGTTGGTTGAGGTAGTTTGAAGCCTTATTATTGCCAGAGGTCCTTCCTAAGCTGAATAAACTCGTCTTATAGTTGCCCGAATATGATGAAAAGGACGTCCCCGGTACTGAGCGGGTTAAGTGTAGTTATAGATCATTATAATGAATATTAGGAGGGTTAAGATAATCATAATCTTCAAAGGGTTAAGGGGGCAGTGCTTGGTTTTTGGTCAATATATCTTTATTTATTTATTTTTGAGTTTCCTCGGTAGACCTCCATCAAGCTTAGAAAAACATCTCCTAGATTGTGGACATTGTGGATTTCAAGATAAATTTGTACATTTTTCGGGAGAAAAATTTCCCGGCCTAAGGCCGGTTCCTTCTAAAATTAGAGGCTCGCTATCGCTCGCCAGGAAAAAATCGACACCTAAATGGCACGAAAGGTCTTAATATTGACAACAAAATTAGGCGAAAAGTCTCAAAATCGCCAAACTAACGGAACGAACGTCTTAAAACCTCAAAACTAATATGCTAAACATGAGGGAGAAGGGGATACAGAAAAAGCGAGTAGTAGTTATAGATTATTATAATGAATAATAGGGGTAATTAGACATTGTGGATATATAACTAACACCCCGTTCTTAACATTAATCCTCAATTACAAACCCCAATGTACTTGACTAAACACTAATGAAAGCATATATATGGTCCTCCCGGGATTCGAACTCGGGACACCACACCCAGAACATAAGCACCTAAACCATTGCACCATTAATAGTTGCTGGTGGCAGGATGAAGGACTAACCAAATATTTAACCCTTTCAGTTCCAGGGACTTCCCTATTATCATGTTCTGGCAACTACTAGACGATTTCATTCAGCTTAGGAAGGACCTCTAGCCATAATAAGGCTTCAAACTACCTCAACCAACCCTTTTAACGACCACAGATTTATTCAGCTTAGGAAGGACCTCTAGCCATAATAAGGCTTCAAACTATCTCAACCAACCCTTTTAACTACCACAGATTTATTCAGCTTAGGAAGAACCTCTAGTAATAATAAGGCTTCAAACTATCTCCACCAACCCTTTTAACTACCCCAGATCCTTCCTAAGCTGCATAATATCGTCTAAATAAAGCTATAATACAATGTAACACACGTCGCTGGTACTCAAAGGGTTAAGCAATATTGTTACACGTGTACATTCTATCCACCAGAAATATCCCGTATTATTCCTGTAGGTTCTATATCGATGTTTACGGCTCCAACTTCCTTATAGTCTAAAGGGGATAGTACTCACTTTTTCTGGACCCCCTTCTCCCTCATGATTAGCATATTAGTTTTGAGATTTTAAGACGCTCGTTCTATTAGTTTGGCGATTTTGAGACCTTTCGCCCATTTCTTTGTCAATATCAAGACCTTTCGTGCCAATTAGGTGTAGATTTTTTCGTGGCGAGCGATAGCGAGCCCCTAATTTTAGAAGGAACCGGTACCGAAAACTGTACAAATTTATCTTGAAAGGGAGTCTAGGGGGCGTTTTCTAAGTTTGATGGAGGTCTAGCGAGGAAACTAAAAAATACAAATAAATAAATAAATAAATATATAGACCAAAACCCATGCCCTACCCCCTTAACCCTTTGAAGATTATGATTACCTTGAGGATCAGGACGCGTTTCGACAAGTTTATTCTGGCTATCATTATAAAAAAAAAAATAGACGATTATATTCGCATTAGGAAGGGTGTGTGTGTGTGTGTGTGTGTGGAAGTCAGGGGGTTGATGGGCCGTGTTTTTCTGGCCCCCCTTCTCCCTCATGTTTAGCCCCATTGGTTTTCAGATTATAAGACGTTCGGCCCATTAGTTTGGCGATTTTAAGACCTTTCGCCCCATTTATGTGTCAATATTAAGATTTTTCGTGTCATTTAGGTGTGGATTTTTTCATGGCGAGTCTTTGTTTGTCTGTCTCTCTCTCTCTCTCTCAAATTCTTCCAAATTTGAACAAAATCACCTGGCGATCGTCACTGTATTAAAATAATTCACAATGAGAATTAAGTTAAATAAGGGAAGGAGAGAGAGAGAGAGAGAGAGAGAGAGAGAGAGAGAGAGAGAGGTCACGATCTATCATCCGTGCTATCAAATTACACCTGATAAGTGGAAGGTCCAGTGTTGCCAATCTGTGGACATTTACAGCCCATTTGCTCTAGCCCTTTTTGAGTTACAGAAGTTAGGGTGGGCGGGTGCCCGACCCCGAAAGGGGTTGAAATAGGGGAGCTATCCCCCCGCCAAAGGCGGCTTTCTAGGGCCTTTCCTAGCTGATGCTGAGAGGATTGGGTTCTAGTCATGTGGTGATGGGCTGGTCTATCAGAGTGAGAGCTGAGCGATCTCTGCCATACCCATAGCTTACTCTGACTGTTCCTTTAACTTATATATTTTCTAGATCTCAAGTGACGGCGTCTCTTGCGTAGATTGACCTCCTAATCTACCAAGATTGGAAGCCAAAGCGTCACATCTTTCCTTTGCCCCTCAACTTTCTCTTCATAATTGCTGAGGGGCACAGGGCCCTGGGTGGGGCTTTGGTTTCCCGGGCGTTTCTGCGCCCTCCTCAGCTCCCCGCCATGGAGTGGCTTCAGTCACCCAGGCTTTATTGTGGTCGGCAGGGAGGGTTCTGTGGGGGCGCTCAGTTATGGCCTTGGCCTTGCTCGGGGCCTTGGGGCTGTTCGGCCAGGCAGCTTGGGGAAAAACAACAACAACAACAACAGAGGTTAGGGTTCACGATATTTGTCCTAGGTGTGGACATTTACAGCCCATTTGCTCTAGCCCTTTTTGAGTTACAGAGGTTAGGGTTCAAGATTTCCGGCTTACCTAATCGGAACAGACGTGTGTGATGGTGTCTAGAATTATAAACACTGATCAGCTGTTCACAAAGGGTAAACAAACCGGATCATTGTGTTGTGTTGGAGGTGTATTCTTGACCTTGATACAATGCCCACTAGATACCACCCCTGAATATCTATGTAAGGGGGCGAGCGTTTTTTAATAAGGGGAGGGTTGTTTTTTATCCCTAGCCCTCCATCAAGCTTAAACAAAATATCCCCAAGATATCTTTGATGCAAGATATTTGTTTAGGCGAAGTTTAAAAGAATCAACGGTGCTGCAGTCTATAACGTCTCGGGGAAGCTCATTCCACAAGTTGACAACTCGATTGAAGAAGAAATTCGTGTGAGTTAAAAGATTTACCAATAATTTTTCAACCGTTTCCCCGCGTGTAATTAGATAGGTCGATAGAGAAGTACTTACTAGCCTACAGTTCATATTGTCGATGCCTTTGATGATTTTGAACACTGTTGGAGAGAGAGAGGAAGCTGTTGGAGTGGCTTTGTTGTCTTGTAGGCCTACACTGTACAGTACAATATCTACCACCCCTAACTCCCCCTCCTCCCCCAGATAAAGTGACACATGGAGGGGTTCCTAGCGAAGATCGGGGACTTCGGGCGGTATCAGCGACGGACGTTCCTGCTGCTGATGTTGCCCGCCATTGTTGTGTCCATGCAGAAGCTAGCCTGGGTCTTCCTAGGGGCACGGGTCGATCATAGGTATAACCCCATGGACCTTATATGTGTGTTTGTGTGTGTGTGTGTGTGTGTGTGTGTGTGTGTGTGTGTGTGTAATTATGCGCCCATGAATTTACACTTTCTCCTCCACAATGCAGAACTTCTGCTTATCAGAATTCATTTATCCCCAGAGCTATTACTCTTTGGAATTCACTTCCCTCGAATTGCTTTCCACAAACTTACAATCTACAAATGTTTAAATCCAGTTGTTACAAACATTTTATGAATGGAGGATGCCTTTAGGCACATGGACCTTTTTGTTTTATCTGTGTTTTTCCTTCCTCCGTTCATTGTCTCTTAAAAAAAAAAAAAAATATATATATATATATATATATATATATATATATATATACATAATCAATTGTCCGTCAACAAACTTCCTCACACCTGTGTTTATTTTGTATTATTACTATTATTATTCCTGGAGTAACATATCACATATTTCCCAACTCATTCACTCTCTCTCATTCATACACACACACACACACACCCTTTCTCTCTCTCTCCCCCCAGATGTCAGCTATGGTGGGAGGAGGAGGAGGGTTCAGGGTTCCAGCTAAGTGAAGATATAAAGTCCTCCACGTTTCCCTGGGACCCGGTCGGAAATACCTACAGTCAGTGCTATGTCTACAGGTAAGTCAGAGATAATTGTCACTATATTGCATATAATCCTCTAAATTAAGCTAGAATAACCTAGACAAAATTATGTCACCCATATTGAAAAGGCTAAGTTGACCCCACTGCAAATTAAATTTGTAAATTTTTCAGAAGAAAAATGTCAGTTCCTCCTAAATTGCAAGCTCGTTTTCAATCGCCAGGTAATAATTGACGCCTAAATAGCTCGTTTTCAATCGCCAGGTAATAATTGACGCCTAAATAGCTCGTTTTCAATCGGCAGGTAATAATTGACGCCTAAATAGCTCGTTTTCAATCGCCAGGTAATAATTGACGCCTAAATAGCTCGTTTTCAATCGCCAGGTAATAATTGACGCTCGCCAGGTAATAATTGACGCCTAAATAGCTCGTTTTCAATCGCCAGGTAATAATTGATGCCTAAATAGCTCGTTTTCAATCGCCAGGTAATAATTGACGCCTAAATAGCTCGTTTTCAATCGCCAGGTAATAATTGACGCCTAAATAGCTCGTTTTCAATCGCCAGGTAATAATTGACGCCTAAATAGCTCGTTTTCAATCGCCAGGTAATAATTGATGCCTAAATAGCTCGTTTTCAATCGCCAGGTAATAATTGATGCCTAAATAGCTAGTTTTCAATCGCCAGGTAATAATTGACGCCTAAATAGCTCGTTTTCAATCGCCAGGTAATAATTGACGCCTAAATGGCACGAAAGGTTTTAAAATTGACAATAAAATTGGGTGAAGGGTCTTAAAATTGCCAAACTGATGGAGTGAGCGTCTTAAAATGTCAAAAGTAATGGGGCTAAACATGAGGGAGAAGGGAGTCCAGAAAGCCGCCCTTAAAAGGCATAGCGCATGTGGTCAGCTATCCTAATTATCATAAATGTTATAGGTAGCGCCAGCGAACTTGACAATAATCTGGACCCCTTAACTTCATATACCGGTAACTCAAAATGAATGAAAGCAATTGGGGTGACATTTCCATCATTTGGGAAGAGTCCACCAGGAAATAGGCGTGGAAATTTACAGCCAGTTTGCTCAAGGTCTTTTTGAGTTACGAAGAGGTCAGGGATCGAGATAATTGTCAAGTTCGTTGGCGGTACCTATAGTGTATCCTACAGTAGGCTATACCTCTTATGTGCAATAATAGTAGTCAGTGTTTCATTAAGGGGAGGTTCGTTGGCGGTACCTATAGTGTATCCTACAGTAGGCTATACCTCTTATGTGCAATAATAGTAGTCAGTGTTTCATTAAGGGGAGGTTCGTTGGCGGTACCTATAGTGTATCCTACAGTAGGCTATACCTCTTATGTGCAATAATAGTAGCTCATTTCATTGAGGGATTTTTTTCTTGACTCCTTTCTCCCTCATGTATAGCCCCATTGCTTTTCTATTTTTAAGACGTTCGCCCCATTATGTTGACGATTTTAAGAACTTTCGACCCATTTCTGTCAATTTTAAGACCTTTCGTGCCATTTAGGTGTCGATTTTATCCTGGCGAGCGATAGCGAGCCTGTAATTTAGGAGGAACCGGCCTTCAGCCGGGACAGTTTTCTACCGAAAAATGTACAAATTTATCTTGAAAGGGGCTCAAAGGGGTGTAATCTTAAGCTTGATGGATACCTAGAGACCAAACTAAAAACCTCCCCTTAAATGTAAAAAAAAATCAACTTTTGACATCGAAAAAAACTGTTAGGTTAAATGTAAATATAAATAAATAAGTGTTTATGACGGTGGTGACGAGAGGCATTTCCGAGCCCCTCGTGACGTAGGCTATATAAGGATATTGGGGTACCCATAGAATAACACAATAGGTCAAAGAGTGTCAGCATAAGCTTGATAATGAAATGTAGCAATAATGGCAAGCTATCGAATAATGCATTGTGAAAGTGAAAATCAAGATGGAATATTTTGATAGTTGGGCGAACGCTATGGTGATAGAATACCTGTGTACCTTTAGGGCCGCTATCATTAAGGGGAGGTTTTTAGTTTGTTTCCTACTCCTCCAGCAATCTTAAAATGTCACCCCCTTGACCGCCTTTCAAGATAAATTTGTACATTTTTCGGTAGAAAAATTTCCCGGCCGAAGACCGGTTACTCTTAAATTACAGGCTCGCTATTGCTCGCCAGGATAAAATGAACGCCTAAATGGCACAAAAGGTCTTAAAATTGACAGAATGGGGCGGAAATTCTTAAAATCACCAAACTAATGGGGCAAACGTCTTAAAATCTCAAAAGCGATGGGGCTAGACATGAGGGAGAAAGGGGTCAAGAAAAAAGTCCTTCAAGTGGAAACCTCCCCTTAAGAGGTGTGAGTGTTGCCATATGGATAGAGCTACCAATACGTATTTATTTATGATTAACGAAACCAAACTATGAATAATTGTATTGACAGATACTTAAGGATAGACAATTTTTACACTTAGGTGATATAAATATGAAATACTGCCTTCACATTACTTCATCACGTATGAAATATATTATCAGGTTAAGCTAGATCAAGGCAATATCAAAACATATTCGAATTTTGCGGTCTACCACGACCACGATAGAGCTGCCATCAACTTTCTCCTTAATATATCTTACATGGCTTTGTTTACTATTTGAGAACAACATTTATGGTAAACCAAGACAACTGTGCAGTATCAATCATTCTTTAACATGCTTTAGAGTTTAGACAGTGATAACATGGAATGAGATATTACATGAGCTATGCCCTTTAACTCTTTCCATGATCTGACCCCTACTTGTTGTAATCCCCCGTGACCTGACCTCTAACCGCTATAATCCCCCTCCGCAGCAATACGACGAACGCCACCACCTCGTCGCCCCACATCGAGACTGGCGGAGTGGAGGCATGCAAGGCCATGGTCTACGACACCTCACAGTATTCCTCCAGCGCCGTTATTGATGTGAGTTAATGGCAGATGGGCCGTTTTTCTGGTCCCCTTCTTCCTCATGCTTAGCCCCAATAGTTTTCAGATTTTATGACGTTCGGTTCATTAGTTTGTCGATTTTAAGACCTTTCGCCTCATTTCTTTGTCAATATTCAGACCTTTCGCGCTATTCAAATGTCAATTTTTTTTCCTGGCGAACGATAGTGAGCCTGTAAATTTGGAAAAACCGGCTTTCGGCCGGGAAATTTTTCTACCGAACAATGCAATGTACAATATAATCTAGGAAGGGGATCTAATGGATTTTTTGTTTAAGCTTGATTGAGGTCTAGGGAGGAAACTAATAAAGTATTATAAAAATACATAAATTATCAAATAAATACGCCCATCTCCCCTTAACGGCAGATTCGTATTTTTTTTCTTTATTTATTTATATACTAACAATTTTTGTTTCTTCTACCTCCATGACTTCTAGGATTATTATTTTTGTTACCAATAAAATATAGTCGTTTTCTTTCTTAAGCATAACACAGAAAACGATAATTTAATGCATAACTATAATATTATAGGTAGTCTTCCAATCTATCAATTTTTTGTTTCTTCCTTGGATCTGCACTAATCTTAAACAAATATTCCCCAAGACCTCCCTGCGAGATAAATTAATGTGAAGTATGACTCGGCCCAAGGTTGGTTCCTCCTAACTTGCAGGCTCGCTATGGCTCGCCAGGAAAAAATGGACACCTAAATGGCACGAAAAATATACAAATATATCTTGAAAGGGGGCCTAGGGGATGCTATTTTAAACCAAGAAACTAAAAAAAAAAGGATAAATAAATAATTACATAGACCAAAAAAACAAGCACTACCCCCTTAACTATCTTTAATTTTGTATTATCTTTTATCTCTTCATAGCGGTATCCGATTCAAATGACGTTCCTTAGGTATTAGGAAATCGTAATCTCTAACCTCTGTAACTCAAAAAGGGCTATAGTAATCGAGCTACTTTTTCTACCAAATAGGAAGACTTGGCCAGGTGTGGAAATTGACAGCTCATTTGCTCCAGCCCTTTTTGAGTTACCGAGGTAACGATTTCTGCCCAACCTAGAATGAACGGACTATAGTGAACCAGTGAGATGATTCCTATGAAGGGCTTGCTGGCAAACAATGACGCTAAATATGAATATTGGCAGTACGTTATTGATTACCGAGCCACTACTAAATATTAGGGTTTCTTACTTCCCTTCGAGACTCAAAGCTATAATCTACCTCTCCGACAGTTCGAGCTGGTGTGTGGTCGGGCCTGGCTACGAGCGACAGTCCAGAGCGTCTTCATGGTTGGAATGCTCGGCGGGTCCTACCTCTTTGGCGACCTCTCCGACAGGTGAATATCAGACGTAGGTAGATAGATAGATAGAGAGGAGAGAATGTGTGACTTCATGGTTAGGAAGTTTGGCGGCTCCTACAGCCCCGTTCACACACACGACATTGTCAACAAGACTTTAGCCGTCCTTGGTCGAGTTTACGGATTTTTGGGTCAGGAATCAAATGTGGGAGACCTTGCAGCGACCAGCAGTACCTGCAACTGAGACTGCTGCTGCGCCAGGCGTTCCTGCCTCTGCCAATATGTCATCGACAAGGAAAGGTAAGTCGTTCTCAATTGTTGGCGACTCCATGGTCAGATACCTAGGTAGGTTCACCTGTACCGATTATAGGAAACTTGTCTGTCTGCCTGGTGCCGGGGTTGGGAAGGTGTTAGAGGAAATAGATGACATCATGAAAGATATTGGAGATAGCCCCATTATCTGTCTCAGTACAGGGAGAAATGATGTTTGTAAAGGTAGGACTGAAGAACTGCTTAGGCAGTACAGGGAGGTGTTAGATAAAGTTAGGAGGAAGGGAGGCATACCTGTAGTACTGGTACACAGTATCTTGCCAAGGAGAGGGGTCAGGAAGGAATGGTCTTCTAGGGCAATTGGTATTATTTGTTGGCTGGAAAAATACTGCAATGAAAATGCAATCCCATTCCTCGATAACTGGACCCATTTTTATGCTAAGAACTAGTATGCACAGGACGGGGTTCATCTATCTCGGCTAGGGTTGGGAAATTTAGCTAGGTTAATAGATAGGTTGATCGTGGGGTTTTGCTGAAAATAAAGCCTGAAAACTAGAATAAGAAAAAGTGTCCAGATAGGGTTAATTGTCGTACCGGTACATCAGATAGAAATATAATAATTTTCAGTCACAGGATGGAAATTATATCAGCCTTGCTAGTAAAGGCATTGATGGTTATTATTATTATATGAGATGCCGAAGCCTCCAACCAAGGTGCAGAAACACCAACAAGATGAATCCACATGGGTTTCAGAACAAAGGACAATATCATAATCAACAGATGCCAATGTAAGATTCTTGATGTTCTTATAGAGACCACGGATATTGGAATAAAAGAAACAACAACTTGTCACAGGTTGTCTGCGAGGACCGGGATTATCTTCTATATCACCGGACAAAAGGAGAGGAAAAAAACAAAAACAAAAAAGTCGAAAGCAAAATACCATACGCAAAAACATAATGATGGATATACACAGGTCGACCCAGACGGAGCCATCACATCTGGGTAAGGTAAACAAAACAAAACCCAAAGACACCATATCCAGAGGGGAGCGCAGTAGCGGTAGATTTTAATTTTTTAAGAAAATTAGAGCAACCGAAAAAGAAGGCCAAATCTCCTGAATATCCACCAGACTCAGAAGTCTTCCTCATTGGCCTGCTAACCACAGTGAGGAAAAAAACAAGAGATTGCAGGAAAAGGAAGGAAAGTTGCTGTATAGCACCAAACAGCAGGGATGGATGAAAACGGACAATGGAAGACCTTGGTGCAGGCTATGGCAGCATCCTATACATCCATCATGGTAAAATACCATAGATTTGCTAGATGACCGTTGACTAAAATATAATTCATCCGCCCGTTGACAGGTATTGTATGTAGTCCTGCAGGGTGTCTAGCCACCCACCCTCCAAGTGAGAAGCCGGAGGGGGAGCCGGTTTAGTCGCCGACAACCCGACCATGAAACAGGTAGTATCAGATTACATGTTAATGATAGCAGGAAAACCTGACCTGACTCAATCAATACTGCTAATAGAAATATTGAAGGTAGCAATAACAATAGCGAATTAACAGATGGTATGCCTATAAGTGTTAGTCCCAATCTAAGGCTAAATCATTCAGGTTATCATACTAGAAACGAGGATAAGCGATATTGAACAAGGCAGTGGGTACGAAACTCTGAATTTACTACACAAAGAGCAGGAGTTTACGGAATAAAATAGATGAATTAAAAACAATAGTTTCTACTGAAAATATTGATATTATCATGATTAAAGAAACGTGGATGAACACGGAAACACAAGATTTAATTGCAGAGTATCAAATAAACAGATTTACTATGTATATATCGTGGATCGTCAAGGGAGAAAAGGCGGAGGTGTAGTAATTTGTGTCTCCAATTCGATAAACTGCTGCACTAGGTCAGATATCAAATTAGAAAGGAAAAGTGAAAGTGTAAGGTGAGAAATCAATTACAGAAATGACAGTGTTGTAATTGGCCTCATATACAGACCACCAAATCTAATTAGAATAGATGCTAAAATACTCTGGGATGAAATTGCCCGAGCCTGCCAGTCTAGTTAAGTTTGTATTGTAGGAGATTTTAATTTTAGCAGAATAAATTGGGGAGATAATACATGAGACATGGAATCAAATGAATTTCTAGAATTAGTTCAGGGCTGCTTCTTGACTCAACATGTAACTGAGCCTACTTTTCCTATGTTCTTATGTTCTTATGTTTGGCGCCCCATGCACCCAACATTGCCTTGACCTTACCCCTGCCGCCGGGTGACTTGGGCCGCCATTAATGACTATGGGATGACTGTGCAATGTTCTTGCAATGTTCTCAAAGTGTGTATGTCTCGTCATTCCAACAACCTACCCCTAACACACACGTCTATTCCACTAAACAATACTATTGCTGCTGCTACTACCACAGCTACTATTTTTTTGTTTTTGTTCTTTGCCAGACGCCGTCAATCCCGAGAAAGGGTGGCCATGAAGGTTAGGCGGTTGTCACGAATTGTCATCAATCTGTCCTTAACCCGTCCACTCCCAGATTCGGCCGTAAGCCAGTGTTCCTGAGCGCCATAGTCCTGATGGTGGTGGTGGGGGTGGGTCATGCTGTCATCCCCAACTACTACGCCTTCACCACCCTCAGGTTCATCCTCGGTAACTCACTCCAGGGCATCTTCCTCGTCGCCTATGTTATGGGTTAGTTCCACAGTGTTTTGGAATTGGTGGTGGTGTTTTTTTTTTTTTTTTTCATAGTTCAAGTGTTTTGGAATTGGTGGTAGTGGTAATTTTTTGGTATATATTTGTTATTGTTTTATTTATTTCATAGTTTCATCGCTAGACCTCCATCAAGAGTTGAACAATAATACCCCCAAGACCCCCCTTCGAGATAAATGTGTAAATTTTTTGGTAGATTTAAGTCCCGGCCAAAGACCTGTTCTTAAAGTATAGGCTCGCTGTTGCTCGCCAGGAAAAAATTGACACCTAAATGGCACAAAAGGTCTTAAAATTGACATAATTGGGATAAAAGGTTCTTAAAATTGCCAAACTCATGGGGCGAACGTCTTAAAATCTCAAAACTAATGGGACTAAACATGAGAGAGAAAAAGCAACTACTTCCCCCTTTTAAGTGTATATCAACCCATATCTTCCTCGTCGCCTATGTTATGAGCTAGTATTGGTAACTCACTCCAGGGCTTGCTGTATTCCAATATTCTACAATGACTAATACGTAAGCTAAATTTAACTTTTATATGAATGCTCTAAATAAATCATCGCTGATACCTGACTCCCCTCTAAGCTTCTCTTCTGCCTCTCCCTCCCCTCTAAGCTTCCCCTCTGCCCCTCTAAGCTTCCCCTCTGCCCTTTAAGCTTCTCATCTGCCTCTCCCCCTCCACTCTACAGCCCCGCTGGAAATAGTTGGCAAAATTCCTTGTGCGGTGGTGAAACGGGAGTGAAACCGCTTTATGTTTACTCACAAATGTTTTTTACTCTATTCTTTACCATGTTATTATAGCAGCTAAACTTAATTAGATACAGAAATTTGCCTCCGAAAAATGTTTATGATAATCTATCCCAGGCCGGTATTTGAAGGCGGGTCCCCCCACACACAAAGCGAGTACGCTACCATGTCGTTGTCCAACACCAAGACCAAGAGAGCAATAGAGGTACCCCACTTGGCCTGATCGGCTCAAGTATATTCCCACATCGTGTTTTCCGTTTAAGCTCTTGCCAAATTTTTTGGCTTTTATATCAAATGTAAAGAGAGCTAAAACTGTAGTCAGCTACTGCCAGCACAAGTGAGGTACCTTTATTGGTCTCACGGTAGAGTACTGGTCTTGTAACTAGCTGGTACCGTTTCAATTCCCCAGAAGCGAGGGTTGGGATTTTAGTGAGAAGACCAGTTCAGTATCCAACCCAGTTTGACTATAGTAACAGTTGTTGTTGTTGTTGTTGTTGTTCCCCAAGCTGCCTGGCCGAACAGCCCCAAGGCCCCGAGCAATTCCAAGGCCATAACCGAGCGCCCCCACAGAACCCTCCCTGCCGACCACAATAAAGCCTAGGTGACCGAAGCCACTCCATGGCGGGGAGCTGAGGAGGGTGCGGAAACGCCCGGGAAACCAAAGCCCCACCCAGGGCCCTGTGCCCCTCAGCAATTATGAAGAGAAAGTTGAGGGGCAAGGGAAAAATGTGACGCTTTGGCTTCCAATCTTGGTAGATTGGGAGGTCAATCCACGGAAAAGATGCCATCACTTGAGATCTAGAAAATATATAAGTTAAAGGAACAGTCAGAGTAAGCTATGGGTATGGCAGAGATCGCTCAGTTCTCACTCTGATAGACCAGCCCATCACCACATGACTAGAACCCAATCCTCTCAGCATCAGCTAGGAAAGGCCCTAGAAAGCCGCCTTTGGCGGGGGGATAGCTCCCCTATTTCAACCCCTTTCGGGGTCGGGCACCCGCCCGCTATAGTAACAGTTAAAGTAAGATGTTAAAGTTGAAAGTAAACCTCCGTTACATTAGTGGGAGTTCTGGCTCAAGAGTTTTACAACATCGGATACTTCACAGCCGCTCTACTTGCATAGTTTATCTCCTCCTTGTTCCATTAATCCATCATCTAGCCTACCTATCTGTGTAACTATAATATACCTATCTATCGGTCTAAACATCCATCTCTCTCCCCCACATCTATCCACCTCTCTCCTTCCCACAGCTATGGAGATGGTGGGCACAACCCGTCGTGTGGTAGTGGGGGTTTTGGCCCAAGGGTTCTACACCCTGGGGTACTTCCTCACAGCTCTACTGGCCTACCTTATCCCTTCCTGGCGGTGGCTACAGGTCGCCATGACGTTACCAGCACTCTTATTCATTCCTTATTATTGGTGAGCTTTTGAACCAGTTTTATTTTGCATTCTTGTATTTTAATTATTATATATATATTGTATTTTAGTTTGCTCCCTAAACCTCTATCAACTTTAAAAAAACACTCCCCAAAATCCCTCTACGTAATTGATTTGTACTGCTGCTATTTTCCCGCTATTTCTGCTCAATATACGTCACCCTAGCGCCATATCCGTAGTCTTGAGAGAATTGGAATGAGCTCCAATGAAAATATTAGGTTGAACTCTCCTTATATTAGTATCATTCCCTCCCTACCTTCTCATACCACACAGTAAATCGATCTATACTTTGCTTGTTTCGTCGGTGACTAGCCAACCCCCCACTTTACGCTCGTGAGCGAAAATACATGATTTCCTCCGTCTTTCAATCGCGACAACTGGATGATATTTACAGACATTATACAATGTTTTCTGTTTACAATACAGTATGAGTTGTTCAATGAAGATGAAATTAACCTCATATTCGTACCCGGTATATAGCCGTCACAATTAGATGAAGGGCCCTGTTTTTGTTGATTTTCAGCCTCTAAAACACCTCTCCATTGTACACACACCCTTCCTCAACCAATGCACTAAACGCACTGATAAAAGTATGGGTGACAAGCTTAGAACCTCCTGGAAGTGTCTAGCAACAAGCTGGGCGGGTTGGTGCAACCAACTCAACCAGTACTACCAGAACCTGTATGTACATTGGCTGCAGTGTTGGCCTATATTTACGACGGCCGCAGTGAAAGGGTTAAGAATGGAATATTTATATTCATGTAACCTAAATAATTACTATATTTAAAAGCAGTTAGTAATATTATATGAACGAACAATGAAACCACACATACACAGCACTGCAAAGTGTACTTAAAACAGATGGATTGCATGTATGTATATATTTAATATTTGCATCAAATGAATAACATATATTACCTTCACACACACATATCCTTGACACACACATAAACACATCCGTTACACACACACACACACACACAAATCCTTGACACACATACATACACACACAACCTTAACACACACAAAAATCCTTCACATACACACACACCCTTTACACACACACACACAAATCCTTCACACACACACACACACACATTAACAAACACCCAACACCAAGAGCCAGTTGACCCCTCCTGACCCTCTTGTACCCCCCCAGGATCATCCCAGAGTCCCCCCGTTGGTTGATAGCCAAGGGCCGCACCACTCAGGCCAGGGTGTTACTGGAGAAGGCCGCCAAAGTCAATGAAAAGGAGGTTAGTCATTGGCCTTTATTTTATTGTAGCCTATTCTTATATCGCTATTCTTGTAATATCTGATCTCGTTTCTTATCGTCTCATTTGAGTACTGTAGTGTAAAGTACTGTATACACTACTTCGTCTCCTCTCAGACCTTTCCTTGGCAACATTAAACGTGAGTTTGTTTATTTATTTATTTATATATTTTTCTCTCATTTACAGGATGAAGTATTGAAGTATTGTGGTGCTTACCTAATATAATATGGTCGCAAAATACAAAAATTTCCCTCCTAGACACCGAGACAATTGTTGTAACATCTATTTTACGATTAGCTCTTACAACAAAATTAAATAAAAAATAAATATAATCAAAAATATATAAATAATAATAATAAAACAATAATAATCGACAGGTGTTACATAATATAATACTAATGTTCCCAGGTAACCGAGGAAGCGATGGCGGAGGTTCTGAAGGGCAGCCAAGAGACCAAAGAAGGAAGGCAGAGCAATTTTCTTGATCTGTTCCGGCATCCCAACCTCCGCCGCAACACACTCAACATTTTCTTCAACTGGTAATTAGCTATTCCTAACCCTTGGCATGAGTGAAGCTAACTATCTCCTATATTCTGGCAAGGACTAATGCTCGACAATATTATTAATGTAGTTTGGATTCCCACCACACCTAAATTACCTCCAACGTACCTTGATTTGGGTCTGTATCACTCATTCAATCTTGGGGAGGAGACACTTGTTACAGCCAGCTTTGCATTTTGCCTCCTTCATTCACATCGAAAACAAAAAATGAAATGCAAATAACCAACAAATGTATCGACTCCCCAGGCTCGTGAACAGCGGCGTCTACTACGGGTTGTCCCTGAACACTGGAAACCTCGGCGGCAACCCCTACCTCAACTTTGTCATCAGTGGGGCGGTGGAGGTGCCCGGTCTGGCCCTCTCCATACTTCTGCTGAATAGAGTGGGGCGGCGTCTTCCCCTGGCCATGTTCCTAGCGCTGGGAGGCGTGGCTCTACTATCCACTTTGGCTGTTCCTGAAGGTAAGGTTACTCTCTCTATCTCTCTCTCTCGGGGGGGCGTGGCACTGCTGTCCATTATGGCTGTTCCTAAGCCATCATCTACATCCTGAGTTCCTAGATCTAGCCTGCGTTAATCCTTTCAAGATCCAATATGTGTTTCTTTTCTGTTTTCTGGCTTTTATTAGTTGATTTTATTCAGTTTAGGAAAATGTATGCATGTCAGAGGGTTGATTGAGATTGTCTTTACCCTTTTAATTCCCTCAGATCCTTCCTAACCTGTATACAAACGTGTTATATCCTCCAGGGGTCAACTAAAACCCTCCATACTTTCCTCAGATCTGCAGTGGTTAGTAGTGACGCTAGCCATGGTGGGGAAGATGTGTATCACCGCCTCCTACGCCATCATCTACGTCCTGAGTGCCGAGATATACCCAACAGTGGTGCGGAACGTTGGGGTGGGCAGCTCGTCTATGGTGGCTAGGATAGGGGGCGCTCTGGCTCCTTACGTCAATTTACTGGTGGGTGAAGCACAGACAGGGCTGGCTACGAGGTATGTGTCGGTCCTCATGGCTCTGGCACCAGGAATGTCAACAGTTCTCTCTTCCTGAACTTTGCAAGGTCCAGGAAGCTGAGGATTGGTTTCAGAGACCAGAATACCAGATCTACACCGGGTTTCATCATGAGAGGCTCAAGCATGAGGAGTGTGCAAGGGAGTATGCAGTGGCAGTCTCAAACCGGTTTGAATCACTTGGCTCCCTAGAGTATCCTGTGGAATTGTGGGAAAACTTCAAATGAGGAGCCATGTCAGCAGATGATGAATGCATTGATGTCAAACCGGGGTCAAAGAGAGGTTTTCTATCGGGTGACATGCTGGGCAAAATAGAAGAGAGTCGTACTACCAGATTGGATGGAGATCTGGGTCAGCTCAGGGCCTTGTCTCACAGAGCAAGAACTTACCTGAGGAGAGACAAAGAGTAGAGGTATGTCAGAGGAATCGCTGAGGAGGTCGAGGGACATTTTTCTTAACCTGTCTACAAATTACAGAGTATTTTCTGGAAACCTGACCCATTGCAAATTTTCAATCTTTGGCGATGGACGTTGTCTCTCCATATGCTTGTAGCTTTAATTCTTAAACCCTTCAGCACGATGACGTAGTTTTCATCATATTCTGGTTACCATTAGACGATATTCTTTAGCTTATAGTCTACCTCTAGGACTCAAAGGGGAAAATACGATCTCAATATCACAGGACCTTCTTAAATTGCATAAAATTGTATAATTTCAGCCAGAAAAAAAGTCAACTAGACATCATCGTGGTGAAAGGGTTAATTACCTATCTATCTAAACATATGTACTTATTATCACTATTGTCATTACCTATCTAATGCTCTCTCTACCTTTATACCACCATTTTCATATTTTCAGGGAGACTTTTGGACTCCCGCTCCCCTGCTGATATTCGGGAGCCTGTCGGTGGTCGCAGGGGGCCTCTCCCTCCTGCTGCCGGAGACCCTCAACCGCCGCCTCCCGGAGACCATCCAGGACGGAGAGAACTTTGCCAGGTATAGTCCGATCATTAGAAGTAGGCCTAAACTCCTGACCACTAACCTAGACGCATAAATGACTACGTCCTATTCCAAGTAAGTAGGCCAAAAATACTGACCACTAACCTACTCATAAACGACTATGCTCTATTCCAAGTTAGTAGGCCAAAAATACTGACCACTAACCTAGACTCATAAACGACTATGCTCTATTCCAAGTTAGTAGGCCAAAAATACTGACCACTATATCCTCTATAACCCATAAACGACTACGCCTCCTTTGATGATCTAAGACGCACTTGTCCATTTTATTTTGGTTATCAGTAGACGATTTTATGCAATTTAGGAAGGATATCTAGGAATTAAAGAGGTAAATAATATCTTAATTAACTCTTTACCTCCCACAAGTTCACCCTAAGCTGTATAAAATTGTGTAATGATAGCCAGAATAAATTGTCAAAATGCGTCATGATCGTCAAAGAGTTAAGTAGGCACAAACTCTTGATCACTAACCTCTATAACTCATAAACAATTAAGAGTAATCATGCTAATATTTCTACCATTTAGGAAGAGTCAGCCAGGAAATAGGTGGAGAAATTTACAGCCCATTTGTTTGACTAGAGTAATCAAGCTAATATTTCTACCATTTGGGAGGAGACAGCCAGGGAATAGGTGGGGAAATTTACAGCCCATTTATTTGTTATCCCTCCCGGGAAAGGCGCCGAGATTCTTAACTCATAAAATGGCACTCAAAACAAAGGAATATGTGATAAAGTGAGATAATTCCCCTCCATACCTTCTATCACTCCTCCACATGAGTCCAAACCCCCCCTTCCCCTCCCCCTCAATATCACCTATTTTTCCTCTTACTCCCCCTTTTATCGGGTAATTTTCGGCGCGAATTGCTCGCCCTCGGTTTCAGGGTCACTGGGGAGGCAGTTAGAGATCCTAGCAACAGAGAGACTTCACTTGCAAGACGTTAGTAGCGATCGGGAAGTGAGAGAGAGGGTATACTACATCTCTTCACATAGAACTGCACTGGCTGCCAGTAAGAGCAAGAATAGAATTTAAGTTGTGTTTGGTGACTTTTAAGGTTCTCAAATTTGGTGAGCCTAGGTACCTTGCGGAGCTGCTCAGGCGCCCACCGGCACACCATGGTGTAGTTGTGCGTCATGACAATGACCCTTTTCGTCTTGATAAACCAAGGGCTTTCCAGCAGTCTTCTTTCTTCGAGAGGTCATTCTCCTACATGGCTCCGAGGTTGTATAACAGGTTGCCGCTGTCCATGAGACAACTGAGTTCTGTTGAATGCTTCAAGAGACAACTTAAGACTTTTCTCTTTGAGAGAAGCTATGATCTTGAGAGAGGTGTCATGACAGATGGCTATAGAGTTTAGGCTATTTTGCCACTGCTAGTGATTGTTAAATGTGTGTTGTATATAAGCCTTCTTTTGATGCATTGATTTTGTTCTTTTTTCTTTCTCTTTTCGAGCGCTAGTGAATTCTTCGGAAAAATTGGCGCTTATGAGAAATAAGTAACATGCTTATTATTATTATTATTTACGTCGCACCAGACCTATCGTTTAGGTAGACCTATCGTTTAGGGCCGATAGCTCTAGCGAACGCGATAGCCGCCGATTCGACGAATCGGCGATCGAAAACGATTGCTGTTTTAGCTATCAGAGCGATCGGTCCTCAGAAGTCGATCGAATGATCGACGAGAATGTAAACAAACCATTTAAAGTTATTATATTGCTAATAATATAGATTGCGTATCGTGTTTCCCCTTCTTGAATACAATTTATGTAAATATTAAACACACTACGAAAAATAGGCGAAAAATAAACAATTCTTGTTGCGATGTCTTCTTCTTCTTCTTCTTTCTTGGGTCAAAGGGCTATTGGTATTGTTTACAAAGCTCTGGCAGACCGATCGGCGATCTGTGTCGTTCGGTAGTGAAATCGAAACACCGTTCTATCAAGCGCTATCAGACGAATCGGCGATAGGTTTACCGAACGCGCTCCAGCTCTCCCCTCCCGATGCGATCGGTCGGCAATAATACATCTTTTTCACCCCCCAAATACTATTCCCACTTGTTTTATTGCTGTTACATGTTAATATATTCATATTAAACGTAAAATAGGCGCATATGAATAAGTAATAACGATATTTATGGTAAAATGACGATTTTAGTCGGGAATGGACCAAAATATCTTCGCTTGGCGGGAGGGTTTGAACTACCATAGCTTCACCGTTTAAAGGTTGTCAAGGTTAACCCTTTCAGTGCATTATTTGATTTTATAACTAACTTATAATTCATCATATTATTTGATCTTATAACTGACTTCTAATTCATCATAACATTTGATCTTAATATCTAACATATAATCAAGCATATTAATTTATTTTATAACTAACTTGTACAGTAATATAAATTAATCATAACATTTGATCAAATAAATTCTATCTATCTATTGCCGGACGCCATGATCCCCAAAGGGGTGACCACGAACGAAACGCCCCCATGCACCTGTCCCCAGTCAGTCGACGCCCCTCCTCCCATCCAGCACCGCTTTCACGCATATACTTCTTGATTTCATCCTTCCACCTTGCTCTCGTACACTCTCTTAGTCATTCCCTCACTTCCCATACGTTCCACATGGCCAAACCATCTAAAGGTGTTCCTTTTCATACTTTCCAGCACATCTACATCTACACTACACCGCTCTCGTACTTCCTAATTCGTCGGTCTATCCCTCCATGTAACTCCGCATGCACTTCTCAAGTAACTCATTTCCACCCCTCTCACTCTTGGTTTTTGTCTCTCCAACAATGTCCATGCTTCGCTCCCGTAAGTCAATGTCAGGATTACCACACTGTCATGCAAGGAGTTCTTTACTTCCATGCTGACCACCCTACAGGTATAATTTCTTGTTACTGCTTTCAGCGTTCCTACAACCCTCTCCCGCAGTTCTTCATCCATACTCCCATCTTTACTCAGCACACTGCCCAGATACTTAAATGAGCTGACATTCTCCATAGCCTGACCATTCAACCTCACCTCACACTCTGTGGCTGCACCCCTTTCAAAGACCATAACCTGCTCTTCCCCGCATTTACCTTCAGATTCCGTTTTTTCACATACTGTACCAAATAACTTAAATTCATCATATATTACTGTCTTGATCTCATAAGTAACTTAGAACTCCTACTCCTGAACAGAAACGCAGAGAAGGAAGAGGGTGGAGTGGCGAAGGCAGATGTGAAATAAAAAGCAACTCAACGCTCCACTGATGACGTCACAACCCATGATTCTTGGGGTGGTATTCTTAACCCGCTCTTTACCAGTGATTTTATGCACCTTAGGAAGGATCTGTTGTAGTTAAAGGGGTAGATTGTAACCATTTGAAGACTTATCATTGCTATACAGGTCCTTCCTAAACTGAATAAAATCTATTAATATTAGCCAGAATCAAAATATAAAAAAGATGTCGACGGTGCAGTAGGGGTTAAACAATTCTTTCCCTTCGCAGCGTCGTTAATGGACGAAATAACTTGAAAAATTACGTTACCTTGAGAAATGGGAGTGTTAATCTGTATATATTCTCTGTAAACAACACTCGGTCTCACATTATTCGTTCGATATTAGGCGCTGTGAAGGGAAAGAAATGTAGACTACATAATACTGTACAAGGGTTAACCCTTTCGGTATTAAGATGCCTTTCTTTTAGGTTATTCGGGCTATTATTTGACAATACAGTACTGTACTGTAATTATTCGAAAGGGTATGCGAGATTTAAAAATAAAATGTATATGTATTTTCTAGTTCTACTTCCTATAAGCAAGTCAAACGAGATGAAGGAAAATAATTTCTTTGGTTTTCATTAGTTTAACCAGATCACCGAGTTCCGATCTGAAACTCTCACAGGACTGGCCCGAAGGATTAGGTGATAAGAAGATATATTGGGTCAAGTATTAAAATGGGCAGTATCAGTAAAAATCGGCAATAATATGGGGAGACATAAAAAGGTGATTATAAGTTAAAATGAGTGTAAAAGGGAGAAAACTTTAAGAAAATTTAAAAGTGTGGTTATAGAAAAAGAAGGGGTATCTGCTAAAATATCAGAATAAGATTTCATATCAAAATATAAGGACCTAGGGCGTGAATATGTAGGACATTCAATGAAAATATGTCGAATCCTGAGTTGCGTATCACAAGTAGTGCATTGAGGAACTGGTTGTGGAGGAGACGACATCAAGTAACCATAAGTTAGACGGGTATGGCAACTAGACTTCAAGATGGTGAGTGGGCCGAGACGAGGTCTGCCACATGTGAGCAACGGGTTTGATAAAACGTATTTTATTAGTAGGAGGTTGAGAGGCCCATACAGATTACCAACGTTGATTAATGGTAGGAGTTATAGAATATTATCCAATCTTCTATCGGCAGTTGGTTGCGAGTAACTGGCAATGCAACTACCTTACGTCTTTTGCTGCCTGATCAGCCAGCTCATTGCCTCTTAGTCCAACATGAGCAGGCACCCAGCATACCTGGACCAAACAATGTCAGACATGTAAAACGTGAAGGGAACGTTGTAATTTGGCAACAAGCCTAATACGCGGGTTGTAGCCACAAAGAGCCCAACTGCACTTTGAGAATCGCTACATATGACAAAATGCTGAGCGAGAGATTATGTCAACAGCAGCATGTATTGCAAACAATTCAGCGGTATAAACCGCCAACTGTATGGGGAGAGATATCTGAACTTGCCATCTATTGCCATCTATACTGATGGATCCAAATGCGATTCAGGTGTTAGATGTGCTGCCGTGTCTCAGGACCACCAAGTTCAGATATCTCTCCCCATACAGTTGGCAGTTTATACCGCTGAATTGTTTGCAATACATGCTGCTGTCGACATAATCTCTCGCTATCTCCCTCAGTGTTTTGTCATATATATACTTGGTAGGGAGAATTGTGTATTAGTTGGCTTGTTTAGTAGTGTAGCCAACAGGTGTCTGTGTGTGTGTTGCATTTTGTTTTTAAATTAAATAGATCAACATAGGATATCATGTATTATAGTAGTGACCATAACAAAACCATGTTCTATTCAATAAAATAATTTTATTTACTGCAGTTTTAAATTTACAACAGTATAATATAATTTCTTATAGATTATATACTTTAAAATACTATCAACACACAAGTGTCTGTAACTACTGTATAATCTAAAATTTATATCTGTACTGTACATATTTACCATCTACAATACCTAAATTGGTGATGGGCTGGTCTATCAGAGTGAGAACTGAGCGATCTCTGCCATACCCATAGCTTACTCTGACTGTTCCTTTTACTTATATATTTTCTAGATCTCAAGTGATGGCGCCTCTTCCGTGGATTGACCTCCCAATCTACCAAGATTGGAAGCCAAAGCGTCACATTTTTCCTTTGCCCCTCAACTTTCTCTTCATAATTGCTGAGGGGCACATGGCCCTGGGTCGGTCTTTGGTTTCCCGGGCGTTTCCGCACCCTCCTTAGCTCCCCGCCATGGAGTGGCTTCGGTCACCCAGGCTTTATTGTGGTCGGCAGGGAGGGTTCTGTGGGGGCGCTCGGTTATGGCCTTGGCCTTCAACGGGGCCTTGGGGCTGTTCGGCCAGGCAGCTTGGGGAACAACAACAACAACAACAGTACCTAAAACAATTAACCCTTTAAGGGGAGATAGCCAATTATTGGGTCTATTATTATATTACCTACACCAACCGACCTTACTCCTAAACTCAATTAATGAAATCAACAAATACATGTGGCAGTCCAGGGATTCGAACCTAGGATGCTCACACCGAAATTCAGTGTATTTATCCATTGCGCTACGAAGACAGTTAAAGAATGGTGGACAAGCCTACGATTTATTATGCAGTTTTGAATCCTGCATATCAATCTAAGCATGTACACACTTCCAACTACGCTATCATAGGCTATGGATAGATGGAGTAATTAATGGGGCCTTAACCCTAAGGAAGGCCTCTCTATAAACCTAAACTCAATTAATGAAATCAACAAATACATGTGACAGTCCAGGGATTCGAACCTAGGATGCTCACACTGACATTCAGTGCATATATATTTCATATTTCATATTTTATTATCTTTAAAATTTCCTCCCTAGATCTCCATCAAACTAATAAAACATCCATTAGAACACCGTTCTAGATAAATTTGTACATTTTCGGTAGAAAATGTCTCGGCCGAAGACCGTTTCTTCAAATATTTCAGGCTCACTCTCGTTTGCCAGTTAAAAAAATCAACACCTAAATAGCAAGAGAGGTCTTAATATTATCAAAGAAATAGGGTGGAAGGTCTTAAAATCGACAAACTAATGAGGCAAACATCTTAAAATCTGAAAACTAATGGGGCTAAACTTGAGGGAGAATGGTATCTAGAAAAACGACCCATCTCCCCTTAAATCCCGACTATCTATTGCCACCAATTATCATATTCGCCAGGATTCTAGTGGTACCAAAGAGTGCCCCGTCCCTCATTCTGGTTTGATATTTGGTGCAGCAGACTGTTTGAAAGGGCGGCATACTACCCTGCGAAGATGGGCTCGTCTGACACTTTTTGCAGTTCGACATCGAGGGCTCTCTTGAAGTTGTGTAACGAGACGCCTCGCATGTCTCTCACTCGCTGTGTGAATTTTTGAAGAATGGACCTCTGTGTGATAACCATGCCTCTCGCAACGGGCCTATAGCACGTAATTTTTTCATCCGAGGGATATCACATTCCCAGCCTCTCCAATCACTGAACTTCATGACTATCAGGGTGTGTAGATTTGGTGGTAAACTCGGTGATTTTTCACATGTATATTATTAGATATCATTCCCTTCTACACTCCAACGAATACAGCTTCAGTGATTTTAAACGGTCCCAAAAATGCAATCTTTTAACAAGAATATATGTGAGGTGAAGTTCCTTTGTACACTCTCTAGGTCATGTATTTCACCTACTTTGTATGGGGATGTTAATATGTTGCAGTATTCTAGCCGCGATAGCAACAGGGGTTTGAGGAATGTTCTCATAGACAATTCACCGCATGTTTTAAATGTACTGTACGTAGATTCCAACCTGTTAGCAGTTTCATCGCTGCAACTTTGACCTGGTAATGTTCTTTGAATCTCATATTTTCAGACATTAACACCCCAAGGTCCTTAACACCACCTTGACATTGTATAATGTGATTGGATTCTATTATGTAATTTGTGTTCCCTTTCACAGAATTCTCCTCTCCGTATCTTATGAATTGGAAGTTTTCTTCAATAAACTGCACGTTGTTTTCCGTGGTCCACTGGAACACTATATTTATGTCATCTTGTAGCCAGTCCGTGTCTTCCTGTGTGTTTATCATCAGACTTAGTTTTGTGTCATCTCCAAAGGAAGATACTATACTTTGTCTTGTGTTGGCATCTATGTCATTACAGTAATTTATATGAGGAAGAGGAGGGTTGCTGGCATTGTTCCTTGGGGAACTGAGCTTTTGACATCCAAAGGCTCAGATGTGGCTCAGTTAACTGCTACTCATTGCCTCCGGTTTACGAAGAAGTTATCTCGACAGCCTTTATAGTCAAGGAATTCGCCCTGACTGTTTATTCCATGGAGCCCGGATGGTCTCAACTAAGAACATAACGAGTTTATACCGCGCCCCTCGGATGGTCTGAGTCACCCGCTCTATTTCAACTTTTAAAACCCACTCTAGAAAGCTTTGTTTCTGATGCGAGAGGTGCACACAACAACACACCCTCAGTCAGTATTCCAGCGGACACCATGTTGCAAGCACTGCCTAAGCTACCCAATCCATGGATTTCGGCCGTTTGAATCGGTGTACGCAAACAGTGGTTAGAATAGTGAAATACTAATTAACAATAATCACTAATCAATAAAAAATTATCAATAATTGATATTTTCATGATTGTTAAAAGCTGAAGTCGTATGCTGGCCAAACATTCGAGCGAAATCATGACAAATAGGGTAAAACTATCCTCATATTTTCCCCATCAAACCAGGACAACTTGGTGGGTTGGGTTATGCCTACAGTTCCTATAGTCTATTCGCTGTAAGTAGGCGAGAAATCATGACTTCTAACCTCTGTAACTAAAAAACGACTAGAGTAAACAAGCTAATATTTCTGCCATTTGGGAAGGGTCAGCCAGGGAATAGGTGTGAAAATTTACAACCCATTTGCTCTAGCTCTTTTTGAGTTACAGAGGATAGAGTTCATAATTTCTCACCTACTTACAGCGAATAGACAATAGTAAGGGTGGGATTGTTATGTTTCTTGGGTTTAATGTGTTTAGGGGGTCTCCAAGGTTTGTTATGATGGAGTGGTTTTGTTTTCGTTGTGTTGTGTTGTCCCTGTTCGGGCTCTGTCTCGAGTCTTTCACGCACGTGTGGACGCAGGAGTTACCAATTAGCAATCATAAATAGAGTTCTCTCAATCTTATAATTACCTCTCCAAAATTAGTTTTCTGCCCACACCTAACTCAAAGACAACTGCAGAGGTTGAAGTAACTAAACTAAAGGTTTATCAACACCCCTGATGGTCACAAAGGCTTTAAAATATCTCGGAATAGGCTCAAATCGCGTCCTGTGCGTGAAAGGGTTAAACATAGAAATGCCAAATTAAGGACAGTTTTCTACTGCGTACTGAGAAAAGTCCTTTGAACCTTTCCCACAACCCCTACACATCATGCTATCAGAGAACAACCACCCAGTGAACCAACCCCTTCAATACAATGATCTCTTTCATTTTCATCTTGTTATCATTAGACACTTTTATTCAGGTTAGGAAGGAACTGTAGGTATTAACACCTAATGAGCGGCCTAGGCGGTAATTTATATGTACCGCCCAGCGGGGTGTTTTTACCCTAAATAGGGTTGTTTACGTGATAATTTTCATGCCTAAATAAGACCCAGAGCGTAAAACAAGTATCTATCCCTGAAAGGGCATAAACAGAGCTTTCCAATGACACCCCAACCATCCTTGTACGACCGCTAGTTTTCTTGCAATGATCGCGCAACACGAGTGCAAAAAACATGTAATTAGGTAGCTTCCCTACATAATTCCCTGTGTAGCGAGTGCGTGAGGGTGGGGGAGGGTGGGATTCATGTCAGTAGGTCCACCGCGGTGGCCTGGAGCAGTCATACGCTTGCTACTCTCCTGCCACCACTTATCTCTCTCTCTCAGCAACATTACGTGCTGAAAATGGCACACGACATAAGTTGTGAACCGCCACTTAGTCCAAATTTCTTTCACACGACATAAGTTGCGCGCCGCTAATAAAGGGTTAAAGTGTATATAAACTATCTCAAACAACCAATGGACTTCCACAGATTTGGACAAAGTTGAATAACATTTTCTAAAGCTATCCAAAATAAAGTGAAGAAATGCATCCTCGTGCTAAAGAGGTTAACTGAGCTATTTTCAGTTACAAAAGAAAAACAACTAATTACACCCGACCTACCCCTAGCTCCAACACAACATGGCTTTAGGCCACTGCACTCCACAAACACTCTTCTCACAGACATTACACAAAGAGCTTTTGACGGCATCAACTCAGCTAGACCACCACACAGATCACTATTAGCCACACTCGACATTAGTAAAGCCTTCGATGCCATCCCCCGCCACAACCTAACAAACAAAATCTACAACACAAACATGCACAACAACACAAAAAGGTGGCTGGCCAACTTCCTAGCAGGCAGATGTGCACACGTATCTTTTGCCGGTCAGTCATCTAAAATCAGAAACTTTCCAAACGGAGTCCCACAGGGATCCGTCCTATCACCCGCACTCTTCAATCTGTACATGCACGATATAACTACACCCAATACTCCCCAAATAAACTTAGCCTCCTATGCAGATGACATAACACTCACATGCACACACCATGACCCAAGAAGAGCAACAGATCTCCTTCAACCCTATCTCAACACACTACATGGCTGGTGCACTACAAACAGACTGAATCTAGCCCCAGCCAAATCCACCGCAACCCTGCTCACAAGCTGGACAGGTGAACACGAATACATCCCTCAACTCACCATAAACAACACACCCCTAACACATACACACACACCCAAAATCCTAGGAGTAACATATGATACTCATATGACATTCAAACAGCACACCACAAACATTAAAAAGAAACTGACACCCAGACTTAACGCCCTCAGGTCATTTGCTCACACAAAATTTGGACACAACAAAGAAACTACCACCACAGTATATAAACAATACATAAGATCAGTAATGGAATACGCAAGCCCAGCCTGGGCTTCCAACCTAGCTGAAACACATCATAAGACCTTACAGACTATCCAAAACAAAGCCCTGAAGATCATTACAGGCTGCACAGCTACTGCACCCACAGATCATCTACATCAAGAAACCAAAATCCTCAAAGTCAAAGACCATCTGGACACGAGAGGCACTCAATTCCTGGCAGCAGCCTCCACGAACCAAGACCACCCACTAAACTACATGGCAACACACCCACAGACACCAAGAAATATCAAAACAACACCCAGCACACGGTATCACACACAGTTATTGTCCTCTCTCCCTCCCTGCCCACGCCGAACCAACTTCCAGAAGCACATCCATACTCATATCTCTCGCCAATCCATCCACTCACTCACAGACAACACGCAGCTGCATGCACGACCTCCCGAAATCCATCCTTCCGAATCCTCCCTCCCTCGCGAGGACAGAGTCCACCTGGCCAGGCTGAGATGCGGACACCATCCAGCTCTCCTGAGCTATCAGAAGAGACTGGATGACTCCGTTGCCGACGCCTGCCCGGGATGTAACACAGCACCCCATACCATTAAACACATCATAGAAGACTGCATTTCACACAACCACTTACGCCAACAACACAACCTACACTCAATGAGAGCTCTGTGGGAAAGCCCGATCGTGGCCATGGCCTTCCTCAGGGACTCGGGGCTGTTCGGCCAGACAGCTTAGGGAACAACAACAACAACAACAACAAAAGAAAAATGTGACGCTTTGGCTTCCAATCTTGGTAGATTGGAAGGTCAATCCACGGAAGAGACGCCGTCACTTGAGATCTAGAAAATATATTAGTAAAAGGAACAGTCAGAGTAAGCAGAGATCACTCAGTTCTCACTCTGATAGACCAGCCCATCACCACAACAACAACAACAATACCTGAGAAAGTAGCTATACAGTAATTTAACCCATGGAGTACCGGTGACGTCCTTTTCAATATGTTCTGGCACCTATTAGATGATTGTATTAAGCTTAGGAAGGACCTCTAACCATTTAAAAGCTACAAACTATCTGAATTAACCCTTTTAACTAAGAGTGATCCTTTCAAAGGTGAATAAATTAGTCTAATAGTAGCCAAAATATAATTGAAAAGGACGTCGCTGGTACAGAGTGGGTTAAAATGATCTCTCTTTCATATTGTCGTCCGAAAGACAGAGAACAATCCGGATTCTCTAACTTCCGGAATTTCCCCTCAATTAGTCTGAAAGAGAGAGGCTTTACTGTACAGTATATACAGTATATTAGAATGTGACGTATTAAAAATAAAATCCGTCTACTTTCGAGGAGTGTCATAATTTAACCAGCGGCAAAACCTCCCCACAACGAGCATCCACTCTAAACGACAGGTGCTTGTCAGCTCGGGTCGGACCAATGTTGACAGCGCACATCTTCAGGCCAAGTTCAGCTCCTGCTATGATAAATCTGTTAGGGAGAAAAAGTTAAATTCAATACAATGGCGTCATTTTCACCTTATTCTGGGTATTCTATGTGACTACACATTACTCAGCTTAGCAGGAACCTCTAGGAATCAAAGGGGTGTAAACTACATCAATTAACCATCTAAATTCCACAGAACCTGAAAAATATGGCTTCACACTAGATAATTCTACTCAACACAGGAAATCTCTAAAAAATATAAAATTTTAATACAGTACTGTACATACAGTATATATAATTATATACTGTACATACATACACAAATTTAAAGATTGAGTGCTCCACACAACGCACGGTTCCAATCTCACGTGCTAATTAAAATGTAAAACTTGCAAACTAAACAAACCAAAACTGGGACAAAGACAATATAAAGTCAAATTAACTTATCAAAATCGCTATGTGGAAACAACGCTTACTAAAATAAAATTTATGAAATAAAAGAACACAGTCCACCACATAGGGTGTACATTACTACATGAGCAAGTTAATCTGACAGCGCGCCAGGCAGCCCTGTTCAGAGCTGCCTCAATTGCCAGGTTTCCTAATTCAAGATCAGACCATATGGTCTGATCCCACGTCTTTCTTGGTGACCCTTGGTGCAGCTCCTTCCACATTCACAGACCTGTATCTCTCCACCCAACTTAGTTCATCCATCCTAACCATATGTGCATGGGGGCGGTTCGTTCATGGCCACCCCTTCGGGGATCACGGCGTCAGGCAATAGATAGATAGATAGACCATATGAGGAGGTCCGTGCCAGAGGGGCCAACTCGCCACATTTTCAAAAACAGCGCTCTAGCCGGTTCCCGCTCCGTGAAATTCTTGGGAATCATCTGGCAAAAAAACATCCGACTTTCGTCCTTATAGCAACTGCACATAGGGTTGAGCGTCCCTTGTTTTTGCCGTTTGGCAGACCGTTTATGGGTGTGAATCTGGGTAGACAGAGGGGCCAACTCGCCAACGCGCTCAGCCAATGAGAGCGCGGCTACGATGTGGGGAATTAAATGGCCGCCCGCCCGACCACTCACAGGCGCTGTACGAGACGTGCTTCAGTAGTCACGCTCAAACCGAGTTAGAGTCAACACACGAGTGACTACCTCCGCTACTTTAAACATCAATAACTCCAAACTCTACTCGTGGCGAGTTGGCCCCTCTGGCACGGACCTCCTCATATGTCCAAACCATCCAAGCCTACTAGTACGCATCTCATCACTGATACTCTTGATGCCTAACTGTCTCCTCAGCTCTTCACTAGGTATCCTATCTTGCAGTTTGGCCCCACACATCCATCTCACCATTCTCATCTCATTACATTCTATTTTGTTGATATCATCCACTTTGACAGGCCATGTTTCTGAAGCATAAGTCATTGCGCTTCTAATACAAGAAGCGTACACCTTACCCTTCAGCCCCTTCTGTACCGGTGACGTCTTATTATTTTTTGCTTGCTATATTTAGACGATTTTATGCAGTTTAACCCTTGTCTAGTGGGGTGTTTTGGGCTCATTTGGGCATATTCAGGCCCTCCTGCATGATAAATCAAGCATCTGCATGAAAACAAATTATTTAGCAAAAAACTAGGCACTAAAAGCTTCAAAATGAGACCAGAACGAGCTACGTAGCACTCATGGTTTTCTTGCAGTGGTGCCACGAACATGGAAGTTTAGCATATATCGGTATATTTTTCCCAGCTATGCTCACTACTGGCTACACTGCCGGCCTCTCGAGAACACAGGGAACATGAGTTAATGGGCGGCAGTAAGCCCTGGGAGTCGGCTGTCTGGCCCGCTGCGCTCCCGGCCATTTGCACTCGATTTTAACCCTTTAAAAGACTTAATAATGCTCCTAACTTGCTGCAAATTGGTGCACGACTTAAGTCGAGCGCCGCTCTTTAAGGGTTAAGAAGGATCTGTGGTAGTAAAAAGGGTTAAGTGAGATAGTTCGAAGCCTATTAATTGCTGGAGACTCTATTTAAACTGAATACAATCGTGTAGTAGTAGCCAGAATAAAGTAAAAGGACGTCCCCGGTACTGAAGCGGTTAAGGGGAGGTGTTTAGTTTGTTCCCTAGATTTCCATTAAGCTTAGAATTATACCCCCTAGACACCCTTTCAAGATAAATTTGTAAATTTTTCGGTAGAAAAATGTCCTGGCCGAAGGCCACTTCCTCTTAAATTGCAGGCTCGCTATCGCTCGCCAGGAAAATATCGACACCTAAATGGCACGAAAGGTCTTAAAATGGGGTGAAAGTTCTTAAAATCGCCAAACTAATGGGGCGAACGTTTTATAATATCAAAAGCAATGGGGCTAAACATGAGGGAGAAAGGGGTCAAGAAAAAAATCCCTCAAGTGGAGATCTCCCCTTAAGGGAAATGCAACAATATACTGAACAGGGATATTCTGAAAGAGCCTGTATAGGACATTGATAAGATGATAGATAAGGAAAGTAAATATGCTAGTGTTTTATTCTGAAAGAGCCTGTATAGGACATTGATAAGATGATAGATAAGGAAAGTAAATATGCTAGTGTTTTATTCTGAAAGAGCCTGTATAGGACATTGATAAGATGATAGATAAGGAAAGTAAATATGCTAGTGTTTTATTCTGAAAGAGCCTGTATAGGACATTGATAAGATGATAGATAAGGAAAGTAAATATGCTAGTGTTTTATTCTGAAAGAGCCTGTATAGGACATTGATAAGATGATAGATAAGGAAAGTAAATATGCTAGTGTTTTATTCTGAAAGAGCCTGTATAGGACATTGATAAGATGATAGATAAGGAAAGTAAATATGCTAGTGTTTTATTCTGAAAGAGCCTGTATAGGACATTGATAAATGATAGATAAGGAAAGTAAATATGCTAGTGTTTTATTCTGAAAGAGCCTGTATAGGACATTGATAAGATGATAGATAAGGAAAGTAAATATGCTAGTGTTTTATTCTGAAAGAGCCTGTATAGGACATTGATAAGATGATAGATAAGGAAAGTAAATATGCTAGTGTTTTATTCTGAAAGAGCCTGTATAGGACATTGGTAAGATGGCTCTGAAAGAGCCTGTATAGGACATTGATAAGATGATAGATAAGGAAAGTAAATATGCTAGTGTTTTATTCTGAGAGCCTGTATAGGACATTGATAAGATGATAGATAAGGAAAGTAAATATGCTAGTGTTTTATTCTGAAAGAGCCTGTATAGGACATTGATAAGATGATAGATAAGGAAAGTAAATATGCTAGTGTTTATTCTGAAAGAGCCTGTATAGGACATTGATAAGATGATAGATAAGGAAAGTAAATATGCTAGTGTTTTATTCTGAAAGAGCCTGTATAGGCCATTGATAAGATGATAGATAAGGAAAGTAAATATGCTAGTGTTTTATTCTGAAAGAGCCTGTATAGGACATTGATAAGATGATAGATAAGGAAAGTAAATATGCTAGTGTTTTATTCTGAAAGAGCCTGTATAGGCCATTGATAAGATGATAGATAAGGAAAGTAAATATGCTAGTGTTTTATTTGTCATGAGCGCCAATTGCCCACTTGCGAGTTTCAGGCTATAGGGAAGTTGGAGCCGTGAGCATCGATATTAAAGAGAAATGCAAAAATAATGTGTGTTTCTGATGGACAACATATTATGTATTTATAAATGTGTTATGACCGTATTATGTATTTATATGTATTATGACCATATTATGTATTTATATATGTATTATGACCATATTAGTATTATATATGTATTATGACCATATTATGTATTTATATAAGTATTATGACCATATTATGTATTTATATATGTATTATGACCATATTATGTATTTATATAAGTATTATGACCATATTATGTATTTATATATGTATTATGACCATATTATGTATTTATATATGTATTATGACATTATGTATTTATATATATGCCATATTATGTATTTATATGTATTATGACCATATTTATATGTATTAGCCATATTATTAATATGTATAGGACAATATTGATTATGACCATATAGACCAATATTGATAGCCACAACTTTAACTTCCTTATAGACCAATATTGATAGCCACAACTTTAACTTCCTTATAGACCAATATTGATAGCCACAACTTTAACTTCCTTATAGACCAATATTGATAGCCACAACTTTAACTTCCTTATAGACCAAAATTCGCAAGTGGTCAATTCTCCAAATGGATTCACGAGCGCTCACATTTTCCGTAATATTTTCCTTTGTATATGTCTATCTTTCAAGTACTGTAGACGAAGCATGGAAAGCTATTAAAATGTAAAACTTGCAAACTAAACAACCAAAACTGGGACAAAGACAATATAAAATAAAATTAACTTATCAAAATCGTTATGTGGAAACAACGCTTACTAAAATAAAATTTATGAAATAAAAGAACACAATCCACCACATAGGGTGTAGCCTACATAAGAGATTCCATGATGAAAGCAGCTGAAAAATTATGTAGCAAGAGAAAAGTTAAAATGTGGAAAAAGAAAACTAACACATGGTTTAGTAAAGAGATATAAAAAATAGTGAAAAAAAGAAAGAGCTGCAAAAGAGTATGCTAAAAATAATACCCCATACATTAGAATGGTAGAGTAAACTTCCGTTAATCCGAAGGGCAGCGGACCGGCCCTCGTTCGGATTAGTGGATTTTTCGGATTATCGGACTTTACCCCTATGAACCTGTGTATGACGAAAACATTGAGGCATTAGGCCACCCAAATGACACAATGGTGCACACACACATATCATATGTTCATGAAATCACTTCAAAAGTTTACCATTGTCATTGTAGCCTATTACCTACTTCAAAACATTCAGATTAATGGTCAAAGGAATCTGCTGATATAAACGTACACCATATGTCCGCATCGTCTTCTTCTCCTTCTTCCGTCTACTAGCGAGTTTGTCTTGCTCTTGAAGATCAGATCAGATGTGGTTCGGGAAGTAATGCCTTAACAACGGCACTTCCCTGAGAGGTTCTTGTAATTTTCCTTTTGTGATTTTCCTTTTGTGACGTGCTCTGTTATATTATATTGTATTGAAAGCACCCTTGTCTTGTTGTCTTGAAAGCACCCTTGGGATGCTCCGATCACTGAACTATAAATAGTAGCGTATCGGAACGTCCAAAGGTGCGTTTTCAAGCTCAAGAAAGGTGCATTTTCAAGCTCAAGACTGAATGCGCTTGCAGAAAATGCGGTGCAAGCCAGTAGCGCATCGGAGCGTCCCAAGGATGCGTTCAAGAGCAAAACAAACTCTCTAGCAGACGATTGTGGTGTTTACGTTTATATCAGTAGCTTCCTATGACCATTAATCTGAATGTTTTGAAGTAGGTAATAGGCTACAATGACAATGGTAAACTTTTAAAGTGAATTCATGAACATATGATATGTGTGTGCTCCATTATGTGTCATTTGAGTGGACTAATGTCTCAAAAAGGGGACTTTGGGACTTCTTGAATTTCCTGCCAAAATATAAAGTACGTGGGCGAGAGTAAAGTGGGCATTCAACAAGAATATGACGTATGGAAAGAGGAACATAGCTAGGCGTATATTCAGGTCTGTGTGGTCAGTATACAGTATGTATGTATGTACATACTCAGGTACATACCCCATTGCTGGGGGTGGCCGACACGAGACAGAGCTCAAACAGAAATAATAATAATAATAATCTGGTCTTTTATTTCTCGCAAGCACCAGTTCTTCCAGAGGAATTCACTAGCGCTCGTAACACATTGCACCACAATCAAGATGATGATGATGAGGATTTGAGATTTTATACTAGCCTACTGAGCGAATGTCACTTATAAGGCTAGGAGACCATTGATGTGTTGAGAAAGTGGGGGGACAGATCAGAAACAGGTCAGTCAGATTTCATTGAACATATGTATAGCGTTTAGAGAAGTGCGGATCGGAGCAAAGGTAGGAGTATCGCATAGCAGTGCAGGAAGAGTTTTGTTACGAAGATAACGCCGCCGTTCATAAGCGTAGGTGCGGTACTCGCACAGCAAATGGGCGACAGTGAGAACAGTTTGACAGTGAAGACAATAAGGTGGTGGAGGCCTAGGCGTAGTCATTAAATAGCCATGTGTCGCCTTGGTATGGCCAATGCGAAGGCGGGTAAGAACAACCTGGTCAGCGCGATCAGTATAGGGGGGTGATAACCATGGGGAGACATGGTCTTTGAAGGAACGAAGATGGATAGTGGAAGGGAGGTTATACCATTCCTCATTCCATGCAGTACGGACCCTGGACCTGAGCACCGGAAAGACATCAGGGAGACGAAGCAATGTGTTCTCAGGAGTAACACGCCTCTCTAACTTAGCAAGAGAGTCAGCACGTTCATTTCCATCGACCCCTATGTGGGCAGGGATCCAACAGAGTGTTATGCGTCGACCTGCAACCAGAAGGCCATGAAGGACGTTGACAATTTCGCGAACGAGAGGGTCGCAGGGTGCAAAGTAATTCAAAGCCTGTAGCGCACTCATGGAGTCGCTACAGACGACAATGTGTGGGACATTGCAAGGAAGACCCTGTATCATATTAAACGCACCCCTGATAGCCAATAGTTCAACGGTAAATACGGAGGAAAATGGGTGCAATGTGCGTCAATTCGTGCCAAATTCCAAAACAGCAGCACAGCCTACCATACCATCTTTCTTCGAACCATCTGTGTAAATGAAAACAGCAGGGCGATGTGCAAACAGGTGGTTTTAGGCAAGAGTACGTAAGATTAGTGGGTTACTAGATTTGCTGATCGATGATAGGTGAACGCAAAATACAGGGCGATGCAGGCACCAAGGTGGCACACAACATCCATCCTCTGAAGTATTCGGGAACTGTATATTGTAGATGGAAAAGACTCTGGGCCACAACGGGGAAAGATGGTGACAGACACGCAAGTGGATCGTCAGAATGGAAATACGTAGTTATAGTGGGCGATGACGATAATTGGAGGGCTGAGCGCATTATAACTAATTGACGATGATAGCGGAGGGGCATCTCACCAGCCACAGCTAGTAAACTACTAATGCGGGAAGATCGAAACGCACCAGAGCTAAGTCTAATTCCTAGGTGGTGGATGGAGTCGAGTCTTTGAAAAACCTTGGGGGAAGCAGTACCGTAGATCGGACAACCATAGTCAAATACCGATAGGATAATGGCTTTGTAGAGGAGAACCAAGGTAGGTCGATCCGCCCCCCACCGGACCCGAGCGATAGTCTTAATGTTCATGCGCTGGAGACAACAAGCTTTTAGACTATTGACATGATCAATCCAATTAAGGTGGGAGTCAAAGGTCATCCCAAAAATCTTGACGCTGTCGAAGAAGGGGATGCGTAAACCCCCCATTCGGAGGGCAAAGGACTGACCGCGTAAGTGACGTTTATCGCGATAAAAGACCATGGCTTTAGTCTTTTCAATAGAAATCTGGAATCCGGCTTTGGATGCCCACTCGTGAATGTTGGTCAAAGAAGAGGTCAGTCGACGTAAAATGTGGGGTAAGGTGGGGAGGTGTAGTAAATTGCAAAGTCATCGACAAAAAGACTGTGAGAGACTCCCACAGAAAGGCATTTGGAAATCTCGTTAATGGCAATTATGAAAGGCGTACCACTGAGGACACAGCCCTGAGGAATACCAGAAAGGAGAGGCATGCAGCGCGATAGCTGGCCACCCACCTTGACCTGAAAGGTACAATCGGACAGGAAAGCCTTGAGAAATATAGGCAGGGGGTCCCGCATGCCAGAGTCATGCAATATTTTAAGTATTCTGTACCGCCAAGTTGTGTCGTAGGCCTTTGCCACGTCAAAAAATATGGCTACGGTAGGATGGCGATTTATGAATCCAGCACGTATTTGATGCTCAAGGTGGGTCAGAGAATGAAGAGTAGACCGGCCTGGGCGAGAACCATTTTGAAAGGGTGATAGAAGGTCATGCTCTTCAGCATAATGCATGAGTCTTGGATTAATCATCTTTTCTAATAATTTGCACAGGCAAGATGTTAGTACTAAGGGCCTATAGTTAGTGGGAGAAGTAGAGTCTTTCCCAGGTTTGGAAACCGGTATTGTGAATGCGTGACGCCAAGGAGGAGGGACGTAACCCGTGCTCCAAAAGTGATTATACATCTGGAGAAGAAATTGCATAGCATTGTCGTGGAGGTGACGGATGAGAACGTATGGGATGCCATCGGGGCCAGGTGTAGTGTCAGAGCACTGTTGTAAGGCGTGCTCGAGCTCGAACATAGTGAAAGGCATATTATAGGTAAAAGTGGCACCACCATCGAAAGGAAGTGCTTGTGATTCGACTCTGTGCTTGTGGCGAAGGAACTCTCTTGTGTGTATCGCGTCCGAGCTAACCCGAGCAAAATGGGTGGCATGGCAGTCAGCTATGTCATTGGGATTAATTAAAGGCACACGCGTCTCAGGGCACATCAGTGAGGATAGCAAAGGACGAGTATTCAACCCGTTCACCTTTCTGTTAGTCCTCCAGGAGAGTAATTTGCTTTGTAATATTGCGCGCTTAGTGTGAGCGGTGACCTTATTGTAAAAGGACTTTAATGACGAAAGGTGCACGGCAGTCCGGAGTACTCGGAATCAGGTTGGGATCCTTTGAATAAGGGATGAGCGATCGTGTATCCTTAAAGCGTGATCGAAGCTTGAGGAGAGCCCTTTCGACACGATGTTTAAAAGCAATCAAAGCACCCAACGCAGGCGACCACCACGGGACTTGACGAGGACGGGTACAAGGAGATGTCATTGGGAGAGAGGCGGTAGCCGCGGAATGGAGAACATCCATGAAGTAGGTAAAGTTCAAATCGGGGGGTTCATCACTGTTATAGTCACGTATATCGCCTGATAATATCTGAAAGGATGGCCAGTCAGCTTTAGAGATATTATATTGCGGTATTTGAGTAGATGAAACTGAGCTATTATGTCGGAGGAGAACGGGATAATGGTCGCTCGAAAATCGATCATCAAGAACTACCCAGTCAAAGTGAGGTGCAACAGAATCGCTCGCCAGTGATAAATCAACAGACGAGAACGAATCGTGTGCGGACGACCTATAGGTTGGGACCATGTGATTGAGGCAGCATAAATCGGTGGAGGATATCAACTGCTCTATATGTGCACCGGGAACATCCGTACGAGCTCCTCCCCATAATGGGGAGTGAGCATTGAAGTCCCCAAGTATGAGAAAAGGATGGGTCAATTGATTAATGATACAAGACAAGTCTTGGGTGGAATAGTGACAAGACGGTTGATTATACGAAGAGCACACCGTTAGGCGTAACAATTTGGGTAGTGATATGAAAACAGCTACAGTTTGGAAGGGGGACGGATCTAAAGGCAGAGTGGAGTACGCATGATCGTTACGGACAAGGATAGCTGTGCCCAAGTGCCCCTCAATAGAGGGGGAGCAAGCAACCTTGCGATATCCTTTAGGGGGGACAAGAATCGAGCCAATGCGTTGTAAGCAAATACATACTGTACTGGCATGTGCAACTTTAACAAGCGCTGCAGTTCACCAGAATGCAAACGTGCTTTGTATCCGTTCATGTTCCAGTGTATAATATCACTGGTCATTGGTAGGAGTTGTTGTTGTTGTTTTTGTTCCCTAAGCTGCCTGGCCGAACAGCCCCGAGTCCCTGAGAAAGGCCATGGCCACGATCGGGCTTTCCCACAGAGCTCTCATTGAGTCTAGATTGTGTTGTTGGCGTAAGTGGTTGTGTGAAATGCAGTCTTCTATGATGTGTTTAATGGTATGGGGTGCTGTGTTACATCCCGGGCAGGCGTCGACAACGGAGTCATCCAGTCTCTTCTGATAGCTCAGGAGAGCTGGATGGTGTCCGCATCTCAGCCTGGCCAGGTGGACTCTGTCCTCGCGAGGAAGGGAGGATTCGGAAGGATGGATTTCGGGAGGTCGTGCATGCAGCTGCGTGTTGTCTGTGAGTGAGTGGATGGATCGGTGAGAGATATGAGTATGGATGTGCTTCTGGAAGTTGGTTCGGGGTGGGCAGGGAGGGAGAGAGGACAATAATTGTGTGTGATACCGTGTGCTGGGTGTTGTTTTGATATTTCTTGGTGTCTGTGGGTGTGTTGCCATGTAGTTTAGTGGGTGGTCTTGGTTCGTGGAGGCTGCTGCCAGGAATTGAGTGCCTCTCATGTCCAGATGGTCTTTGACTTTGAGAATGTTGGTTTCTTGATGTAGGTGATCTGTGGGTGAAGTAGCTGTGCAGCCTGTAATGATCTTCAGGGCTTTGTTTTGAATAGTCTGTAAGGTCTTATGATGTGTTTCAGCTAGGTTAGAAGCCCAGGCTGGGCTTGCGTATTCCATCACTGATCTTATGTATTGTTTATATACTGTGGTGGTAGTTTCTTTGTTGTGTCCAAATTTTGTGTGAGCAAGTGACCTGAGGGCGTTAAGTCTGGGTGTCAGTTTCTTTTTAATGTTTGTGGTGTGCTGTTTGAATGTCATATGAGTATCATATGTTACTCCTAGGATTTTGGGTGTGTGTGTATGTGTTAGGGGTGTGTTGTTTATGGTGAGTTGAGGGATGTATTCGTGTTCTCCTGTCCAACTTGTGAGCAGGGTTGCGGTGGATTTGGCTGGGGCTAGATTAAGTCTGTTTGTAGTGCACCAACCATGTAGTGTGTTGAGATAGGGTTGAAGGAGATCTGTTGCTCTTTTTGGGTCATGGTGTGTGCATGTGAGTGTTATGTCATCTGCATAGGAGGCTAAGTTTATTTGGGGCGTATTGGGTGTAGTTATATCGTGCATGTACAGATTGAAGAGTGCGGGCGATAGGACGGATCCTTGTGGGACTCCGTTTGGAAAGTTTCTGATTTTAGATGACTGACCGGCAAAAGATACGTGTGCACATCTGCCTGCACATTGGTAGGAGTAATGTAAATCAGGTGATTGTGATTCTGATTTCTGAGAAGGGAGGTTGGTGAGGGTAAGGGAGAAGGCGAGGAAAGACGAGAGTGAGGCATAGATGATGACGATCCAGGAACCGGCTGAGCCTGAGTACTGAGGGGCGGGTGTAAAGGAACCCCTGGATCGCTGGGAGGGATGGTAATGGAAGGTAAATCAGCAACAAGGTGGTCAAGCTGAGATTGAAGTTGAGCAATAAAATCAGGTGTCTCAAGGTTGAGGCGTAAATGTTCAACGCAGACACAGTGTGCTCCATGTTGAGATATGGGCAACGACGGACTGTGCCGCCGAGAGATGAAGGAACGCACTCGGGCGGAGATGTCGTGTTCCGTTGAGGTCAACGAATCCCTAATTTAAGGCAGGAAACATGATGAACAACCGCATTGTGGGTCATAGAAGGAAGTGTTTTGCGAAGAGGTATCGTCATTGCGGTCGATTAGATTAGGGAATCTTGAGTGCTTTGGGGAGTACCGTTGACATCAGACATATCAATCTGATTGTAAGAATTTGCAACATCTAAATGCGGATCCAGAGGTTGCCGACCATCTGCCACTGTGGTGGCGCCTGCCACCAACTGTGGGGGGTCGTCACCCTGGTGTAGATTAGAAGGCTTGGCCAGTTTGGACGTAACTGGGGAATTCGTGGGTGAAGAGGCAGAGTCAAGCGACCTCTTGCGGCATACAGGTTCATCATGTACTTGGACTTGTGAACTGGAGATGTGGTACGTGACCAGGCCAGTATCCACGAGACCATGTTGTCGCTTAAAACGCTCCATTAAAGCAGCAGGAGGAAGGGTAGAACGCTGAAGATAGTCGACACACACGCACCCAAGTCTGTGAGAGGAAAGCGGGACCTTTGAGGGTGCCGTACGACGAAAGAAGATCTCTAGATCCTTCATTAAAGGGCCTGTAGGAGAAGAGGTATGATTGAGGAAGAACCGCTTACCACAATCATTACACCCACAGGAACTGTCATGATCAGGTAGGGACCAGGGGTCTTTAGGTGGGGCAAAGCCGTCAAAAGCAGCTACCGCCTGCTCAACATCGTCAGGAATATCATTGGCGGGCAACCTAGGGCTCGCGATAGTGGATTTCGGGGTACCCCGGGGTGCGGGAGAGTCATGGGGTAACGTCTTACGCAACTGGGACTGAATCGCAGGGGAGGGGTGTAATCTAGATTTTGAAACGGGGGTCACCAGTGCCTGGGAGGAAGGTCAAGGTCGGGGATCAGTACCACGACGAGGTGGACGCTGAGGTAGAGGAGGCTTGGTCTTGGCAGTAGTATCAAGGCTCGTGCGCACACGGCCTGTCGAGGAAAATTTAGGTACAGTACATTAGACCAGGTGGAAGACCGACCAGGTACATGACGCGATTGTGGGGCATGTGGAGATTCAGTTGTACCAAGAGAAATATCAGGGAGAGGATCCGTGGTCGCAACCTCCGTCGCAAGAGCCATGAATGAATTGCGTGTAGAAATCGGAGGAGTAATCAGGGCAGGTGTCGCGCCGTTGGTGGAGCAAGTGGTCGATGCACGTCGAGTAGACGATGATGGGATAGTCGAGCGAACCGGAGGACGTGTAATGGCAGGGGAGGGTGATGGATCAGATAAACGCGCCACAGTAGCATACCTGCGCTTGGGCGCCGTCCCGGACTCTCGCACTAGGCGCGCAGCAGCCCGGTAAGGAATGCCTTTCTTCGATTGTAGATGAAGGACCTCCTTCGCAAACTCGTAATGAGAACAGTGGTTATCGGAGGCGATGTGATGTTTGCCACAATTCACACATGTTGGAGTAACAGAGGGGCAAGGGACAGGATGATTACCATCCCCCGTCTCCTCTCCACAGTGGAGGCAGCGCCTTTCAGAGCGACAATATTTGTCCGGATGACCGAATTTCCAGCAGACACGACACTGACGAGGCCGACGAACAAACGGTCGCACACGCAGCAACTCAGCACCTAAAGTGATGGTGAGAGGTAGGTCATGGCAATCAAAGTAGAGCTTAGCGAGTCGAAGAGGTGGACGATCGCGGTCAACAACTTTCTTGGATGACACAGTGTATGTCTCGACCTTTTGTACAGCCGGATAATCATATTGCAATGCACGACACAGGCGAGGGCCTGCATCCTTGAAGTCAGCCTCCTTAACAAGGACGCTGTGGGGGACAACGACTGTGCCAATGCAATGGTTTAATGTCTCTTCTGGGTGACCTAATAAGGAGTCGCTGGGAGTCTCTAGGAGGGACAATATGGTGGAAGATTGTTCCTCGGAATGAACGTCGACGATGCGGGAGGTCTCCGAGTGGTGGAACATTGTAACATGACCCACTTCTTGGCAAAGATATATTTGAAGATCAATGTCATCATGAGGGCGGTTTTCAACTTTGAAATACTTCGGCCATCTCGGTGGCTCAAACAGTGCGCTCAGTACCACAGGAGGTGTGCGGAATGGGCGTTTTGGACGGCGGAGAGAAGGTTTGGCATCAAAAGGTAAGAGAGTCATAATCGATGATGGAGTTGCCGTAGTACCGGGAAACGACACCGCCGGTGAGGGTCGAGTGAACAAAGCGGTGGGTTGAGAAACGTGCAACGAGTCGTGGGCAACTCTGTTAGGTGGAAGTGGGGCATCATGATCGGGAGGTATAGGCCGTTCAGAATGAACCACAACTGACCCAGAGGGAAGGTTTGGTGCGATGGTACTGGAAGAGTCCGAGGCATGCTCTCGAGCAGAGACGCCAGAATGGACCACAATCAAGAGAAGTGTGGTGCAGTTCACCTGTAGTTCAAGCAACAACAACTGTTTAACATGGCAACAGTTAGAGTCTGTAACGACCTGTCACTGTGCCACTTGCAAGATCATAACTCCTACAGAAGAGAAAGGTTTTCAACTGTTTTTTGAAAGAGTCTATGGAGTTCAGCTGTCTAATTGATAAAGGCAAGTCATTATATAACCTAGAAGCCACGAAAGAAAAGGACCGATCAGAGAAAGAGGACTGCTGGATAGCTACCGGTTCATCAAGACGCGGCACATCATCACTGCTTCTCAGGATCGCACCAGAACGTGCCAAACATTTAACAGTTCCTATTCTCAGGGTCCGGGACCACTTTCGCGTTCTCTCGCCTGTTTCTCTGTCTCGTCGAGTAGGAGAATTATACAAGGGGAGGAGGATATCTAGCTTTCTGCCCCCTGAAGGAAAAGTAGGACAGTAAAAGAGACAGACAGAAACAGCTAAGGTTGGGTAGAGGATGCCAAACCTCACTCTGGATAGGACCCACCCTCACAGTATATGTATAATTGTATACGTGGTGCGATGTATAAGGTGTTGATTTTCGGTGTGAGCATCCTGGGTTCGAATCCACTGACTGCCACATGTGTTTGTAAATTTCATTAATCGATTTTAGGAGTATGGTTGGTTGTTGGAAGGAACATAATAATTGATATTGGTTCAGGAGTAATTTATCGAGAGGACTTCCCTAAGTGGTTAAGGCCCCATTAATTGCTCTTTCCATTCACATATGCATAGCCTACATGAGTTGCAGTTGGGATGTGTGTACATGCTTAGATTGATATGCAGGATTCGAAGTTGCATAATAAATCGTAGGCAGTGTCCACCAACCTTTAACTGTCTTCGTGGTGCGATGTATAAGGTGTTGATTTTCGGTGTGAGCATCCTGGGTTCGAATCCACGGACTGCCACATGTGTTTGTAAATTTCATTAATCGATTTTAGGAGTATGGTTGGTTGTTGGAAGGAACATAATAAATGTATATGATAAGTTCTTTTGTCTTTTTACTTTTTTCGCCTAAGTTTTGGTTTGTTTATTTTGCAAGTTTTACAATATAATCCCTAAACATCATCATTATCATCTTACCTATAACCCGAGTAAACAAAGAGTGACGAGCCAAGAATGAGCAGAGAGTCGCAGTGAGACAAGTCTGTCTTAATAGCCGCCACTCTCGCCTGGGGAACGCTGTCGCCGAAGAAAACAATATCTGGCTTCATGATCCCTCCGCACGACTCACAACCTGGCACACGGAACGCATCAACGGCTTCCTGAAATACAATATAAACAGTATATAAAGTATGTATTTTTGTATGTATTTACTCAGGCTCATTCCCCACTTTTCCTGGGGGTGGCCGACTCAAGACAGAGCCCGAATAGGGATAACACAACAGAAAACAATGAACACACAAAAACAAAATACAAATTCACACACATCTAGGTCACCCAGGAGAAGACCCAGAGACCAGGGTCTCTGTAAATATACAGTATCTATAAATATATCTGGGTATAAAGTAACCCAATATTTATCCTTAAAAATGCATCAATGGCTTCCTGAAATACAATACATATATACAGTATACAGCAACCCAATATTTAACATTAAAAACGCATGAAAGGCTTCCTGAAATACAATACATATATACAGTAACCCTTTATTTATCCTTAAAAATGGCTTCCTGAAGCAGGAATATTCTAATTGTCCAGAAAACAATCACGTTGTCATCTAATATATTAATTTCACACCAAATACCACCCAATGAAATTAATGAAAGCTCCGGGATTCGAATCTGGGTTACCACATACAGATATTAACTCCTTCAGACATATTATGTTCCAGTAAGTCCACGGAGGCGGGCGCCCGGTATCATTGCCACTGCACCACATAACTGTCAAAACCACACTGCTGGCCGTTAGAATTGTCGGAGGAACCTGGGGTTGCCACCAACCGACAGATCTTCATCTAACTTACCGGACTTACTGAGCTCCATATGACGCTAGTGTGTCATATGGACTTATTGGAGAGGCATGTAGACAAGTCCATATGACGCGATCGCGTCATATGAGTTTTTGATCATAAGTTCCATATGACGCGATCGCGTCATATATGTCGCAAGGAGTTAAACACTCTAACCATTACACCATCAAGACAGTTGACCAAATGTTGTGTTCACCTGTGGCAGCTCAACATCTCCATCCGGCCTGACTTCCTTGGGCCTCTCTGCTATGACATCTTGGTTGAGTTGCTTTAGTTGTGTCTGGAAGCTGTGTCGTGCTACTGATCTCCGGCACTGCATGCACAACACACTGAAGGCTGTACCTGGAAGAGGAAAGGAATTAGTTTCTTATATATATTTTGCAAGGAAAATTATCTTTAACCCTTAAACCCAAAACATATCATATTATCTATCTATTAAACCCAAAACATATCATATTACTGTATCTATCTATATACTGTACAGTATTCAGGCCCAATCCCCACTTTTCCTATTTTCTTTTTTATATATTTCTGGGGGTGGCCGACTAAAGACAGACATATCATACTAAGGAAAACAAAAATGACAGCCTACCGTGCAGTTCATGTACGTGACTGGATCCTGCTTTATGGTGGAGGCGGTCAACATTCTGCGTGACAAGACAGCGGAGACGACCGGAGCGTTGCCAGGCGGCCAGGGAGCGGTGACCTGTGTTGGGCTGCTTAGAAGAGAAACGCTCCCACCCTACATAGTTCCTGGCCCAGTAGCTTTGACGAGCGCGCCACGAATCCATGAACACCTGTACAAAGTCCTATTATAATCCATTCATATGAACTTCAATCCTCACTCTAAGTACTGTATGATAAATATGAGAGTGAGAGTGAGAGTGAGGAGATGAGAGGAGAGGAGAGGAGAGAGAGAGGAGAGAAATAACCAAACAATCGACATATGCCTGGAATGCCGCCATTAGGACAAGAGACTGAAACTGCATGTAGAGTATATGTGTATATCAGGCAGTCAACATTCTACGCAACCAGACAGCAGAGATAATAATAATAATAATAATAAGCATGTTACTTATTTCTCATAAGCGCCAATTTTTCCGAAGAATTCACTAGCGCTCGAAAAGAGAAAGAAAAAAGAACAAAAATCAATGCATCAAAAGAAGGCTCATATACAACACACATTTAACAATCACTAGCAGTGGCAAAATAGCCTAAACTCTATAGCCATCTGTCATGACACCTCTCTCAAGATCATAGCTTCTCTCAAAGAGAAAAGTCTTAAGTTGTCTCTTGAAGCATTCAACAGAACTCAGTTGTCTCATGGACAGCGGCAACCTGTTATACAACCTCGGAGCCATGTAGGAGAATGACCTCTCAAAGAAAGAAGACTGCTGGAAAGCCCTTGGTTCATCAAGACGAAAAGGGTGATTGTCATGACGCACAACTACACCATGGTGTGCCGGTGGGTGCCTGAGCAGCTCCGCAAGGTACCTAGGCTCACCAAATTTGAGAACCTTAAAAGTCACCAAACACAACTTAAATTCTATTCTTGCTCTTACTGGCAGCCAGTGCAGTTCTATGTGAAGAGATGTAGTAGGAGTTCTAGGTGGAACACCAAAAATTAGTCTTGCGGCCCTGTTAAGAACAGACTGAACTTTCTTCAAAATATAATTTGGAAGACCCACCAACAGGGCATTGCAATAATCAACACGAGAGAAGACCAATGAGTGAACCAACGTCAGGAGGCAACGTCTGGTTATAAACGGCTTCACCAAATAGAGATTTCTGATGTGCAAGTAACAACTTTTAACTATCTGGTTTACATGCTCTTTGAAATCTAATCGGGAGTTCACATATACACCCAGATTTCGAACAGAGTTGGCCGGTCGCAGCTGAGATCCACCCACATTGATGGAGAGGGCACCTACCATATCATCAGCTCTTCTATTTCCTCGGATGATGAGAATATCAGTTTTACCATCATTTAGTTTAAGTTTTCTCGCTCTCATCCACTTCTTGATATCAGACATCAACAATTCCATCTTACTCCGTATATCAACTATATTTGTGATTCTCATATAAATCTGGGTGTCATCTGCATAAAAGTGAAAGGTGACATTATGTGCACGAAGCAGAAGAGACAAACTGCTAATATAAATTATAAATAGGATAGGACCCAAAACTGATCCCTGCGGAACACCATACTGCAGGGGTGTCGAGTCCGAGACCACTTGATTTACCATCACACTCTGGGATCTACCTGACAAGTACGACCCAAGAAGCAAGAGAGCGGAGTCACGCACACCACAATCATAAAGATCACTCAATAACAACTCGTGATCCACTGTGTCAAAAGCCGCAGAGAGATCAAGCAAGACCAATAGTGAGGCCACACCATTGCAAATGTTCTCAACTAGATCATTATGTACTCTAATCAATGCTGTTTCAGTTGAATGATCCTGTCGGTAAGCAGACTGAAAAATTGGGATAGTTTCATTCTGCTGAAGTAGTGGTTGTAATTGGTCAAGTATTGCACGCTCTAATATCTTTGATATGAAGGACAGGTTGGAGACAGGACGATAGTTCAACATGTTCTCAACATCAAGTCCAGGTTTCTTTAGAGTAGGTCGGAGTAGTGCATGCTTTTCAGAATGTGGGAAGCTACCTTCAGAGAAGCACTTATTAATTATTTTGGAAATAAACTCAACTGTGTGATCATAGACTCTTGGTAGCTTGGAAACATTTATGGGATCCAACGGGCAAAATGTTTTATTGAGGTTTCTTATGTAGGACGAGATCATGTCCACCTCTACTGAGTGAAAGGATGAGAGGACATTATTAGGAATGTGTCGGGGTTGGAGTACAACTGAAAGTTCTTCACCAACAGAAGCATCATCCAATTCCTGTCTTATGCGAGTTATCTTGCCAGCAAAAAATGCCACAAAGTTGGCAGCCAACTCGGCATCAGGTACAGAAGGTCTTAAGCTGACTCTTGTTTTTCCAAGTAAACTGTTTACAATTGAAGCCAACCTCCTCTGGTCGTTACCACCCGAGTCAACTTTTCCCTGATAATACACTTTCTTTTCATCTTTGATTTTGTAGACCACAGCTCTTCTGACTGACAGGTATTGCAACCATGTAGAGTCTGTTTTATTTTTCCGCCATTCACGTTCAGCTCTTCTACGCGCTCTTCTAAGAAATTTAACTCGAGTGCTATACCAGGGCGAATCATCTCGTACTATGATTTTCTTCTCTACTTCTGGACAGTGATGATCGAACACTAATTTAAGTGCATTTCCATGTACCTCCACCAGCTCATCTGAAGTAAGGTTGGAAGTATCAATACTTCCCAAGTACTGTTTTACTTCACTGCTAGCCAAATTTAGGTCTGCATTTTTATAATTTCTAAATCTGATAACTTTTTCATGTGTGAGTGGCTTAGGGAAATCAAAGCTGAAAGTAATCAAAGCATGATCAGAGGTATTAGGGTCAGCATTCTCAACATCAAGAACACCACCACAACCCACAGGAGAGAAAACCAAGTCAAGGGTGTGTCCTAAGATATGAGTTGGGTGGGACACATGGTTTACAAAATTGTTCTGATCAGTCAACTCAAGGAACTCAGGAGAGAATGGCTTCAGATGAGGGATGTCAACCCAGTAATTAAAATCTCCACACATCAAAAGTCTTCCAGTTTTAGCAGAAAATTCCTCGAGAAACTGCCCAAACTCTTCCATAAAACCCCTATCTGTGCCACGATGGCCAGGCCTATAGACAACTGCCATTCTTAGAATTTGTTGATGGAGTTTTATTTCCACTTCCAACAGTTCATAATAAAGAGGGGCTGGGTTATGGCTTATTTGCAAGATATTCACCAGAGATGTGGAGTAGACAACTGCCACTCCACCACCCGGATGATCTCCCCTAGGCCTAGGAACATTTATTATGGAATGGGTTTTAGGCAATGCCGCCTGGATAATATTCAGATCTGACTCGAACAACCAGGTCTCAGTGAGACATAATACATCAAGGTTACGTTCATCCAAGATCTCGCAAATATGATCCATTTTGTTACGCAAGGAACGAACATTCAACAGACCCAGTTTCAACCGGCTCCCATGTGCATTTTTCAGTTTTTTGAACCTACAAAATCGGTGTTCTCAATAACTTTATTTCTCTGAGCTGTCATTAAAGGACAATTTCTACTTGAGGCGAAATGATTTGGCGGCTCCGTAACTGATGTGGAGCTCATACAATTTATACATTTGGGGGAAGTCTTGTTGGTGCAGTATTTTGAGTTATGAGTACCAGCACAGAAGTTGCATTTTGGATCCTCATTTTTCCGATAACACCTGTCACTGGTATGACCAAAGCCCTGTCAATGGTAACATTGTGTTACCCAGAAGCGATCGTATGCACGACATCTCACAAGTCCAACATACACAGAATTGCCATCATCCACAATGGAAGATGGCCAGAGCAATGTCTGGTAGCCAGTAGTCTCTTATTTGGTTGCATGGAAGAGAAACGTTCCCAACCAATGTAGTTCCTCGCCCAGTAGCTTTGACGGGCGTGCCATAAATCCATAAACACCTACAGAAAGTAGCCATATACAGTACAGGTCTCACTCACTATCCGATGCCCAAACTTATGATATTATTATAGGTTTTTAGGTGCTTGTGTTTGGGTTTTGGCTGGTCCCAGAATGTATCCCAGTTTACCCCATTAATTTTTGGGTTTGTTATATGATTTTTGTATTAAAATGTAAAACTTATGTATTTAAGATTGGGTTTTCAAGAACGTAGCCCAATCGTAAATAGAGAGGAGACCTGTACTCTATTCAAATTATCATATATCCTCACCCCAAGTATAATAAATGAATGAACATAAGAGAGAAAGCTAGCCACACATTCAACGTATCAGGCGGTCAACATTCTGCGTGACCGAACAGCGGAGTCAGCCAGAACGTTGCCATGTGGCTAGTGCGTGGTGTGCTGTATTGAGCTGCGGGGAAGAGAAACATTCCCACTCCGCATAGTTCCTCTTCCAGTAATTCGGAGCCATTAATCTACAAACACCTGAAGAATAAACACAAGTGAGAGTATAAAAATTCAATCAGTTCACACAGAGTCCCTGACCCAGTAGCTCTGATTTCATGAACACCTGCAGATTAAAAGAAAGTAATATGATGCATACATAAACTTTAAAGACTGAAAGATCCATAAATTATTAGTTTCAGTCCAAGGCAGCAGTGATACCATATTTAAATGGTTATATAGTATATCCTTGTTGAACTAAACCAGTATTCAGCATTGAGCCTAGCCTTTGTTCATAGGGAAAGTTCCTTACAAGGCAGTGGAACACTATTTAGGTATAGAAACCTTCATCTCCTGTAGTAGTAGTAGTAGTTCCCTAGGCAGCAGGCTGCCTGGTCGAACAGCCCCAAGCTTCTAAGGAAGGCCATGGCCGAGACCAGGTTTTCCCACAAGACTCTCAAGAAATGTATATTGTATTGTTGGCATAAGTGGTTGTGTGTTAAGCAGTCTTCCATAATGTGTTTAATAGTATGCGGTGTTGTGTTACTGCCTGGACAGGTATCCTGGACGGAGTCATCCAGCCTCTTCTGATAACTCAGAAGAACTGGATGGTGCTACATTGCAGCCTAGCCACTAGCAGCTAGCACCCTGTTAGTTATACCTAAATCAAGGTCTCTTATGTAGCCTATACAGTATAACAAACAACATGGGGCCCAATACAGTTTCTTAAGGAACACCACTTTTAACTACATCCCAGTTAAAGATGACATCATACGGGATGTGGGAGTACTGTACCGGTAAGTGTGTATTTTCCGAGAGAAAGAAAACCAACCAACCTATCCCTCACCTTAAACTGCACCGGCTTCTTGGAAGATGTGGAATAGAGACCCACACCTTCCGAGCGATAGTCTGGTATGCCACTCTCGGTTGATATCCCCGCCCCAGTCAGGACAAACAGTCGCTCTGTGCCGTTGAGGAATTCTTGCAAACGTTCTACCGACTCTTCCTGGCAGGGTCGATGTTGGGGAACGAAGGCAAATTGGGCGCAACATCTCCGCAATACCTTAAAGCAGGAATGATATGGTAAATTAGGGCTATAAAACACACTTACTTGGGCACAAGCTCTTTACAGCGCCTTAATTATATTTACTTTGGGGGTGAGCTTTTTCAACTACCCCTGTTTTGCCACATTATCCAATATTTTGGTACTCTAACTATATACTGTATCGCTTTGCTCTATTTAGGTGTCAATTTGTTCTGGTCAAGCAATTGCGAGCTTTCAATTGATGAAAAACCTGCCTTTGGCCATAACATTTGTCTTCCAAAAGATGTATATACAAATTTAGCTTAAAGAGGTGTGTGGGGGATGATTTGCTGTTTTTTTTTTCTTCTCTAGGGCAAGCTACAAATGACAAAAACAATAACAAAGATCATTATATAATAAAGCAAAAACACCACAATAACTCCTCAAATGTTTGATGGTATAGAGTTAAGACATGGAATAAGAAGGCAAGTTAGGGGTACTTAATGCACTCACCTTTAATTTTAATAATGGTACAGTACTGTACTATAGATGGGGATGTTTATCATCCACACACTATGGCCAAAGTTTTGGTCAAAGAATACATCTTTACTGAAGAGTGTGTCATGTTAGTTGACTGGTCAGTGGTCACATTATCCAGCATCAAATTGCCTAATGTACACTCAGATACCATAGTCTCTAGCCCACTCATAAGAATTTGTGGACCCCCAATGTTTTTCTTTATGCAATTATAAGTATTTGAATTGATTTTTGGATAGAACTTGCTTTAAAAAAATTAGTATATATAGTTTTGTAGTTGATTTATAGAACATTATATTCATAGATTGGTTTCCAGAGATATACAGTAAAAGTCCTTTAATCCGACGACCGATTATTCGAATCTCCCAATAGTCCGAATTTTTCAATTTGAGGCCAAATCCGAATTCACCCGATGGTCCGAATTTCAAGAAGTCCCAAAGTCCCCTTTTTGAGGCATTAGTACACTCAAATGACACATAATGGAGCACACACATATCATATGTTCATGAATTCACTTTAAAAGTTTACCATTGTCATTGTAGCCTATTACCTACTTCATACCCATATTCCTCACCAAGCCCTCTATAACCCATCATCTCCAGACATCACCTTTTGCTCCCCAGAACTCGCCCCCACAACATCCTGGAGGGTGGTCAGAACCTTAGGCTCTGACCACCTCCCGATCATTATCACCACCAAAACCAGACTCACCCCAGCTAGCCACAAACACACATACACCAATTATAAAAGAGCTAACTGGGAAGCATTCACAAATGAGACAGAACAACACTTCACAACTCTAAACAGTACACCCATCACTAACATCAACAATGCTGTACACATACTCAATAAAACTATCCAAAACGCTGACAAGAAACACATTCCAAGAGGTAACAGAAAAAGACACAACCCCAACTTCACACCAGAAATTCAAAACCTCATCAGACAACGTGACATACTGAAACACTCCCCAGCACCCCACACACAAGACATCACACAACAAATTCAAGCACTCAACACCCAAACTAACAACAAAATACAAGAACAACAAAAACTAAATTGGAATAACTTCCTACAAACACTTGATCACAAAACAAACCCCAAAAAACTATACAAAACACTAAACAGCATCACACTTTCCAACAGCAACACAACACAATCACATGCTGCAATCACAACAACAGACTCTACTCCTTCATGTAAACAACAAGCAAACACTCTCATCAATCACTTTTCACATGTCAGCCACCTAAAACCTCACAAAGACGACCGACGTGTCATCCGACGTAAGAGACAATTCCCCACAGACCCTGACTATACACCCTTCACCAATCACCAGACAAAGCATATCATCAACAATCTCAAGCACTCACCCGCCTGTGGCCTAGACAACATAAGCAACATACACCTCAGACACCTGGGACCACAAGGCATACAAGCACTCACTAACATATCAAACTACAGCTATTCACACAACACAATACCAGACATTTGGAAGCATGGTATCATCATCACTTTCCCCAAACCCAACAAAGACCCCACGCTACCCTCCTCGCACCGCCCCATCACACTCCTTTGCTCCCCCTCCAAAGTCATGGAACGCCTAGTATTACAACTAATTACACCTGACCTACCCCTAGCTCCAACACAACATGGCTTTAGGCCACTGCACTCCACAAACACTCTTCTCACAGACCTTACACAAAGAGCTTTCGACGGCATCAATTCAGCTAGACCACCACACAGATCACTATTAGCCACACTCGACATTAGTAAAGCCTTCGATGCCATCCCCCGCCACAACCTAACAAACAAAATCTACAACACAAACATGCACAACAACACAAAACGGTGGCTGGCCAACTTCCTAGCAGGCAGATGTGCACACGTATCTTTTGCCGGTCAGTCATCTAAAATCAGAAACTTTCCAAACGGAGTCCCACAAGGATCCGTCCTATCGCCCGCACTCTTTAATCTGTACATGCACGATATAACTACACCCAATACGCCCCAAATAAACTTAGCCTCCTATGCAGATGACATAACACTCACATGCACACACCATGACCCAAAAGAGCAACAGATCTCCTTCAACCCTATCTCAACACACTACATGGCTGGTGCACTACAAACAGACTTAATCTAGCCCCAGCCAAATCCACCGCAACCCTGCTCACAAGTTGGACAGGAGAACACGAATACATCCCTCAACTCACCATAAACAACACACCCCTAACACATACACACACACCCAAAATCCTAGGAGTAACATATGATACTCATATGACATTCAAACAGCACACCACAAACATTAAAAAGAAACTGACACCCAGACTTAACGCCCTCAGGTCACTTGCTCACACAAAATTTGGACACAACAAAGAAACTACCACCACAGTATATAAACAATACATAAGATCAGTGATGGAATACGCAAGCCCAGCCTGGGCTTCTAACCTAGCTGAAACACATCATAAGACCTTACAGACTATTCAAAACAAAGCCCTGAAGATCATTACAGGCTGCACAGCTACTGCACCCACAGATCACCTACATCAAGAAACCAAAATCCTCAAAGTCAAAGACCATCTGGACATGAGAGGCACTCAATTCCTGGCAGCAGCCTCCACGAACCAAGACCACCCACTAAACTACATGGCAACACACCCACAGACACCAAGAAATATCAAAACAACACCCAGCACACGGTATCACACACAATTATTGTCCTCTCTCCCTCCCTGCCCACCCCGAACCAACTTCCAGAAGCACATCCATACTCATATCTCTCACCGATCCATCCACTCACTCACAGACAACACACAGCTGCATGCACGACCTCCCGAAATCCATCCTTCCGAATCCTCCCTTCCTCGCGAGGACAGAGTCCACCTGGCCAGGCTGAGATGCGGACACCATCCAGCTCTCCTGAGCTATCAGAAGAGACTGGATGACTCCGTTGTCGACGCCTGCCCGGGATGTAACACAGCACCCCATACCATTAAACACATCATAGAAGACTGCATTTCACACAACCACTTACGCCAACAACACAATCTACACTCAATGAGAGCTCTGTGGGAAAGCCCGATCGTGGCCATGGCCTTTCTCAGGGACTCGGGGCTGTTCGGCCAGGCAGCTTAGGGAACAACAACAACAACAACAACCTACTTCAAAACATTCAGATTAATGGTCAAAGGAAGCTACTGATATAAACGTAAACACCACATCGTCTGCTAGAGAGTTTGTTTTGCTCTTGAACGCATCCTTGGGACGCTCCGATGCGCTACTGGCTTGCACCGCATTTTCTGCAAGCGCATTCAGTCTTGAGCTTGAAAACGCACCTTTGGACGTTCCGATACGCTACTATTTATAGTTCAGTGATCGGAGCGTCCCAAGGGTGCTTTCAAGACAACAAGACAAGGGTGCTTTCAAAACAATATAATATAACAGAGCACGTCACAAAAGGAAAATCACAAAAGGAAAATTACAAGAACCTCTCAGGGAAGTGCCGTTGTTAAGGCATTACTTCCCGAACCACATCTGATCTGATCTTCAAGAGCAAGACAAACTCGCTAGTAGATGGAAGAAAAAGAAGACGACGATGCGGACATATGGTGTTTACGTTTATATCAGCAGATTCCTTTGACCATTAATCTGAATGTTTTGAAGTAGGTAATAGGCCACAATGACAATGGTAAACTTTTGAAGTGATTTCATGAACATATGATATGTGTGTGTGCACCATTGTGTCATTTGGGTGGCCTAATGCCTCAATGTTTTCGTCATACACAGGTTCATAGGGGTAAAGTCCGATAATCCGAAAAATCCACTAATCCGAACGAGGGCCGGTCCGCTGCCCTTCGGATTAACGGAAGTTTACTGTACTTCCATAGTTAGAAATAGGTGAAGTCCAGGATTTTGCATGAGTGGGCTAGAGACTATGGTACTGTATCCGAGTATACAGTAGTCTTGGTATGGTACTATCAGGGTGTCCAACAAAAGCAGAGTCCATTCTTTTTTCCCTTTATTATTGTATATGTAAAGGTAAAATTGTGATTTATAGTTTAAATTATGTTGTTGAAAGTGATGAAATGTCCTAAAACAATGCTATTTCATGTTATTTTTCTTGTATTTCTTCTCATATCCATACAAAATTTCTCTGGTTTGACACCCTGTTTTAGATGTTCTGCCTCTTGAAATACAAAGATTATGTCTCTGCCTAGTATAATTAGAGTAGATGTCTTCATTTGCACTAAACATATTAGGTGTCAACTTTTTCCTGACGAGCCTAAGCGAGCCTGTAATTTGGGAGGAATCAGCCTTTGGTCGGGACATTTTTCTGCATAAAAATTTACATATATATTTCAAAGGCGGTTCTTGGGGGTACTATTAATAAGCTTGATGGAGGCCTATGGAGCAAACTAAAAACCTCCCCAAGCGACCACAACTACAGAACTTAATGTAGGCTATGATAATATATTATTCATATTTGTTTTCGCAAACTCACCAATTAATTTTAAAATAAACCAAACTAGTGAAATCAATGAAATCAATGAATATATGTGGTACTCCAAGGACTCGAACCTAGGATACTCACACCGAAATTCCGCACACTAAGTACTGTACTAGGCTATCAAGACACCATAGCTCACAATTACCTTTCTATGTAACATGATATCATGGTTGCTCTTAGTAAATAATTTAACCGCATTGGCGCTCAGCATTTTGACCGATTCTTCTTCTCTCCGCTTCAGAGTCCACTTGGTGTTTCCAGCTTCAGCCTACCAGTAGATAAACCATCAGGAAGACCAGTGCTGTGAAAGGATAAACAAAAGATATAGCTATACTGTACCCTGTATAAATCTATCTATCTATTTATCTATTGCCGGACACCTTACTCCCCTTAATTCTTACAGTTTCTTACAGTAGATCCTCTGGAAAATGAGGGTGGCCATACACAGAAGGCCCCCAAGTGGACCTATCCCCTGTAAGAGGGACAACCCGTGCCAGTTTACTGAAGGACTTACAGGATTGACCACTCAATTTAGGACCCGTCCGACCCCGAGGCCCTCTATGTATCTTTTTAGCAATATTTTTCTACAGTGGTGTTCGGCTAGTCCAACCACTAACTTGCTTCACCCTTATGTAAGCAGTACCGATTTGTATCAGGTTTACTCCCCTAGACAGGTTGCCGACCAAGGCTGGCGAGTCCCATCCACCCGGGTTTTTATAAGGTTGTCTCTCCTAGATGGTTTGCCGACCAAGGCTAATAAGTCCCATCCACCCGAATAAGTAGGATAAAACTCTGGAACTTTAACCTAAAACTTTTGAACTTTAACTTCTATAGCTAGCAAACGACTAGAGTAATTGAGCTAATATTTCTACTATTTAGGAAGGGTAAGCCAGGGATTAGGGGTGGTAATTTACAGCCCATTTGCTCTGGCCCTTTTTCAATTACAGAGGTTAGAGTACATGATTTGGTAACATTCAAGACAGCTAGAGCTGCCTTATTTACGAAGTTTTCTTTATATTTTTTTCAAGGAATAGGCTATAGTGTTTTATTGTTATTTTTCATTGTTTGAGTGGAGGATTTGCAGTAACTTACCCATTATTTATTAATCTGAAGACACGGCGTCAAATGGCGCCATTTATTGGGCGAATCGCGCTTTTACAGTAGGCAAGGGAAATTGTGGGGTACATTGGATACACGGATAGGTTGAGGGGCGGCGTTGCTCCCCCTCACCCCCCCTTGATTTATTGTCATTCTCATATATGTACACTGACAGTACAGTAGATCTGTAAGGGGGCAAAAACAGGTTGCCGGTACTTTGTTTTTGGGAGTAACGCTCACGCCATTTATTGGGTGAATCGCACTCACTGCATCTTTCAAAACAAGATGAAGAGGAGTCAAGTCGAAGGATTCATTAGGCGCAATGCTTTGTTTACGGTCGGGACTTATTATTTTTGTGTTAATTTTCGGTGCAATCGGGTTTTTTCAAGTGTCGATAACGAAATTCCTTCATGCGGACTATAGGCTAATGAGAAAAATATGGCGAGTCTGTTGGTCCCTATTTTCCCTAATAAATTATTTCTAATAGGGTGGCGAAAGAGGTCTTGAATATTATCCATGATTTCTGGCCTACCTATTTGGAACAGAGTGGGGAAGGATGTAGTTACCGGGTGTACCACTACCGACATACAACATAAATCATCTATAAATACTTATATAAATCTATAATACTAGGTTAGGTTAGGTTGTTTGGTTAATGTATTATTGTATCTAAACTCCAAAGGCAGTCAAAATAGACGGGAACATGATGGTGAGCGTCCGCGTAGTGCAAACAAGACGGGCAGTATACCCGGTAACTACATTCTTGCCGATTAATGTTAAGAACAGGGTGTATTACAATAATTGGTTGAAGGGGGGGCAGTTAGCCGTTTAATTAAGATAAATTACATTGTAAACTAGCCTAAACTTTTGTCAACTACGCCTATGGTACAGTCGGCACTACTAAAGAACTAGGCTAGACAAAAAAAGCTATGCCTAGGCGGCTAGGCTAGGCTGTAAAAATAATGTAATTAGGCTAGGCTAGGTTATATTAGGCCTATTATTGATTTCATTGTGCCGTACAGTACAGAAAGATTGTGGGCCTAGATATAAAATTGTAAAATATCTTGCAACAAAACACGGTAAGATCCTGTGTAGCGGGATGAACTGTTTTTCTATCTATCTATCTATTGCCTGACGCCGTGATCCCCGAAGGGGTGGCCACGAACGAACTGCCCCCATGCACCTCTGTCCCCAGTCAGTCGACGCCCCTCCCCCCAACCAGCACTGCCACCGCCTTTATTCATGTACTTCCTCACTCCATCCTTCCACCTCTCATTCGGTCCACCTCTCCCTCTCTGTCCCTCCACCTCGCTCTCGTACACCCTCTCAGTCATTCTCTCGCTTTCCGTACGTTCCTGTTTTTCAGATGCCTATTTACTAAGAAACATTGAACAATATCTTTAACCTAACCTAACCTAGTATATTAGTGGACTAGGCTAGGCTATTTAGGCTGAGTGTAAAATGTAAAAAAAATAGATAATCTTTAACCCGGCAAGCGCGATAGGCCTCACGGAAGGCTTCCTATAGGGAACGCGATAGGCCTCACGGAAGCAGGACCATAAAAAAAGCCTTCCATAAAAAAAAAGGGCCTATCAAAACAAAGGAATTTGTCTCTAGGTGAGATAATTCCCCTCCAGTACTCATCCATGTAAATCTCACCCACCCCCCTCCCTCCCCTCCTCAATTATCACCTATTTTTCCTCTTATTATCATCATTTATCGGTTATTTTTCTCTCCCGCGATAATGTAGCACAAGTGGGTTGCATAAAAGATCGTTATGCAACACCCAGACACCGGCACACACCGCCCCGCTCTTCTCAGTTGACTCCCAGACAGCGAGAGGGGAAGGCTGCCTGTCTCTCTCTCTCGCCTGAGATTATGACCGGGTGGCCAATATCTTCGTTTTTCACCACCCAAATGCTTTTCCCACTTATTTTAGCACTCTTGAAGGTTCATATATACATCATATATGTAAAATAAAAGCATACCGAAAACAAATAATGGTTTATATTGTAAATATAACGAATTCTGTCAGAATCCAGGGCTAGAAATGCACAAATAACTACCCTAGCACCTACGTCTATATCGCGCTTGTCAGGTTAAGGACACTAGGCTACATCCGCCTTATTAGAAACAATTTATTAGGGAAAATAGGTACCAACAGATTCGCCATATTTTTCTCCATATAGTCCGCATGGAGGATTTACATTATTGACAAATTGAAAAAATACCCTTTTCACAGAAAAATACACAAAAAATCTGGGAAAAATGTTATTTTAATACCACAAATTTTCAGTGTTTTTTATAAACAAAAATTTTCATTTGCATCAATATATAGTGTTTGTAATTAATTAGAAATCTCGGGAAAACCTATTTTCCACATTAGGCCTATCGATCGATGTTGAGACACGGTCCCCGATAGTGATTTGAAAAGACATTAGCCTAACCTAACAACCTTACCTAACCTAACCTAGTATTATGGGTGGGGGCTGCTGCCCCCACACCCCCGCTGGTTGAGTAGGCTACTAATCCCTTAACCCGGGAACTGCGGGGAGACTCTTAAGAGTTCCCCCGGCGGACTGCGGGGAGACTCTTATGAGTGAGTGAAAAAAAAAAATCAACTTTTGACATCGAAAACAAATTATTTTTTTTATTTTTATTTTTTTATTTTTTTATTTTTTTTTGGCCCCTGGGCCATGCAAAATCTCAGTCCTCTACCTCCCCTCCTTCCCCACTTTCCTCCTCTCCTTCAGTTATCACCTATTTTCCCTGTTATTCCCTTATTCTGAGGTATATTTTCGTGCTAACATTAGCGAGTTGCAAGCAGGGTGTTGTCATCACTGATGGCAAGCGAGTGCAAGAGAGAGAGAGAGAGTATCGATCGACTGTGTCTCAGTGGCCTTGGGGGAAATTGGCGGGAAAGCAGGTTGCCTCACCCATACATTATACAACTCGCGGGCTATATCTCCGATTTTGACCATCCAAACGCTGTTTTCACTCGTTTTATTATTGTTTCAGGTTAATACCTTTATAATCAACCCATAATAGGCGCATATGGATAAGTATTAATGCTATTAACCTGACAAGCGCGATATAGACGTAGGTGCTAGGGTAGTTATTTGTGCATTTCTAGCCCTGGATTCTGACAGAATTAGTTATATTTACAATATAAACCATTATTTGTTTTCGGTATGCTTTTATTTTACATATATGATGTATATATGAACCTTCAAGAGTGCTAAAATAAGTGGGAAAAGCATTTGGGTGGTGAAAAACGAAGATATTGGCCACCCGGTCATAATCTCAGGCGAGAGAGAGAGACAGGCAGCCCTCCCCTCTCGCTGTCTGGGAGTCAACTGAGACGAGCGGGGCGGTGTGTGCCGGTGTCTGGGTGTTGCATAACTTCTTTTATGCAACCCACTTGTGCTACATTATCGCGGGAGAGAAAAATAACCGATAATGATGATAATAAGAGGAAAAATAGGTGATAATTGAGGAGGGGAGGGAGGGGAATAAGGTGGGGAAGGAGGGGAGGGGGGTGCGTGAGATTTACATGGATGAGTACTGGAGGGGAATTATCTCACCTAGAGACAAATTCCTTTGTTTTGATAGGCCCTTTTTTTTTATGGAAGGCTTTTTTTATGGTCCTGCTTCCGTGAGGCCTATCGCGTTCCCTATAGGAAGCCTTCCGTGAGGCCTATCGCGCTTGCCGGGTTAATGGCACAATGAATATTTTAGTGACGGAAACACCTCAAATACGTCAGCACAGGGGGACGTTTCCAATTACCCCCATGCGCACTTCAGAGGTTAATAAAAAAATAAAAAAAATTGGCTGTCGATTAGGCCTAGGATATACGAAGGTGAAAGAAAAGTCGATGAAGTCTATGGTGTTTACTCTGCAATCTTCAGCTTGATTGTACATTGATAACGGGAAAGTATCCTATTGACAACCTTGTTACGAAAATTAAATTTTAGTACCATACCCGGTACTTTTATATTAGGTTTTCCGAGGTTTTAACACATTTTCATATGATCTTTAGAGCTATCGATGACTGAAAGTACCGTATTGACAACTTTGTTAGTTGTTACGAAAAAGACATTTTAGTACCATAGCCTACTTTTTTATTAGGCTTGCCGAGGGTTAAAACAAATTTTCTTATGATCTTTAGAGCATATAGATTCATTATTTATCTTCAAATATATCAACAAAATTTGTGGTATTAAAATAACATTAAACCAAAATCTGTCAAAGATGTCAAATAGCGGGGGTGTGGGGGCGGAAGCCCCCACCCATAATACTAGGATAGGTTAGGTAAGGTTGTTAGGTTAGGCTAATGTCCTTTCAAAGGGGTATAGGACTAGGCTAGTAAATACTAGGATAGCTTATAGCCTACCCGGTCAGAGGTAAGAAGAAGAAGAAGAATCAGTATATATAACTCCATTTATTTGTCACCAATTATTTTGACATATTTTAAGACAGATATGGAATCTATATGCTCTAAGCATCATATTAAAATTAGTTTCAACCCTCGGCAAAATCTAATCAAAATATATGGTACTAAAATGGAATTTTTTCGTAACATGGTTGTCAAATCCTTCCTATAGACGGCACCGATTCGTACACACGCCATTTAGAACAAACATTCCCTAAATACCTGTTGTTGTTCCCCAAGCTGCCTGGCCGAACAGTTCCAAGGCCCCGAGCAAAGTCAAGGCCATAACCGAGCGCCCCCACAGAACCCTCCCTGCCGACCACAATAAAGCCTGGGTGACTGAAGCCACTCCATGGCGGGGATCTGAGGAGGGTGCGGAAACGCCCGGGAAACCAAAGCCCCACCCAGGGTCCTGTGCCCCTCAGCAATTAATGAAGAGAAAGTTGAGGGGCAAAGGCAAAATGTGACGCTTTCGCTTCCAATCTTGGGTAGATTGGGAGGTCAATCCACGGAAGAGACGCCGTCACTTGAGATCTAGAAAATATATAAATAAAAGGAACAGTCAGAGTAAGCTATGGGTATGGCAGAGATCGCTCAGTTCTCACTCTGATAGACCAGCCCATCACCACATGACTAGAACCCAATTCTCTCAGCATCAGCTAGGAAAGGCCCTAGAAAGCCGCCTTTGGCGGGGGATAGCTCCCCTATTTCAACCCCTTTCGGGGTTGGGCACCCGCCATCTATATACAGTACCTGTATATATATATGGTTAATATACAGGAGACGCAACAATATAGGTAGCACATTTGTAATGGTAGTTTTGAGTTCCTATCATCATATGCTTCATTTCTATATATTTTTAATCCCCGGGGGAAAAAACACGAAATCTTGGGATTTTTACCTTTTTTTCTCTTGGGTTTTTTTTTTGGGGTCACCTAACCAAAAAACCTAACCTAACCTAGCCTAATAGCCCCCAAATACATTTAGGTTAGGTTAGGTTAGGTTTTTTGGTTAGGTTAAAACAAAAATCCAATAAAAAAATAAAAAACTCAGGATTTTTTTTTTCTTTTTTCCCCGGGGATAAAAAGTATATAGAAATGAAGCATATGATGATAGGAACCCAAAACTACCATTAGAAATTTGCTACCTAGCCTATATTGTTGCATCTCCTGTATATTGACCATATATATATATATATACGTATATATACGTAAGGGAGCTTCTGCCACCACCTGGGGTTCTCCAACTGCAGCTGCTGGATCCTCCCGAGGGAAAGGTAAGTCTGTGTCCCGAGAAGGTAAGTCTGTGTCGATTGTGGGCGACTCAATGGTAAGACATTTAGTTAGGGCTACCCGCACTAAACTTAGGAAGGTTGTGTGTCTGCCTGGCCATGGAGTTGGGAGGGTTTTAGAGAAGATGGACCACATCTTGGAAGATAGTGGAGATAACCCCATTATCTGTCTCAGTGCCGGGAGTAACGATGTTGGTAAGGGTAGAAGTGAGGAACTGCTGCAGCAGTATCGGGATGTGTTAGATAAAGTTAGGATGAAGGGAGGGATCCCTGTAGTACATTGTATCCTACCCAGAAGAGGAGTTCCCAAGGAATGGACATCCAGGGCGATTGGTGTCAATTGCCGTTTGGAGAAATATTGCAAAGAAAAAGCAATACCATTCATTGATAACTGGGATAGTTTCTATGGGAGAGATGGGATGTACGCAAGGGATGGGGTTCATCTTTCACGGTTAGGGGTTTCTACATTAGCTAGTTCTTTAGATAGGGTGGTTGTGGGGTTTTGAACAGAAATATTGAGTGTAAATGAGAGGTTAAATGGAACAATTTTAGCGTCAGGCGAAAGCGATAAGGATATTCAGTCTCATGCTAAAATGATGACTATAATGCAAATGATAGTAGTGATGGTGCAACGGAAGATGGAAATGTCGTTAGAAACAAAGGTAAATTAGGTATAAAGAAAAGAAGTAAATTGAGAGTATATTACACAAACTGTAGGAGTCTATGTAACAAAATGAACGAACTTAGAGCCCTTGTTAGCAAAGAAAATATAGACATAATAGCGCTAACTGAAACGTGGATAAATACAGAAACCAGGCATTTTTTAGCAGAATTTGATATACCAGGATATAGTTTGTTTAAATATGACCGAACAAGTAAGAGAGGTGGCGGTATAGCAGTGTTTGTCAGGAGTACATTAAAAAGCTGTATTAAATCAGGTATTAGACTAAATAACGATAATGAAAGTGTTTGGGTAGAGGTTAACGAATGTAGTGAGACCATAGTTATTGGAGTTATGTATAGACCGCCAAATATGAGTAGAAATGACGGAACGTCATTATGGGAGGAAATTAAAATGGCATCAAGCTTTAGCAATGTGTGCATTATGGGGGATTTTAATTTTCCGAATATAGATTGCCAGCATCAAATAGGAGACTGATTCTGAGGAGTTTATAGAGGTAGTACAAGATAGTTTTTTATTTCAATTCATAGATACGCCGACTAGAGGCAATAATATTCTCGATTTAGTTTTCAGTAACAATGAACATATGGTAAATAATGTAGAGATAGGGGACCACCTAGGAAATAGTGACCACAATTCTGTGTATTTTAATATACAATGGAAAGGTAATACCAGAGAGAATACAACATTAATACCTGACTTTAGAAAAGCCAATTATGGTGGGTTAAGAAGAGCCCTATTAGCTGACCCTATGGTCAAAAAATTAAGTCGATCCAGGTGTCCAAATGAGTGTACCCCTTCTCAGGCACCTGTCATCTTAAGTCAGGAAGAGACGTCAACCTTGGTAGATACATACGATAATTTTATCAAGTCAGTATTCAATGCACAAAATAAATACATCCCCAAAAGAAAATTTAGATCAACACAGAACCAACCCAAATGGATGAATAATAGACTATTAGATCTTCTAGGACAAAGAGGAATATATAGAAAAATTAGAAAAGGCGAAATTCACCTACTTGCTTACTATCAGAATCTATCAAGACAGGTAAAAAAGGATATTAGGAAAGAAAAAAGAAATTATGAAATTAAGGTTGCCAATGACTCAAAAAATAATCCTAAAGCTTTTTACCAACTATATAAATCCAAGGTTAGAGATGTAATTGGTCCCCTTAAAACTTCGATAGGAGAAATGACAGAAAATGATTTAGAAATGTGCAGTACATTAAATAGTCAATTTCTTTCCGTTTTCACTAATGAAAATTTGGCACAGTTTCCAGAAGTCCGTAAGGTATATAGCGATAGTATAGAAAATAGGTTAAGTACGGTTACTATAAGTAGAAATGATGTGCTTAAGGAAATTGACAGACTGAAACCTCATAAATCGCCTGGTCCTGATGAGGTATATGCTAGAGTATTAAAAGAATGTAGGGATGAGTTAAGTTAACCATTAACATTTTTATTTAACAAGTCATTGGAGACAGGTATAGTTCCAGAAGCTTGGAAGCTTGCAAACGTAGTTCCAATCTTCAAAAAAGGTGACAAATCAATAGCATCCAATTACCGTCCCATTAGTCTTACATCAATCATAGGAAAGCTACTAGAGTCAATTATTGCTAGTAAAATTAGAAACCACTTAGATACATTTAATTTAATAAATTCTTCTCAGCATGGATTCACTCAGGGACGTTCTTGCCTTACTAATTTGCTTAGTTTTTTCTCAGAGGTATATGAAGCAGTAGATAATGACAAGTCATATGATATAATATATTTAGATTTCAGTAAAGCTTTCGACAGAGTCCCCCATGAGAGATTGATGAGAAAGGTTGAGGCGCATGGAATAGGTGGGGCGTTGTTGGGATGGATTAGGTCATGGCTAATTGGTAGGAAGCAGAGAGTCAGCATAAATGGTACGAAGTCAGAATGGGGAGCAGTCAAAAGTGGTGTCCCCCAGGGATCTGTATTAGGTCCTCTGTTGTTTGTTATATACATAAATGACCTTGATTTAGGTATAACTAGTAGGATAAGTAAATTTGCAGACGATACCAAAATGGGGAGAAAAATTGATTCAGATAGAGATATAGAGTGCCTCCAAAGGGATCTAGATACCTTACACGAATGGTCAGTAAATTGGCAGATGAAGTTTAACATTGACAAATGCAAGGTATTAAAGATAGGGAAGATGCATACAAATGTTAAATATAAACTAGCTAATGTGGAATTAGAAAACTCGAATTGTGAGAAAGATCTAGGTGTGTTTGTTAGCAATGATTTGAAGCCTAGACAACAGTGTATAAGCGTTCGAAACAAGGCAAACAGGATTCTCGGGTTCATCTCAAGGAGTGTGAGTAACAGAACTGCTGATGTTATCTTAACACTTTACTTGTCATTAGTGAGACCCCATATGGATTATGCTGTTCAATTTTGGTGTCCTTATTACAGAATGGACATAGATTCATTGGAGAGAGTACAACGTAGAATGACAAAAATGATCCATAATATTAGAAATCTTCCGTATAAAGAAAGGTTGAAGAAATTAGGCTTACATTCCTTACAGAGTTAGAGGGGATATGATAGAGGTGTTCAAGTGGGTTAGTGGGATTAACAAAGGGGACATGACAAATGTACTAAAGCTCAGTGATAGCGAAAGAACTCGTACCAATGGTTTCAAATTAGATAAATTTTGTTTCAGAAAAGATATAGGCAAATATTGGTTTGGTAACAGAGTTGTAGATGGGTGGAATGGACTACCAAGTGCTATAGTGGGATTAAAAACGATAGGGAGCTTTAAGATAAAATTGGATAAGCATATGGACGAGAAGGGTTGGGTGTGAAGGTGGATCAGCAGGGTTGGGCCAATCAGCGCTCTGCAGACCCCCGTAATCCTGCGTTAATCTCTAACCGTTTTGGTAAGATGATCCTCAGGGTATTAGAGTGTTGAGCCTATAATTGGGCTTTGTAATTGGGGTTGTGTGGGACAGGGATCTGCCTTGCTTAGGCCAATCGGCTTTCTGCAGACTCCCATTTTCTTATGTTCCTATGTTCTTATGTATATATATTAGTGTGTACGATAATTTTGGTGCAAATTCCATAATTTTGTGGTCACAATACGATAATTCTGCATTTAGAATATGGCAACACTGCGTCCATGTTATTGTTGTGAACCTCTCGGCCCTCCCACTGCCACTCGGTGGCGGAGTAGGGTATGTCCCATAATACTGTGTTTTTTGCACTGTTACCCAATCAGCGGGGGTGTGGGGGCGGCAGCCCCCACCCATAATACTAGGATAGGTTAGGTAAGGTTGTTAGGTTAGGCTAATGTCTTTGTTACGCTTTTAACCCCTCATTTTCCCTGAACTTCATAGCCCTCCCCACTATCGGGCGGCGTGTCTTAAGATCGTTGTATAATAGGGAAAACAGTTTCTCCGAGGGTTGTAATTATTTCCAAACACTATATAGCCTATTGATGAAAACTAACTGGGAAAAATAAAAAAATCCATGGGAAAATTGGTGACAGAAAAATTGAGTTTTTCCGAAGAGTCTGATGTAGGCTAGGCCTAGTCTCCTTGAATGCTACCAAAAAATATTGTAGCCTAACATTAGCCTACCAAATTATTGAGATAGGCCTATATGAACAGGTCCACCCGCACCCCTACACAGGATTAGGCCTATAGGCTACTCAAAACACATCTCAATCTTGTCGAGTTTGCCTGACAAGTGGGCCAATCAGCGCTCTGCAGACCCCCATAATCCTGCGTTAATCTCTAACCGTTTTGGTAAGATGATCCTCAGGGTATTAGTGTGTTGAGCCTATAATTGGGCTTTGTAATTGATTTGGGGTTGTGTGGGACAGGGATCTGCCTTGCTTAGGCCAATCGGCTTTCTGCAGACTCCCATTTTCGGTCAAATTGGATTTTAGGTCACGCATGAGTTTTTTGTATTATAATCCATTTTCTCATCAGTTCCTTCATTGATTAGGCCTAGTGTGTTTTTCCTTCTGGAAATTCATATTTAGCCTAGCCTACCCATTATTTTGCAAAATTAAAACATGCCCCCTAAAACCATATTTTTGTCATTAGGCTACCCTAACCTAACCTGGGGGCAGCGGGCTGCCGCCCCCAGACCCCCGCAGGGTTAGTATTGATATAAAATATGGCAAAATACTAAAACTACGGTAAAAAAATGAAAAATATTAGTGCTCAGCTGATCCAAGATGGCCACCATCACCCTTATTTAACCCACAAAGTCTAAGGAAAAATAATTTAATATGCAGCGGTAAAGACATATATTGTGGTAACTAGCCTAATAGGCTATTCTATGACAAAGCTATAGTATACATTTAGAAAATTATATCCCATACGTGACCTACAATCCAGTTTGGATAATATTCAAGGACACTAGTGCGACGTTATAAGAAACAATTTATTAGGGAAAATAGGCACCAATAGATTCGCCATATTTTTCTCCATAGTCCTAGTCCGCATGGAGGATTTTCGTTATCAACAAATTGAAAAATACCCACTTCACAGACAAATACACCAAAAATCTAAGTCAAAGCGGGGGTGTGGGGGCGGCAGCCCCCACCTATAATATTAGGTTAGGTTAGGTAAGGTTGTTAGGTTAGGCTAATGTCCTTTCAAAGGGGTATAGGGTAGTAAACACTAGGATAGCCTATACCCGGTCAGAGGGAAGAAGAAGAGTCCTGCAGTAGTCTCCTTGAATGCTACCCCAGTTTGTCCCCATTTTCTTATGTTCTTAAGTCACTAGGCCCTAGTCAGCCCTTGCCCACACATTAATAGGCCTAGGCTTAGAGGGTATTCAATTAGCTTATCAACACTGACTTCAATTTTCAGAGTGTTTACAACCTATGGGTTAATATATTAGAGTCAAAGGATTGCACATAATACAATTTAGCGTCCAGAAACAGCTAAACAGTGAAAAAGAGAAATCCCGCTCCAACTTACGTTTTCTTCTTCTTCTTCTTCTTTTGAACCCGCCCGCAGACCGTGCAGATCCGCAGGGCTGACCTTTGTATCGGTACTGGCTCAGAAACGTTAGTAGGAGGGAAAGTTTAGAGTAGAAGGATCGTTTAAGAGACAGTTTTTATTTTGTTTGTATAAACCCCCCCCTCACTTCCTCCCCCCCCCCCCCCTCACTCATTTCTCTTCCTCCACATTTTCTCCAATATCCTCTTCATCATCTCCATGTCTTGTGTTTCCATCTCCTGTGTTAACCCCAATAGCGCCCCCACCCCTCTATCTTCCCTCTGCTTAATCTCCTCCCACCCCCTCTCCCCAACTCTATTCCTCATGTACCTCTCCAACTCCTCTCTCTCCTCATTATATCTTGTACATTTGGTTACTATGTGTTCTACATCCTCCACTATTGGATCCCCTCCCATTTCACATTGACTGCAGTGCGGTCCCACTCCATTCCATCTCCTTGTTCTCTCATTCGTTTCTAGCGATCCTGTTCTTGCTTTAAATAGGAGTTTCGATCCCCATCCTCCATCATAGTACAGTTCTCTAGCTGGTTTTTCCTTCTCTCTATAATATGCCAGCGTGGCTTTATTTTCTACCCCCTCCCTCCATCTTCTTCTCCCCTCCTCCTTTATCCCCTTCTCTATCTCTCTGACACATCCCCTCCCATTCTCTAATATGACCCACTCCCCTCTCTCATTTCTTTTTCTAAATTCCCCCCCCCCCCCACCCTGTCCCGTTTTATATTTATCCTCCCCAATCTTTTTTTGCACTCTCTGTTCCATTTACTTTGCTCGCTCGCCCATCTATATACCTTCCCCGGCCACCTATCTTCCTCCATCCCCTCTAGTCTCACTTTGTACTTCCCTTTCGCTTTCCCAATCCTTTCCTCAAACGTACTCCACCCCATCTCCCCTCGGATTGCTTCTTGAGCTACGTATTTATTTGCCCCCAATCCTGTCCTCCCGATTTTATTCTGTATCGTTTCTAATTTCTTCGTTTCCGCCTCTGTTGTTTCTACCGCCTCTAAGCCGTACATTATTGCAGGTACTCCCAATCCTTTCCACAGCCCTCGCACTATTTCATAGCTATTCGCTCTTAGCCTTGTCGCGCTCCATAGTCTTCCATTCCATTGTTGCATTTGTCCCACCTTTTCACTTTTCGCCTTCTCACACCCTTTCTCCGTGATCGTTACCCCCAGATATTTATACTCCCATGTCTTCTTCATTCTGTTTCCTTCCAGTGTCCATTCCTCTTCTTCTTGAAGCTCTCCATTCATTTTCATCACCTGGCTCTTTTCTTTACTAAATCTTACTTCAAGTTCCTCCCCGAATCTCGTTGCTTCCTCTAGTAGTCTCTGCAACCTTCTTCTTCTTCTTCTTCTTCTTCTTTTGAACCCGCCCGCAGACCGTGCAGATCCGCAGGGCTGACCTTTGTATCGGTACTGGCTCAGAAACGTTAGTAGGAGGGAAAGTTTAGAGTAGAAGGATAGTTTAAGAGACAGTTTTTGTTTTGTTTGTATAAACCCCCCCTCACTTCCTCCCCCCTCCCCCTCACCTCCGCTCCCCCCCCCCCTCACTCATTTCTCTTCCTCCACATTTTCTCCAATATCCTCTTCATCATCTCCATGTCTTGTGTTTCCATCTCCTGTGTTAACCCCAATAGCGCCCCCACCCCTCTATCTTCCCTCTGCTTAATCTCCTCCCACCCCCTCTCCCCAACTCTATTCCTCATGTACCTCTCCAACTCCTCTCTCTCCTCATTATATCTTGTACACTCGGTTACTATGTGTTCTACATCCTCCCGTTTCCTTCTCCCTCCCGTACCCTCCTCCCGTTTCTGCCATCAGAACTACGAGGGTCAGCTGATGGACTCGATGGAGGTAAATATTATAACCCCGCGGCCTCTTAATTCACTTAATAGTTTAGTGGACATAACGGAGGATGATTATTAATAAACCAATAAATGTATACTATATGGAAAACAAGGATATTTTCTCTTACACAGACATTATACATATACATAAAATATTCTCTCTCTCTCTCTGGACACACGGAGTTTGAGGGGAGAGGTGAAAGAGTTCCAAAGTTTACTTGTTGAAAAGAAGAAAGACTGGGAAATCGGTTCACTCTTGAGTTAGAGAGCTGGATAGGATAGGGGTGGGAGTGTGTTTAAAGGCGGGTGCCCCCACTCTTCGTATGTGAGGAGGCATACACTGAGGAGGCTCTGAAGAACATTGATTGTTGTAATAGCGGTAGAAGAGTGAGTGAGAGAGAGATGCAACATTGCGGCGTGTAGAGAGATTGTAGGGAATTAGTAAGAGGGTGTTACACTTACACTTTGTTACACTTTGTTGTATTCCGTCCGTTAGTGACCGTACAGTTGAGCTGGGGCTCCACTGCGACCAGGCAGCTCCCTTTCTTCCACTCTCCATTCCAGAAGTCGGTTGGAGTTGGTGCTGGGGTATCCTGGTGTTGGTGGCCGGTCCGGTATTTTGGCCAGCCACATGTCCAAGTGTTTCTTGAAGGTGTCTGGAGACACCCCGGTCATGTTCCTGAGAGGGGCTGGTATACAGTTGAACAGTCTGGTTCCATTGTATGCAAAGCTGTGATGGATCAGGGATTTGATTTTTTGTGTTGATCCCGGCGTAGTCCTCACATAGCACAGCCTCCCTCGCCTTTGGTGTTAAGTCTCTTGGATGTTTGGATTTGGTACCTTTTTTTCCAAAATCTTCCAGACGTAGATGATGATGTATCTCTCCCTACGTCTTTGAAGTGAGTACAGCTGCAGCTCCTTGAGTCTCTCCCAGTAGTTAAAGTGTTGAAACCCATGGATTTTACTGGTGAATGTCCTCTGGGTGGCTTCAATTTCTGTTATTTCTCCTACTTTTTGGAGAGACCAGAGCTGAGAGCAGTACTCCAGTCGTGGTAGGACCAGTGACTTCCACAGTGTTAGCATACACCTCTCATTTCTTGTGTGGAAGGTTCTCAGGATCCAGCCTGCTATTTGTTTTTCTGTTGTTGTGGTTTTGGTAATATGCTGGGAAAAAGTGGCGTCACTGCTCATATTTACTCCCAAGTCCTTCACTGTGTCCTTGGCGGTAATTTCTTGCTGTCCACTTTTGTAGTTGGTGGCGTTTTGTAGTGCTCTCTTGTTCCCGTACCTTAGAAGCTCGAACTTGTCTCCGTTTAGGGCCATGTTGTTTTCTTCTGCCCACTTCAGGATTTTGTCCAAGTCTTGTTGTAGTAGCTGTGCATCATGTGAGGTGATTTTCTTCATGAGTCTGGTGTCGTCTGCAAACGATGAGGCTGTTGAGTGTTCCAGGTCCCTGTCGATGTCTCCTATCATGATGAGGAATAGGAGAGGTCCCAGTACTGATCCTTGTGGTACTCCGCTGATGACCCCACCTGCTTCTGATAGGCTTCCTTGAACCGTGACTCTTTGTTTTCTTTTGGTGATGAAACTGTGGAGCCATCTTCCAAGGTCTCCCCCTATTCCCAGTGATTTGAGTTTATGTAGAAGGATCCCATGGTCCACCTTGTCAAAAGCTTTGGCGAAATCTAGATATATGACGTCTACATTTTCTCCTTCTTGAATATCCTGTACGATTTTGTCGTAGTGTGATAGTATTTGTGAAAGGCAGGAGCGGCCTTGTCTAAAGCCATGTTGACCCTCGTTGAATGCCTCGTTATCTTCCAGGTAGCTGACCATCTTAACTCTTATTGTTCTTTCTATGATTTTAATAAGATGTGACATCCGCACCACTGGTCTGTAATTTTTGGCTATGCCTTTACTACCCCCTTTGTGTATTGGTGTGACAGTACCTTCTTTTAGGGATTGTGGTACATATCCAGTTTGGAGGGACTTGCTCCACAGCAGTTTTAGAGGCAAGGCTAGCTGATGTTTGCATTTTTTTAGCAGTTGGGCATGGAAGCCGTCTGGTCCTGCTGCAGAGTTTGGTCCAATCTTGTCGATGGCTGCTATTATGTCCTCTGTTGATACTATTACCGAGGAGAGTTGATGTGGTGTCCCAGGAGCGTTGTTAAAGAAGGTCGTTGCATTATCGATTTTCTTGTCTTCATTTGACGGGCAGAAGACACTTTCGTATTGCTGTTTGAGTATCTTGGCCATTTCGGTTGGGTCACTCTCAAGTTCGCCCGTAGGTTTTGTAAGCGGTCCTATTGTTGAGGTGTTCCCGAGTCTCCTTTTTGCGTATGCATAGAAGAATTTGCTATTTACTCGTATGTTTGCAACTGCTTGGAGTTCTTCACGTGTTCTTTGCTCTTGGTGTGACTGGATGAGTTTTCGTTCAACTTCATCGAGCTCTTCTTGTAGTTTGGTGATAGTGTGCGGATGGCTGGTCTTCCTTTGCTTGGCTCTCAAGTACGTCCTTTTCTTCATTAGTATTTTTCTATCTCTGGGAATCTGTTTTATCTGCTTCCTGCTTGATTTGGGTGGTATGGTGTTTTTACAGGTCTCCAGGCATTGTTTCTGGAGGATACTGAGAGTTTCGTCGACGTTGAGACAAAATGTTTACTCTACCCCCCCCCCCCCTCTCTCTCTCTCTCATCTCTCTCTGTTCTAGTCCAACATGAAGAACAATAACAACAACAACAAGAGTGACATTAAAGGGAGTTACAAAAAAGTCAACAAGAACCCACAATTCCAGTTCCCGTCCCTACTCTGTGCAACTCTCCAACCCAAGAGTGAAATGATATTCAACAGCTGAGCTCTGGAACTCTCTCCCTGAATCCATATTCCCCTCATCCTATTACTTGTTGCTTCAAGATCCGTGTGTCCAGGCATTCTGGTTCGAACATGCTTTGATTTTGGCCCTGTCACTCATTCAACTCTGGGGGAGGCACTCGTCACAGGCAGTTCTGCCTTTTGTCTCCTTCATCCACATAAAAAAACCCACCATGAGGCCTTTTTACATTTGATTCTGGCTAAAAGTAGATGATTTTATGCAGTTTAAGAAGGACCTATGTTACCAAGAGGGATTATTGAGATCGTATTTACCCATTTGAATCCTAGGCTCGCTATTGCTCGCCAGGAAAAAAAACGACACCTAAAGAGCACGAAAGGTCTTAATATTGACAAAGAAATGGGGCAAAAGGTCTTAAAATCGACAAACTAATAGGGAAAAAGTCATCAAATCTCAAAACTAATGGGGATAAGCATGGGGAAAAAAATGGATCAGTTAAAACCCTTCACCTTTTAGTAATATTGTATATACGTATTTGCTGACCTTAGTATAGGCATCATAACTTATCTGCAAAGTTTGCCGAAAATCTATCCATTAGTTTAGGAATGATACTAATACATCTGATTTTGACCTTTGACCTTAACCTTAGAAATATTTAGCTGAAGGTTGGTCAGTATGTTTGGTATTTATACTGTATATAATATTTCCACTTAGTGGAAATGGCACGGTGGAGTGGGTCAGTCGGGGCATGTCTGGGAGCCTTGAGGTAGTTTCTGTCATGGCCATCCCTTTTGGGGCGCTTCCTCTGGAAGCGGGGCGTCATATTTGATGATGATGATGATTAAACTATTTTATTCAGCTTAAAAGGGTCCCCAGCTGTTAACAAGCTCCGAACTATCTCACTTAACCCTTTATACTACCAGGGATCTGCCTTGTGAGGGCCAATCGGCTTTCTGAACACTCCCATTTTCTTATGTTCTATGTTAAGCTCTACAAAATCGTCTCGATATAGCTATAATAAAATAAAAAAGACGTCGCCTGTAAAACAAAAAATGCTTTATATAAATTTGATGGAGGTATAGGAGGAAAGTAGAATATTGAATTTGATGGAGGTATAGGAGGAAAGTAGAATATTGAATTTGATGGAGGTATAGGAGGAAAGTAGAATATTGAATTTGATGGAGGTATAGGAGGAAAGTAGAATATTGAATTTGATGGAGGTATAGGAGGAAAGTAGAATATTGAATTTGATGGAGGTATAGGAGGAAAGTAGAATATTGAATTTGATGGAGGTATAGGAGGAAAGTAGAATATTGAATTTGATGGAGGTATAGGAGGAAAGTAGAATATTGAATTTGATGGAGGTATAGGAGGAAAGTAGAATATTGAATTTGATGGAGGTATAGGAGGAAAGTAGAATATTGAATTTGATGGAGGTATAGGAGGAAAGTAGAATATTGAATTTGATGGAGGTATAGGAGGAAAGTAGAATATTGAATAAACAAAAACAATTAACCTTACCCTCCTTAAAACCATTCGTGGGGGTTCAAAAGGATTGTTCAAAATATATCGCGGGAATTAATTAAAACACCATTACATTTATTGTGTATATTATAGTCATTTACAATATATAGTATCATCCTGCGAGCATAAAATACCTAAGTAGGAATGAACATGTTGGTTGCCATTACACAATCATTAGACGAATTATACAGTAGGAATGAACATGTTGGTTGCCATTACACAATCATTAGACGAATTACACAATCATTAGACGAATTACACAATCATTAGACGATTATATACAGTTTACGAGGGAGGATCTGTAGGAATTATAGGGGTAAAAACTCTATTAAGGGGAGATTTCCACTTGAGGGATTTTTTTCTACACCCCTTTCTCCCGTATGTTTAGCCCCATTGCTTTTGAAGTTTTAAGACGTTCGCCCCATTAGTTTGGCGATTTTAAGAAGTTTCACCCCATTTATGTCACTTTTAAGACCTTTCGTCCCATTAAGGTCTATTTTTTCCTGGCGAGTGATAGCGAGCCTGTAATTTAAGAGGAACCGGCCTTCGGCCGCGACATTTTTCTACCGAAAAATGTACAAATTTATCTTGAAAGGGGGTCAAGGGGGTGTAATTTCAAGCTTGATGGAAGTCTAGGAAACACACTAAAAACCTCCCCTTAATTCTGACTCGTCCCCTCTCTAAAATGAATAAAATCGTCTAATAAAAGCCAGAAAACAGAACAATGAGTCATCGGATCTTGAAAGAATGAATAACCCCTTCTGTACCGGTGACGTCTATTTAACCTTATTCTGGCTATTTGTAGACGGTTTTGTGCAGTTTAAGAAGGATCTGAGGTAGCAAAAAGGGTCCAGTGAGATAGTTCAAAGCCTATTAGATGCTGGAGGTCCTACTTAAACTGAATAAAATCGTCTAATAGTAGCCAGAATGAAGTTAAGAAGACAGCCCCAGTAGTGAAGGGGTTAAATGCTACCCTCGAGTAACACAGTCGGCTATACTCTATTCAGAATAATTAGGTCAAAAAATCTGGTCTACTAAACTCTATAACGACAGGAGTTATCGAGCTAATATGATTACCATTTTTCCCTTTGCCCCTCAACTTTCTCTTCATAATTGCTGAGGGGCACAGGGCCCTGGGTGGGGCTTTGGTTTCCGGGCGTTTCCGCGCCCTCCTTGGCTCCCCGCCATGGAGTGGCTTCGGTCACCCAGGCTTTATTGTGGTAGGCAGGGAGGGTTCTGTTGGGGCACTCGGAAATGGCCTTGGCCTTGCTCGGGGCCTTGGGGCTGTTCGGCCAGGCAGCCTGAGGAACAACAACAACAACCATTTGGGAAGGGTCAGCCAAGGAAAAATCGGATTAATCGAGCTAATATTTCTACCATTTGGGAAGAGTCAGCCAAGGAAAACTGGAGTAATTAAGCTATTATTTCTACCATTTGGGAAGGGTCAGCCAAGGAAAAAATGGAGTAATCGAGCTAATATTTCTACAATTTGGGAAGAGTCAGTCAAGGAAAAAGGTGTCCAGAAGATTTACAACCCATTTGCTCTAGCCTGTTTTGAGTTACAGAGGTTATAATTTCTAGCCTACCTATAATGAACAGACTATACCCGGTTTCTTTTCAACTGGCGGTAAATTGCAAAGTCCCCATCAAGATTTCACGGTTATTTTGAAGATTGGGTAGTGAAAAATGGTGCTAATTATATAAACGCGGTCTTAATTAAGGGAGCTCAGACGGTATTGTGCAGCATAATTTACTGGTTCGGCTCAATGGTTTAAGGAAGGGGTTTAGTGTGCTCTCTAAACCTCCATCAAACTTAAAAAAACACCCACAAGATATAAATTTGTAAATTTTTCGGTAGAAACATGTCTCGGCCGAAGGCCGATTCCTCTTCAAATACAGGATCGCTATTGCTCGCCAGGAAAAAATCGACCCCTAAATGGAACGAAAGGTCTTAATTTTGGCAAAGAAATTAGCAAAAGGTCTGAATATCGCCAAACTAATGGGGCGAATGTCTTGAAATCTCATGACTAATAGGGCTAAACATGAGGGAGGAGGAGGACTCGAAAAACCAACTGCCTCCCCTTAATAGGATGCAGAGACAGTAGTTTCATATTTGTTCATTAAGTACCGAAAAATTAAGTACCGAAAAATTAAGTACCGAGAAATTAAGTACCGAGAAATTAGGTACCGACAAATTAAGTACCGAGAAATTAAGTACCGAGCAATTAAGTACCGAGCAATTAAGTACCGAGCAATTAAGTACCGAGCAATTAAGTACCGAGCAATTAAGTACCGAGAAATTAAGTACCGAGAAATTAAGTACCGATAAATTAAGTACCGAGAAATTAAGTACCGAGAAATCAGCGTCTAAGAGATTCAATTTGATACGGTATCACACGAGCACTTTTGGTCAATATTTACGAGTCGCACCACAGCTGGGATCTCATTTCTAATGGTAGTTTGGGGTTCCTATCATTCTATGCTTCATTGCTATATACTTTTTATCCGCGGGAATTTTTTTTTTCTTGTTTTTTGCTGTTGTTTTTTTGCATTAACCTAACCAAAAAACCTAACCTAACCTAAATGTATTTGGGGGCTATTAGGTTAGGTTAGGTTAGGTTAGGTTAAGTTAGGTTTTTTGGTTAGGTTAATGCTAACAAAAAACAATTAAGCCAAGAAAAAAAGAAAAAAAAATCCCGTGGATAAAAAGTATAAAGCAATGAAGCATAGAATGATAGGAACCCAAAACTACCATTAGAAATGAGATCCCAGCTGTGGTGCGACTCTTAAATATTGACCGCACTTTTTCCCACAACATTTATCCTCAACACTGGTCTGGCAGCTTAGGAGGTCAACATTTAAAACAATTCTGTCAAACGAAATTAATCTACCACCAGTCTAGCTTCCGTTACCAGTGCAAAATACTCCGGAAATGTTGCCATCAGAAAAATGTTGATCGTCGAATGTTGACTATACAAGCTCTCGTGTGATACCGGCTTTACCGCCCAATGAAATGGAACCGAGTATAGTATTTTTTGTTGCTCTCTTTTCCTGGCTTGTATCCATTCGGCCCCATTCAGCCAACCGTTTTAAGACTTTTATACCCATCCAGGTGTCGATTTCTTCCTGGCGAGCGAAAGCGAGCCAGCATTGTATGGAGAAATCCGGCTTCGCCGGAGAAATTTTTCTATCGAAAAACTTACAAATTTAGCTTGATGTCAAAACAAGAATATATATATGCTGGCTCGCTACCGCTCGCCAGGAAAATATTGACACATGGATGGGAGTAAACGTCTTAAAACAGTATGTCTATGTGAGTGAGGGAGACAAAAGGCAGACCAATGACCAATTATTATCTCCTCCAACACTATAACACCTAAGGGAAACGCAATCAGTCATTATATGCATTATGGGAGATGGGCCGGTTTTCTGGACAACTTTCTCCCTCATGTTTAGCCCCACTAGTTTTCAGATGTTTGCCCCATTAGTTAGTCGATTTTAAGACCTTTCGCCCCATTTCTTCGTCAATATTTAGACCTTTCGTGCTATTTAGGTGTCGACTTTTTCCTTGGCGAACGATAGTGAGCCTGTAATGTTGGAAGAACCGGCCTTCGGCCGGGAAATGTTTCTACCGAAAAATGTACAAATTAATCTAGAAGAGGGATCTAATGGATGTTTTTTTTTTTAATTTGATGGAAGTCTAGGGAGGAAACTAGAAAAATAATGAATACATGCAAAAAACGCCCAAAAAGTGAACCATCCCCCCCCGGAATATTGGTTGATTTTTCTGGTACCCCCTTCTCCTTCATATTTACTTTAACCCCATTAGTTTTCAGATTTTAAGACTGTTTAGGTTTGTTAAGTCTTACACGATACAGGATACAAAGTTAATCACATCCCACCCTACGTTACACAGAACATACAGCAGAACGGTCAGTAGTAGCAACCCCAGCAGCAACGTGATCGGGGACAGTATTCTCAACATATCTTCCACGTAGCTCGAATCTGGAATGAAAATTTAAAAAATGTTACAAGTAGCTATGTACATTTGCCCACATAAGTTCTATTCTCGTCGTGGCGAGTGGAGTTTCTTTTAATAATCAATTGACTAATCAGATGAGTTAAGGGGAGGTTTTTAGTTTATTCCCTAGACCTCCATCAAGCTTAAAATGTCACCCCCTAAGCTAAGCCCCCTTTCAAGGTAAATTTGTACATTTTTCGGTAGAAAAATATCCCGGCCGAAGGCCGGTATCTCTTAAATTACAGGCTCGCTATCGCTCGCCAGGAAAAAATAGACACCTAAATGACACGAAAAGTCTTAAAATTCACAGAAATGGGGCGAATGCTCTTAAAATCACCAAACTAATGGGGCGAACGTCTTAAAATCTCAAAAGCAATGGGACTAAACATGAGGGAGAAAGGGGTCCAGACAAAAATCTCCCAAGTGGAAATCCCCCCTTAATCCCGGCACATGAATAAACCATCCCGTTCTCCTACAAACTCCATAGCACTCTTTTTGGTATTATTCTATAATTGCACCTATACGAGCTAAACAAATTATTATTCTATTTAACAGGAAGGTACGATGAGGTAAGTGATGTGGTATAGGTGGCAATATGCGGAAATGGATTATAAGGGCATTCTGCCCCCCCCCCCTCTTACCCCCTTACGAAAATCTACGGTTATTCACTCCACCCCAACTGGATTTCTACCGTTTTATCCAACCAGCGGGGGTGTGGGGGCAGCAGCCCCCATCCATAATACTAGGTTAGGTTAGGTAAGGTTGTTAGGTTAGGCTAATGTCTCTCTGAAACATTGTAAATCCGTGTCACATCTAGATTGATAGACTTTTGTCAGAGGGGAGCGGAATGCCCTTATAATCCATTTCCGCATATTGACACCTATACCACATCACTTACCTCGTTGTACCTTCCTGTTAAATACAATAATATTTTTTTTAGCTCGTATAGGTGCAATTATAGAAATTTACCCTCTTTTTGATAGGACACACAAAAATAAACCATCCCGTTCTCCTACAAACTCCATAGAACTCTTCTTGATAGGTCACACAAAAATAAACCATCCCGTTCTCCTACAAACTCCATAGCACTCTTCTTGATAGGTCACACAAAAATAAACCATCCCGTTCTCCTACAAACTCCATAGCACTCTTCTTAATGGGTCACACAAAAATCGATGGGTCTCCCGGGTGTCACACGCCATAATTACTTACCAACAAAGCTGCAAGATGGATCAGACGTGATTACAGACACACTACATCTGTCACTTTGCTCAAACAAGACATTAGACTAGACCCACTTGCAACAAGATATACAGCGTTTGGTAAAATTCTAGCAATGCCTCCAAATCGATTTTAGCATAAATTTGTCATTGATTTTAATGTTTTCTTTGATATACCATGGTTTTATATACAAAAGACAGGGACATTTGAATACTTACCAATTATCCAACAATCTAAAACCACAGCCCCAACTAGTGGGGAGGGCTATGAAGATCAGGGAAAATGTGGGGTTAAAGAAGCAAAAATAATCTATTTGACAATAACAGGTTGCCATTGGTTGAGGGTCATTGAATGGCTCATTGAATCCCGTGTGTGAGTTGATAGAAACGGACTGGCCAGTTAGTAAACAAACCTGGGAAACCAAAACATGAATGGCGGAGTATCACAAACTTTATTCTTACAGGCGCCTCCGACACGAAGCATTGTGCACATATTGGTAGGTAATGGACTAGTGCCAAGGATGTACCTTGTGTTTCCCAGGTAGGAGTACAGGAAATTGCGTTCAGGCGAAAATATGGAGGTGATAAATCTGCACCAACAGTTCTTTACTTTTACAGAAATAAACCGATGAACGGGAATATGCTTAATATCCAAATAAAGTTGGAGCCACCGCTAGAAATATACCGTCAAGTTCCTTACCTAGTTTCGGTGTGGTGGTTCTCCACACCTGTATGTTGTGCCTAAGGTGAGGGAGGCGGGTGACGGTGGCTGCTGTGAGGGGAGTGCCGGTGAAGGGACACACAGGGTTCTTGATCATCAGCTGGACCACAGTAGCTTCGTCCACCGTCAAGCCGGACACATTCAGCTTCACCGGGTACTCCATTATTTGTTCGGCTATGTTGTCCATGAACTCTTTGGGGCACTGGTCATCATTCCCCTCTTCCACTTCGGGGACGGTCTCTAGTACATATTGCAGTTTGAAAAGTGATGAGAGTGTGCGCAGTTTGTCCCTAGATTTGCGATTGTATCTTCGCATTTCTGATACTACAAACTTATTTTCTGAGACCACACTAAAAGCAGAGTCGATAGAATGCAGTACGTCTCTAAATCTGGTAGGAAGCTTGTATGGTTGGTTGTTATATGCAGTCAACGTATTATTACCACTCTCGATGAAAACCCGGGCAACAAACCTAGAGAGGCCAAGGCAGCTGGATGGGTTGACAGTGGAATTATGGAGCACTAGTTGCATCAGAAGTATCCAAGATTGTTCTATGACGCCCATCACGTATATGCCACAAATTGTAGCACCATGGCATTGAAGTCTTATCAATCTTGTAGTTTTCTCCACACTTTCAAGCAGAAAAACAAGACTCCGAACTTCGGGTCCCATGGCCAGAATTCTAATTTGGTTCTTGATTTCAACATATACACTTCTGATGTTGATTGATTGGTCGAGATTCATTATTATATTATTGAGAGGCTTAACTAAACTGAATGCGCAGTTGGGCTCGAGACTGTTTTCAAGAAGTAGTTCATTGGCGATCTTTACCAAACCTTTCGTCACTTGAGCACCCAACTCTCCGAAATCTTCATCAAAATTCCAAGTCTGAATTATGTGAAGCATTTGGATGCGATGTTCAATATAAGGGCACATTCTACGGTCTACAAACACGTTATAGACCCACTGTTTGGCTCCAAATGATAGACGATTGGCCGCATCCTCCTGGAAGTCCCAATCTTTCACCAACGATATCACTTTTGTTAGCGGCATCACCCAATGTCCATCCACTTTCACATCTTGAACACTCAGACACTCAATTGCATCCAAGGCGAGTTGATTCCTGGCTTGATTTCTCTCGATGTAGTTAGCACATAACGAATCCAAGGAATGTTCGCATAATTTCAGCCAACGCACGAAGAAGATGGGGTCAATAGACAAATTTTCAAACTTCTGTCTCAAGCTTCTGGGTAAGTAGTGATCCATATTTGCCTGGTGATTGATGGACTTGACGGCTGCACTGTGGCTACTAAAGTTTATTCGCTGTAAGTAGGCGTGAAATCATGAACTCTAACCTCTGTAACTCAAAAATGACTAGAGTAATCCACCCAATATTTCCACCATTTGGGAAGAGTCAGTCAAGGAATAGATGTGGAAATTTACAGCCAATATGTTCTAGCCCTTTATGAGTTACAGAGGATAAAGGTCATGATTTCTCGCCTACTTACAGCGAATAGACTATAGGCTACCACACTGATACACTCAAGTTAGTAAGTTGGTTATGACAAGACTTCAGAGGCTATCAACCCTTCTGGATTAGTAAGCCAGCACACTGTAAGTCAAGAATAACGTCAGGACTGAAATCTATTTACGAGAATTCCAGTCCCTTCACTCAAGCTGTCACGTGAGAAACTATTAATTCATATTTTTTTTTTTCACCAACCAACTTTACTTCTAAACTCAATTAATGAAATCAACGAATACATGTGGTATAATTGGGGGGTTGGAGGGAGGGCTATAATAGAGATACTATCAACCAGAAGGGACTGGAGTTCTCGAAAAGGGGTCTAGTCCTGAAAATATACTTGACTTACAGTGTGCTGGCTTAATAATCCAGGTTTGATAGCCTCTGAAGTCCTATGATAACTAACTAACTATTATCGACAAAAGTTGAAAGTTCGTATCCCCCAACCTGCCACTGTATGAATCTGAATCACCTGGGGGTAGACAAAAACGAAGCAACCCGAGTCACTTAAGGCAGCCCACCTCGCTTTTTTTCTCTTTCTCCCCCTCTCTCTTTGGCTTGTATCCATTCGGCTCCATTCAGCCTACTGTTGTAAGACGTTTACCCCATCCTGTGTCAATATTTTCCTGGCGAGTGGTAGCGAGCCAGCATATATATATTTTTGTTTTGACAGCAAGCTAAATTTGTAAATTTTTCGATAGAAAAATGTCTCCGGCGAAGCCGGATTTTTCCATACAATACTGGCTCGCTATCGCTCGCCAGGAAGAAATCGACACCTGGATGGGCATAAACGTCTTAAAACAGTTGGCTGAATGGGGCCGAATGGATACAAGCCAGGGAAAGAGAGAACAGGAGAGAAAGATAAAAAAAGACGGTGCTCCCCTTAAGGGTAACAACAAAAAAAAAAAAAAACGAACCAAACCCGAGTCACTTGTGGATAAAAAAAAAAAAAATAATAATAATAATAATGAAGTAATAATTGGGCGAAAATGGCACTTTATTCAGGTGCTTCGTTTGTCGACCCCCCAGGTGTTTCGGATTCACTCAGTGGCTGGTTTGGGGGAATGAACTTCTATTGTTGATAGTACGGTTGGTCAAATAAGTCTTGTCTCCGCTGTCATTACGTTTTGTTCGCTGTGCGGTATTAATGTCTGTCAGATGTTGAATAGGGTGTGTAATGATAGGAAAATGTTTGCATATCTCCACGATAAGTTAAACCTTAGTGCTGGTACCAAATTATTGATCAAAATATATACTAGGTGCCGCGACATCACTTATTTGACCTAATGTACACTCAACCACATAAATCCAGACCCAATATAATGTACACTCAACCACATAAATCCAGACCCAATATAATGTACACTCAACCACATAAATCCAGACCCAATATGATGTACACTCAACCACATAAATCCAGACCCAATATGATGTACACTCAACCACATAAATCCAGACCCAATATGATGTACACTCAACCACATAAATCCAGACCCAATATGATGTACACTCAACCACATAAATCCAGACCCAATATGATGTACACTCAACCACATAAATCCAGACCCAATATGATGTACACTCAACCACATAAATCCAGACCCAATATGATGTACACTCAACCACATAAATCCAGACCCAATATGATGTACACTCAACCACATAAATCCAGACCCAATATAATGTACACTCAACCACATAAATCCAGACCCAATATGATGTACACTCAACCACATAAATCCAGACCCAATATGATGTACACTCAACCACATAAATCCAGACCCAATAATTATGGACTCTCGAACTGCCAAATGAGTCTCCCAAATGTAAATATTAGGTAAACACAAATAACTAAGAGGCTTCGATTCTGTTCAGGAGAGAGCTTAAGGGGAGGTTTCCACTTGAGGGATTTTTTTCTTGACCCGTTTCTCCCTCATGTTTAGCCCCAATGTTTTTCTAATTTTAAGACGTTCGCCCCATTATTTTGACAATTTTAAGAACTTTCGACCCATTTCTGTCAATGTTAAGACCTTTCGTGCCATTTAGGTGTCGATTTTATCCTGGCGAGCGATAGCGAGCCTGTAATATAAGAGGAACCGGCTTTCAGCCGGGAAATTTTTCTACCGAAAAATGTACAAATTTATCTTGAAAGAGGGTCAAGGGGGTGAAATTTTAAGATTGCTGGAGGAGTAGAAAACAAACTAAAACCCTCCCCTTAAGGGGATGTAGTTAGTTTGTTCCCTAGACCTCCATCAAGCTTAAAATTACTCCACCTTGACCTCCTTTCAAGATAAATTCGTACATTTTTCGGTAGAAAAATGTCCCGGCCGAAGGCCGGTTCCTCTTAAATTACAGGCTCGCTATCGCTCGCCAGGAAAAATTTACACCTAAATGGCATGAAAGGTCTTAAAATTGACAGAAAGGGAGCCAAAGTCCTTAAGATCGCAAAAATAATGAGGCGAACGTCTTAAAATTTCAAAAGCAACCGGGCCAAACATGAGGGAGAAAGGGGTCCAGAAAAAAATCCCTCAAGTGGAAATCTCCCCTTAACCCCTTCTGTACCGGCACCGTCCTTTGTAGTTATGTATTCTGGCTGTATTTAGACGATGGGGTGCAGTTTAAGGGGGGGGGGAGGTCTCCACTTACGGGATTTTTTTCTTGACCCCTTTCTCCCTCATGTTTAGCCCCATTGTTTTTTTCTAATTTTAAGACGTTCGCCCCATTATTTTGACAATTTGAAGAACTTTCGACCCATTTCTGTCAATTTTAAGACCTTTCGTGCCATTTAGGTGTCGATTTTTTCCTGGCGAGCGATAGCGAGCCTGTAATTTGAGAGGAACCGGCCTTCGGCCGGGACATTTTTCTACCGAAAAATGTACAAATTTATCTTGAAAGGGGGTCTAGGGGGTGTAATTTTAAGCTTGATGGAGTTCTAGGGAAGAAACTAAATACCTCCCCTTGAACTTATCCTGGTTGCCATTAGACGATTTTATCATTAATTTATTATTTCTGAATTAATTTGCCGTTCTTTTAAGCTTGTCCTGGTTGCTATTAGACGATATTATGTAATTAAGTTTAAAAAGGCCCTCCAACCATATGAACAGGCTTCGAACTCTCACTTACCCCCTTTTTACTACCACGGATCCTTCTTAAAATGCACACAATC
>CM064480.1:2407778-2410278 GCA_032716605.1 Paralithodes platypus
GGCCCATTTGACACTTAACAGCAACGTGACAGTGGCCCATCTGACATTTAACAGCAGTAATACATTTAACAGCAGTATGACAGTGCCCCATTTGACACTTAACAGCAGTAACACATTTAACAGCAGTATGACAGCGGCCCATATGACATTTAACAGCAACATGACAGCAGCCTCTTTGACATCTAACAGCAGTAAAACATTTAACAGCAGTATGACATTTAACAGCAGCATGACAGCGGCTCATCTGACATTAAACAGCAACATGACATCTAACAGCAGTATAACAGTGGCCCATTTGACATTTAACAGCAATATTCCAGCCGCCCATTTGACACTTAACAGCAACATAACAGCAGCCCATATGACATTTAACAGCAACATGACATCATTTAACAACAGTCCCAACAGCCGCCCATTTGACACTTAACAGCAGTACAACAGCCGCCCATTCGACATCAAACAGCAACCTACCAGGGGAGACTACACCATTCCTCAACAGCCTCCAGAAAGTGATGTACGATAGGGGTCAATATCTAAGACAACAGTGCCAGAAACTCCACCTTACGGAGGGTCGGTTGTGGCCACCCCTAGCCCGTATAGCAGACTACAGTAATAAACGACTCTTCCATCTGTGTGTGGCTGAGAAGGTACAGTTAAAAAAAAAAAAAAAAAAAAAAAAAAAAATATATATATATATATATATTGACATTTGTTATAGCCTAGTATGTGTGTATGGTTTTTTTTTCCTGCCGAGGGTAAATTGAATCCCTTAAGTTTTTCTTTTTCTCTTAGCTTGTTCCCTTGACCTCCATCATACTTATATTTACACTCCCTAGACCCCCTTTCAAGATAAATGTGTACCTTTTTCGGTAGAAAATGGGCCGGTTCCTCTAAATTACAGGCTCGCTTTCGCTCGCCAGGCAAAAATCGACACCTAAAAGAAAAAAATTTACTTCTACAAGGGGGATCTAATGGATGTTTTTTTAAAGTTTAATGGAGGTCTAGGGAGGAAACTAGAAAAATAATGAATACATGTAAAAAATCGACCAAAAAGTGAACCATCTCCCCTTAAAATGCACACTCAGTCACCAACATTAACCTTGTCCAATGTCGTGAACAGAGTGGAACCTCCTCGTGGAAGTGGCTTTGGAAGGAGTTGAAGGGTGGATGGGGTATATATGAAGAGGATATGGTTGGAGTCCTCAGTGTTAGACATCCCTTCACACGGCTGGCATCAGCTTATAGGTAACTATAGCAAATATGCACTTTTAATATATAGTATCTCTCTCTCTCTCTCTCTCTCTATATATATATATATATATATTAAGATATATATATATATCTCTATATATATATATATATACCGGTATATATATATATATATATATATATATATTCTATATTTTATTAATTTCACCACAACACCAACACCCCCAATGAAATCAATTAAAGTATATAGGTGATCCACCGGGATTCGAACCTGGGTTATCACACACAGATTCCCGCACGTATGGACGCTAGGGTTGCCGATTAGTAATCAGAAATAGAGTTCTCTCAATCTTATAATAATTACCTCTCCAAAATTTGTTTTTTGCCCATAGCTAACTCAAAGACAACTGTAGAGGTTGAAGTAAATAAACTAAAGGTTTCTAAACACCCCTGATGGTCACAAAGGCTTTAACCCCTTCAATCCCAGAGCCGACTATAGTCGTCAGTAGGTAAGTAACTCCCTAGTCCCAGCGACGGATATAGTCGTCAGTAATGTACTTTCCTTGTAACTGCCTGTACAAGGCTGTAACAGTTACCACGACCGACCGCTTGGACACTGCTCCCGTTATGGCAACATTTCTCAGCTTATATGAGACCCACTGAAGGGTGGGAGGGCCAGTGTTGCCTCATCTCTGTAGGTCGAAAGGTGGTCTCTCCTGCCATTTTGGCCACATTGCTTGGGACTGCTGGGGACTTTTATTACTGAATCCTACGGTACAGTACGGGTTAAAGCATCCCAGAATAGGCTCAAATGGCGTCCTGTACGTATAACAGTTAATTACACTGTTTGTAACAGCATGTATTATCTGCACTGTCTTGATGATGTAATAGTTAGTGTGCTTAAGATCTCTATGTGGTATTCCAGGTTCGAATCCTGAGAGGATCACATGCTATCATTAATGTCATCGGGAGGTGTTTGGTATCGGGAGTAATATTAATCAATTAGATGATAAATTATAGTTTTCCCACAGAGACAAATACCTGAAGGGCGAGCCGATCTCCAACTACCAGGGCCACTTTAAGAGGTACCAGAACAATCGCGACTACTGGGATCTCCGCTGGAAGAGACACTGGCTTCCAGCGCTCATCTCCGGTGATCGGGTCAACGCAGCGCCGCTCATGTCTCTCATCAAACCGAGGATAAAACCGGACTTAATCCCGGACATTGAAGTGGTTAAGGAACGCGTAGAGATGGATACGGGCGAGAAATGCAGGAACTCAAGAATAAGTT
>CM064480.1:2415278-2431691 GCA_032716605.1 Paralithodes platypus
AACTGCAGTAAGTACTTTACAATCGACCAGTCAAATTACACAAGGGGAAATGGTTACAAAATAATTGGTAAATAATTTAACTCACATGAATAAAAAAACTTCTTCTTTCATCAAGTTGTCAATCTGTGAAATAGGCTTCCCCAAAATGTTATAGACTGCAACACCTTGATTTTCTTAAAGTTCGCCTAGAAAAGCACCTTGCCTGAAACCCACGGATGACTGCATTTGTAAATAAATACATTATTTCCTTAGTGCTGTATTGTTATTTTATTAACCTAATTGAATTCACACTTAATCATATCCTCTCTGAGAAACTGTTGGCCGCTTAAAACAGCAGTAACTTAAAGAGCAAGTAACCTCGAGGGGTCGCAAGGCCTGTTGTTGCTTGATATTCTGTGTACTCCTTTGTACTCTCTCTCTCTCTCGTCAGCTAGGATTTGGGGTTTCTGATTGGCAGTGACCTAAAGTATTCCAAACAGTGTATTGATTTTTTTTTTTTTTTTTTTTAATGTGTATGAAGGTGACACAAGACAGGCTGCCTGTAACGAGTGTCTCCCCCAGAGTTAAAAGAGTGACAGAGCGCCCAATTCAAGGTACGTTGTGGACGTTGGCTCCCTGTCACTCCTTTGGCTTTGGGGTAGACACTCGTTACAACCAGCCTGCCTTTTGTCTCCTTCATACAAGAAATAAAACTCAAGTAATGAAATCATAGTCTATTATTTTCCAGCTAGAGTATCTCCCTGGAATGAACCGCCAAGTCTTTGAGATACGATATATTCTTTGTAAGTAATTGTAACTCCCTTAAGGGGGGATGGGCGTATTCATTTGCTCGTTTATAGATCTTTTAATTTCTTTTCTTTGTTTCCTTCCTAGACCTCCATCAAGCTTGAAAAAAAAAAAAAAAAAAATCTCCTTCACGATATATTTGTACATTTTTCGATAGATGTCACGGCCGAAGGCCGGTTCCTCTTAAATTACAGGCTCGCTATCGCTCGCCAGAACAAAATTGACACCTAAATAACACGAAAAGTCTTAATACTGACAAAGAAATGCGGTGAAAGGTCTGATTTAAAATCGCCAAACTAATGGGCCGAACGTCTTATAATCTGAAACCTAATGGGGCTAAACATGAGGAAGAAGGGGGACCAGAAAAACGACCCATCCCTCTTACCAGGTTTCTCCTCTCTACATTATTGAACAGGTCACTGAGGACACTGTCAGAGATCCTACCACCCGTACGGTCACTGCCAGAAGTTAGGACACACCTGCACAAATTATACCTGCGGCTTTATGTAAGTGTGTGTGTAATATATACAGTATATATATATATATATATATATATATATATATATATATATATATATATATATATATATGCAAGAAAGTCACAGCAACACGTGAACTTGTAATATGCTAAATATCCACAGGGATGGAAGGAAAATAAACACCCGAGTCCCAAGCGCTTTCATGTATAAACATTCTCTGCCTGTCCTCTGTCCCCTGAAGATTTAGTACACAAAAGCGCTTGGGACTCTGTGTTTATTTTCCTTCCTTCCCTGTGGATATTTAGCATATATATATATATATATATATATATATATATATATATATATATATATATATATACAGGATGAGTGTTGGTCTCTACCAGAGTGAGGTTTGGCATCCTCTACCCAACCTTAGCCGTTCCTGTCTGTCTCTTTGACTGTCCTACTTTTCCTTCTGGGGGCAGAAGGCTAGGAATCCTCCTCCCCTTGTAGACTTCACCTACTATACCTGATTTTTTCAAGCTGATGATCGAGAATCGTAGATGTGGCAACTGCGCAGTAATGTCTCGTGATTGGTTGGAGTGAATGTGTTTGATTTCGTAGGTTGTTTGTGATAAACATTAAAATAACTATTTTATTGTATTTATTTAACTCATTATATTATTATGTTACCTCCACCAACCGACTTTACTCCTAAACTCAATTAATTAAATCAACAAATACATGTGGCAGTCCAGGGATTCGAACCTAGGATGCTCACACCGAAATTCAGTGCTTTTATCCATTGCGCTACGAAGTATAATAGTGTCTTCTATTCTAGGCTACCGAATTTTCGTACAAGTTAAATACACAAAATATTATTGGCTACATAAAAATGTGTATGTCCATGAAAATATGTACATGAATATACAGTAGCCCTGGAGGAAAAGTTTGATAACAGTCTGGTTAATAGATTTAAACTTCCCGCCTCAGGAACTGCTGTTCCAACCTCTCCCCCCCCCATATAGGCTACTTTAAATGTAGTACATGCCTTATATTACATGTACTTAAGTGTTACATACTGTCTTTTATATGCGCTTAAACAGTCAAATGTCATTTAATTTTCAATTATAATTAGTCTACAGAAATGCAGTGTTCGTTTGTGCATCAGTTGACTTAGGTACAGATGCATTTTTGGTTAATGCATGTTTGTATTGCACAATATCAATGCTAAACGGCATTTACAAGATTTAGAATAGAAGACTCTATTATACTTATAGATATAATGAGTTAAATAAATACAATGAAACAGTTATTTTAATGTTTATCACAAACAACCTACGAAATCAAACACATTCATTCCAACCAATCACGAGACATTACTGCGCAGTTGCCACATCTACGATTCTCGATCATCAGCTGGAAAAAAATCAGGTATAGTCGAGACAGAGAAAGGGGCGAGTGAATGCGAAAGTGGTCCCGGGCCCTAAGAATTGGAACTTTAAATGTTGTTTCTGTTTGGTCTCTGTCTCGAGTCGGCCACCTCCAGCTATGAAGTATGTGCCTGAATACATACATGCATACATACAAGCCCAATCCGTCCAAACTAAACTCAGAGCAATGTTAAGGTAATATAAACTTTTGCTTCTAAAATTAAAACATCCTGCGCCACTTTACCACCACCCTGGCGACACCTGGCAACCCTGGCGAACAAAGCCGGTCCAATGTCTCTCCCGCCTCTGACCCAGGTATTACACAACGCTATTTAATAATATAAGGCTCTATCAAATCTTATCACCTACTACAGCCGGAATCACACGAGAGCATTTATAGTAAACATTCGATGATCAACACTTTTCTGGCAACATTTCTGGAATATTTTGCGCTGGTATCGGAAACTAGACTGGTGATAGATCAATATAGGTGACAGAAATGTTTTATATGTTTACCTCATAAGCTGCCAGACCAGTGTTAAGTATAAATGTTGAGGGAAATAGCGCTTGTGTGATATCGACTTAAATCACACAGAGATCACTGAGTAAAACAAACAACATCTACGTACAGGAAATAACTCAACGATATCGGGGATTTGAAACTTGGTTATGTAATAGACAAAGAATGAGGATGTTATGTACATACATACCGGTACATACATACATACATACATACAACTTTAAACAAAGGACTTTACTGGGCGTATGCGACGCTCCTTTTGGTAGATAGAACACACGCAAAATATAAATATAAAATAAATAAATAATAATAATTATGTAATGCCCAAGTGCTGTTGAAATGGAAGCAATATGTGATTAGGTGGCATGTCTCCTTACCACCACCTCCTCTCCTCCCCTTACATGTGTCTTATCCCTCCTCCCCCCCTTTCTCCCTCCACTCCCCCCTCCTCATTTAACCAATATTTTCCCTCCCCCACTGCCTATAAATCGTGTCTTCCGCCTCAATTACGTTTAGTTACCCTCCTGTACACTCCCCCTACCCTCCTCCACCCTCACACAAGGACAAGACCCAAGACCGATCCACAGCCTTCAGTAACTCTCGAGGTAGCCGAGAATGTAAATATATGTCGTGCTCGCTCCCGCCTACCTCCCCACCCCTTCCATCACAAATATGCGGTTTCACACTGGATATTTCCTATTTACACCTATTTTCTGGTTCTTCAATGTTCACATGTTCATTATACAAGAACAATATGCACATATAAAGCAGTAATATTGCTTTATATGGTAACTATAACAAATGTTGTCCGAATTGCCCTTTAAAGACGTCGCACTAGCAGCACTGTAAAAAACACGTCTGCCTCAACTGCCAAGTTATAGACCGGTTCGTCCACAAACAGTGTGGTTACAGTCTCATTTCCTAACAGGCAGCATTCCAGGCGACCCTTTCGAGGGCTGCGTCTGTTGTCAAGTTCTATATTTTGAGATCGGACTGCAGTACCTGATTCCATATCTTTCTAGGTCTACCCCTACGTGCAGCTCCCCCCACATTCACAGTCCGGTATTTATTCAGCCAGTTCTGATCATCCATTCTCTCCATGTGTCCAAACCAACCAAGTCGGCTCGTGCGCATCACTTCACTGATACTCCTAATGCCCAGACGCCTCTTTAATCATCTCGACTGTGAAGCCATTTTGGCCACATTGCCTGGTACTGGAGGCTACATTTATGGTAATACCCTCTGGTACAGTAGGGGTTAAGCAGGAGCGTTTATTACGAAAACCATATTGAGTATCTTTAAGTATGTTGTTTTCCTCAAAGTGATTTACGAGTTTGTCTCTTATGAGTGTTTCTAGCATTTTACATACAACTGAGGTTAAGTTAATTGGACGATAGTTAGCCTACTAGGTGAGGATTTGCTGCCTTTTTTTAATATCGGGTTTATGTTGGCAAGAGAGAGAGAGAGAGAGAGAGAGAGGGGGGGGGGGGGAAGTGCGGGGGGGGGGGGTTGTAAGAAAGAATTATGAGGTCAACCCATACCAATAATAAATACACGAGATAAGATAACATAAGGTTGAACAAGACGTAGTAGTGATAGAGGTGATATGAAGGTGACTGGCAGTATGGTCAGCTGAAATAACAGGTCTACTACAGTCAGGTTCATATCTCTCTCTCTCTCTCTCTCTTTCTGCAAAGTTGTGCTTAGCGACTTCAAAATCACTAAATCAGATGTCGTGAGAAAGATTGATTCCCTGAAAGTAAACAAATCCACCGGCCCAGACCTGTTCGTCCCTAAAATTCTAAAGTTGGTTAAAAACGAAGTCACTGAAGCACTGACCATAATATTTAATATGTCACTCCAACATGGATATTTACGACCGACTGGAAGACAGCGAATATAACACCAATATTAAAAAGGGTGAAAAAAACTACCTAATAATTACAGGCCTATTAGCTTAACCCTTTCAAGCTCCAATACGCATTTATGTTTTGTTTTCTGGTAATTCTTAGACGATTTTATTCAGATTAGGAAGGGTATATGGAAGTCAGAGGGTTGTTTGAGAGAATCTTTACCCTTTTAATACCCACAGATCCTTCCTAAGCTGCATAAACTCGTCTAATGATAGCCAAAATATATATACTGCTAAAACGCGTCAGAGCTCCAAGGGGTTAATTTCCGTTATTGGAATCAATCATTAGGTACGAAATAGTATTTTTCACCGAAAACAACAATCTTATCACCAATACTCAACACGGATTCAGGACAAAGAGATCATGCCTAATGTACTTAATAGAATTTTATGATAGACTTTTCAATTTAAATGACTTCACCAAAAGACTCGACATAGTGTACTTGGACTTTCAGAAAGCCTTCGACAAGGTCCCACATTTAAAATTGCTACAGAAAGTCCAGAGCTTAGGAATACAGGGCAAAACCTACGAATGGATTAAAAACTGGCTAAGTGAAAGAAAGCAGAGAGTAGTTATTAATGGTGTCGAATCATCATGGACTCCAGTGACTAGTGGAGTCCCTCAAGGCTCAGTGTTGGGACTGATTTTGTTCACAATATGCATCAATGACATTGAAAATGGTATCAATAATATATTTTTTAAATTCGCGGATGACACCAAGATAGGATATGCAATAATTTCGGAAAGTGATAGAATCAGTCTACAAATAGATCTAAATACAATCACAGAATGGTCAGAGAATTGGCAAATGTCCTTTAATGTAATCGAATGCCAGATATTGCAAATAGGCTCTAAAAACAATAAATATGAATATTACATGAACGGGGCGAAAGTTAATATCGTAACACAGGTAAAAGACCTATTATAGGAGTGCTTATAAATGAAAACCTAAAATCTTCAAACCGATGTACGGCAGCAGCTAACAAAGCAAACCGAGCATTAGGCTTCATCAGAAGACATTTTCATTATCACAGCAGAGACATAGTTATGCCATTATATAAAAATATAGTGAGACCGCATCTAGAGTACGCTGCACAATTCTGGTCTCCCTACCTCATAAAGGACATTGTAAAGCTGGAATCTGTGCAGTGAAGAGCAACTAAATTGATCCCTTCTCTAAGAAATAAACCATATAATGAGAGACTAAGAGAACTCGATCTATTTTCACTTAAGAAACGGAGGATAAGAGGACAACTGATTGAGTGTTTTAAGATTTTAAAAGAATTCAGTAACATTAACCCCGATAAACTGTTTAAGATAGCCAAAGAGAGTTCTACAAGAGGAAACAAATTAAAATTGATAGGTAAGAAAGCAAACCTGGATACAACAAAGCATTTCTTCAATCACAGTATAATTAGTGAGTGGAATAAGCTCCCAAATAAAGTAATAGATAGTGTCTCAATAGATGCATTTAAAAGAAGTCTAGACTCATACCACAGAGAAATAGGGATGGAGTAGGTAATAACCAAGGATAGAACGATGTGGTAGTAACGAACACTTCTTCCAGTTGAAGAGAGCTAACTGAGGAAAACAAAAATCTTTATACTATATAATTATGTACAGTATATATTACTACAGGTGAAGGTTTGTATGCATTTTCCTTTCCATTTCTAACTTTCCATAAATTCCATCAGACGGTTTCCAAGATCTGCAAGGTTATTCACTTCCAACTGTCTTCATGTACGGTAATTGCCGGAGGTAACGGAGGGTGGGGAGAGAGCATTCTTCTTTGCTATCCTTTCTTTCCACTGTTCCTTATTCTCGGGTTAGCTATCTCTACTAGAATTAAGTCCTGACTACCTCGCTGGGATCGTAAGGTCTGTGTGGTCAGTGTATCTATGTACATCTATGTAAATATCTCTCTCTCTCCTTCTTCTTCTTTGCTATCCTTTCCTTCCACTTTCCCTTACTCACGGACTAGCTATCTCTACTAGAATCAAGTCCTGACCACCTCACTGGGATCGTAAGGTCTGTGTGGTTAGTGTATCTATGTAAATCTCTCCCTCTCTCACACATACACACACACACTCTCTCTCTCTCTCTTCATGTATTTGAGTCTGTATTTACAGTATTTGTTTACATATTATGTAAATGAAATGTTGTTATGTTAGGATAAGGTTGAAGACTGCATAGGCACCTTCATCCATTTGAAATATTGCAACTTGTTATATGTGAACCATTTGTTTTTGTCTCAATAAAATAATCAAATCAAATCTCTCTCTCTCTCTCTGACCCGCCCAACGACAGATAACATTATCACTAATCATCGCGGACCGAATAACACCTTCGGCAAGAGCACATGACGTCACCGAGCTACCAAGTCAGATTCGGCGCTCTTCCTCCTCTTCGCCTCCTAAACTCCCACACGCTTGATAGATAGTTAGGTAGCTTGGTTAAATTGGTATCTTGATCTAATGTGTGCGTGTGTGTGTGTGTGTGTGTGTGTGAGTGGAATGGTTTAATTGGGTAGTAAATGGTGGCAATTGAATTTAGCCGTAATCAGCGAACGCCGAATGATCTTGGAAGGAGGTTACTAAGGGGCCTTGGTTGGGAAGTAGGTGTGTGTGTGTGTGTGTGTGTGTGTGTGTGTGTGTGTAGAGAGAGAGACAGAGAGAGTTACAAGCAATAGTTTGTATCCCTAAGATCTTGCGGCCTATTCCGGGGAGATACTCGAAGTGGAAGGAGAGAGACTGTTTAGTGCACTACACTCATTGCAGAGTGTGCAACATACTATCTACTCTTTTCTTTAACTGCTCTACTGAAGAACTGCTTATATCATCTGAGGGAAGTTTGTTCCAGGTAGAACAGATCTTATATTATGTGAACAAGTTTTCACAACAGCAAGTTTCACAACTACTAGTGCTCGGGGCTGTTTGGCCAGGCAGCTTAGGGAACAACAACAACAACAACAACAACTACTAGTGCTGAATCTTTTAATTGCTTCCAGCCATGGTTGCGTGTTGTATTCATAATGAGAGAGAGAGAGAGAGAGCAAACCCAGCTACATTTAAAGTCTCACCCGATTCAACACTTCCATCATTCCTAAGGTCAACAAAATAGTTAACTTTTCTATTTGGTTCATTATATAAATCTATATCTGGATAATGTGTATAGCAATGTCTATGATTATTACTTTAGTCTTATTAAGGGAGCCCACCTCGCTTCTTTTTTTTTTCTCTCCCTCTCTCTTTGGCTTGTATCCATTCGGCCCTATTCAGCCTACTGTTTTAAGACGTTTACCCCCATCCAGGTGTCAATATTTTCGTGGCGAGTGGTAGCGAGCCAGCATACATATATTTTTTGTTTTACAGCAAGCTAAATTTGTAAATTTTTCGATAGAAAAATGTCTCCGGCCAAGCCGGATTTCTCCATACAATGCTGGCTTGCTATCGCTCGCCAGGAAAAAATCGAAACCTGGATGGGGATAAACGTCTTAAATGGGGCTTAATGGGGCCAAATGGATATAAATCAAAGGAAAAGAGAAAAGGAGAGAGAGAAAAAAAAAGCCGGTGACCCTCCTTAAGAGGGTATACTGCTTGGTTTTTAGTCTATATATTTATTTAGTCATTTGTTTTTTAGTTTCCTCGCTAGACCTCCATCAAGCTTTAAGAAAATGCCCCCAAAACCCCTTCTCAAGATAAATGTGTACATTTTTCGGTAGAAAAATGTCACAGCCGAAGGCCGATTCCTTCTAAAATTACACGCTCGCTATCGCCACCTCTTTCACTGTGTCGTCTCTCTATATATCTCTATCTCTATCTCTGTCTCCCTCTCTCTCTCTCTCTCCCATCATTCACGTCTTTCACTGCGTCGGTCTCACTCTCTCTCTCTCCACCTGGAACAAACTTTCGCACCTCCCTGTAGCTTTCTGAACCCGCTTAGCGACAGTATAATAGGGCGTTGGTGGTGTGTCTCAGCCTCAGCCAATCAGCGGGCGGCATAACAGGGGTGTGGCAGCGGCGGACCAATCACCGCTCGTCCTGGGGCCACATCCACACCTGCAAGTATGCAGTATTTTTTTCTGTTATTATTTGTATTATTATTATTATTATTTTTATTATTACCTGAAAGTTCGCAGTATTTATTATTATTGCTATTATTATTATTATTATTATTAACCTGAAAGTTCGCAGTATTTATTATTATTGTTATTATTAATATTATTATTATTATTGTTATTATTATTATTATTAACCTGAAAATTCGCAGTATTTATTATTATTATTATTATTATTATTATTATTATTAACCTCTTGGGGATCATGACGCACTTTGACAGTTATTATGGCTATCATTAGACTATTTTATTCAGCGTAAAAAGGATGTATGAAAACCAGAGAGAGTGGATGTGGGCCAGTCTTCACCGCTCCAGCAACTCCCACAGATCCTTCCTATGCTGCATAAGATCGTCTAATGCAAGCTAGAATAAACTGTTGCAATGCGTCGTAATCTGCAAGGGATTAAATATTACGTACTTCCGTTATGATAGGCATGGATTTTTGTTTTTGTAAATTTAATTATAAGTGAATTTGGGGATATTTGTATTTATTTGCTCATCATTTATTTATTTATTTATTTATTTATGTTTTAATTTATCTATTTATTTATTTATTTATTTATTTATTTATTTATGTGTTAATTTATCTATTTATTTATTTATTTATTTATTTATTTATTTATTTATGTGTTAATTTATCTATTTATTTATTTATTTATTTATGTTTTAATTTATTTATTTATTTATTTATTTACTTATTTATTTGTTTTAATTTATCTATTTATTTATTTATTTATTTATGTTTTAATTTATCTATTTATTTATTTATTTATTTATTTATTTATGTTTTAATTTATCTATTTATTTATTTATTTATGATTTAATTAATGTATTTATTTATTGATATATTTATTCATTTATATATATTTATTGATGCATTCATTTGTTTATTCATTCATTTATTTGCTTGATTTATTTATTTAGACTATGTATTTATTTATTATGTTTAGTTTCCTCCCAAAACCTCCATGAAGCTTTAAAAAATACCCCGAGACCCCCCTTCGAGATAATTTTTTACATTTTTCGATAGAAAAATGTCCCAGCCGAAGGTCGGTTCCTCTTACATTACAGGCTCGCTATCGCTCGCCAGGAAAACATCGACACCCAAATGGCACGAAAGATCTAAAAATCGCCACTCTTATGGAGCAACCGTCTTAAAATCGCCGAACTTATGGAGCAACCGTCTTAAAATCGCCTAACTTATGAAGCAAACGTCTTAATATCTCTAAACTATTGGGGCTAAACCTAAGTGAGAAGGGGGTCGACAAAAGCCAACCCTGGACCGGAAGTGGTGTGTTACGTAATAGATAAGGTTGCTTGAAGGAAATACATTGATGCGATAACAGTCACTATGGTAGCAAAGTCAACCCCGGAGTGTCCTTTGGATCTCAAGGGTATGTATGTGTGTGTGTGTGTGTGGGTGTGTGGGTGTGTGTGTGTGAGTGCTTGAAGGAAATACATTGATGCGATAACAGTCACTATGGTAGCAAAGTCCACCCCGGAGTGTCCTTTGGATCTCGAGGGTATGTATGTGGGTGTGTGTGTATGTGTGTGTGAGTGCCAGTGTGTGTGTGGGTGTCTGTGTGTGTGTGCGCGCGTGTGTGGGTGTGTATGTGTTTGTGAGTATGTATATATAGTTTTATTTATATTTAATTTATACTGCGACGTTAAAGTGCCACATCCCCAACTCTATTACATCAAGGGGGGGGCACCGGCTTTTTTTTTTTATCTTTCTCTCCTTTTCTCTCTTTCCCTGGCTTGTATCCATTCGGCCCCATTCAGTCAACTATTTTAAGACGTTTATCCCCATCTAGGTGTCGATTTCTTCCTGGCGAGCGATAGCGAGCCAGCATTATATGAAGAAATCCGGCTTCGCCGGAGACATTTTTCTATCGAAAAATGTACAAATTTAGCCTGCTGTCAAAACAAAATAAAAAATATGCTGGCTCGCTACCGCTCACCAGTAAAAAATTGACACCTGGATGGGGATAAACGTCTTAAAACAGTAGGCTGAATGGGGCCAAATGGATACAAGCCAGAGAAAGATAGAAAAGGACAGAACAAAAACAGGACACCCCCCTAAGCTAGAACGAATAGCTGACATCCAATATTCACTTCTTTTCTGTTTTCTGGTAATTATTAGACGATTTTATCCCGATTAGGAAGGGTATATGGAAGTCAGAGGGTTAATTGACCACTTGCGAGTTTCAGGCTATAAGGAAGTTGGAGCCTTAAACATCGATATTAAACAGAAATACAATAATAATGCAAGTTTCTGATGGCTAAAGGGTAAGTTGAATTGGGTTTTATGTATTTATGAATGTACTACGACCGTATTTTAGCTCGTAATTATGTTAAATATCGTTGTCTACAGCTCCAACTTCCTTATAGAACGAAACTCGCAAGTCGGCAATTGAGACAGTCTTTACCCATATAATTTCCATCGATCCTTCTTAAGCTGCATAAAAATCGGCTAATTATCGCCAGAATTCACTGTCAAAATGCGTCTCTACCATCAAAGGGCTAATAATGAAAATGCGTTTCTACCATCAAAGGGCTAATAATGAAAATATGACAGTAATAATGAAAATATGACAGTAATAATGAAAATATGACAGTAATAATGAAAATATGACAGTAATAATGAAAATATGACAGTAATAATGAAAATATGACAGTAATAATCATACACAGACATATTAGTTGCACATTTTTCCCTCCAAAATAATATACAGTATATATATATATATAAATAACACAATATATAAAAATCAATATATGAGCTGCAAATGATTAGATTTTTCGCAAGAGGAAAACAATTTTTTTTTCTATGTGAGTGAGGGAGACAAAAGGCAGAACTGCCTATAGCGAGTGCCTCCCCCAAAGTTGAAGGAGTGACAGGGCCAAAATCAAGGGACGTTCGAGCCAAAATGCCTGGGCACACGGAGTTTGAAGCAATTTAAGTCATAGAAAGAGGGAAAGACCTCTTCTGTACCGGTGACATCTTATTAATTTGAATCTAGCTATGGTTAGAAGATTTTGGGCAGCTTAATAAGGATCTATGGCAGTAAATAAAGGTTAATTGAGATAGTTCGAAGCCTGTTAGTTGCTGGAGGCCCATTTAAAACTGACTAAAATCGTCTACTATTAGCAGGAATAAAATTAAAGAGACGTCGCCGGTACTGATGGGGTTAATGTAATTTAGATTTGGTTCACATACAACTAAGCAATCATAATCAAACCTAAGCTGAATATTTTGCTCATCAAATGTAATTAACTATAACCTAACGTATCCTAACATACAAAATCGTGAATGGCTTATACAGGGCAGATCCCTCGCACACCCAGTTTATCTCTTCCATATAATGATCTAACTTAGCCTTTAATAGCTTATTACAGTAGCCTAACATACAACATCGTGAATGGCTTATACAGGGCAGATCCCTCGCACACCCAGTTCATCTCTTCCATATAATGATCTAACTTAGCCTTTAATAACTTATTATAACACTCGGCTAACTATTCCAAAGCAACCTCACCCTGGACGAAAAGACTTGTGGGCAAAACTACCATGTGTGTGTGTGTGGGTGGGTGGGTGTGTGTGTGTGTGGAGGGAGGGAGTGGGTGGTGGTGGTGGTGTGAGTTTCTCTGAGGGTGGTGGTGGTGGGTATGGAGCTGGTTGGTGGTGGTGGTGGTGGGGTATATAAGCAGAACCCTCCGCCTGCTTCCTCACTCGGCTTCTAGGCTGTGGTCAAGTTTCATCGCTTCATCACCTTCCCCTCACCACCACCATCATCACCACCTACACAACTACTTCATCATCATGGTTATCACGAGCAACAACTCTGCCAACAACATGCACGATCAATGGTGAGTCTTTTAATGTTTTTTATTTCCGTGTGTTATTTCCACATAGTGATTTCGATAAGTTCTTTTGTCATTATATTGTGAGGTTTCTGTTTTGCTTTGTTCGTTTTGCAAGTTTTACATTTTAATTATATTTTGTATGTATGTATGTATGTATGTATGTATGTATGTACCGGTACTGTATCTACTCAGGGACAGAGACCGAACAGAAACAACATTTAAAGTTCCAATTCTTAGGGTCCGAGACCACTTTCGCGTTCCCTCGCCCCTTTCTCTGTTTCGTCTGGTAGGTGAGTTTTACAAGAGGAGGAGGATTCCTAGCCCCCTGCCCCCAGAAGGAAAGATAGAACAGTCAACAAAGACCGACAGAAACGGCTAAGGTTGGGTAGAAGATGCCAAACCTCCCTCTGGATAGGACCAGCCCTCACCATAATGCGTAATATTTGTGAGGATAAACCACACAAATAGCCAATATTTTGTTATCAACTGAAACTGTATGTACAGTTGGCCAAATAAGTTCTGTTCCTGGACACCTAAATGGCACGAAAGCTCCTAATATTGACAACGAAATGGGGTGAAAGGTGATACAATCTTCAAACTAATGGGCCGAACGTCTTAAAAACTCAAAACTAATGGGGCTAAACACGAGGGAGAAGGAGAGCCTGAAAATCGGCCCATCTCCCCTTTTTTAACACTGCCTCAGCAGTTTATGGACTTTTCTAAATAAGTACGGTCGCGCTAATAAGTCATGTCCCAGCTGTCATTACGTTTGGCTTGCTCTGTGCTGTATTAATGTCTGTCAGATGTTGAATAGGGTGGGTAAGTGTAGGAACATGTTTGTATATTTCACTCGATATGAAGAAACAAAGCTTAGCTATTGCTGATACCAATTATTGATCAAAATATACTTGGTGCCGAGACATCACTTATTAGCGCGACTGTACATTCTTGACATTAATCATCAATTCAAGTTTGTATTTGAAGAAACTAATTAAAGCATATTATGGTCCTCCCGGGATTCGAACTCGGGACACCACACCCAGAACATAAGCATCTAAACCATTACACCACCAACACAGTTCGCCTATTCTTTGACTTTCATCATTTCCACCGTGACATTCTCTCTTTGGACGGTAATATTTTAAGGGGAGATGGGTCGTTTGTCTGGACCCTCTTCTCCCTCATGTTTAAGGGGAGATGGGTCGTTTGTCTGGACCCTCTTCTCCCTCATGTTTAGTCCCATTAGTTTTGAGATTTTAAGTAGTTCGACCCATTAGTTTGACGATTTTAAGGCCTTTCACCCCATTTATTTGCTAATATTAGGATCTTTCGTGCCATTTAGGTGTCGATTTTTCTTGGCGAGCGATCGAGCCAAAAATTGTAGGAGTAAACGGCCTTCGGCCGGGAAATTTTTCTATCGAAAAATGTACACATTTATCTGTCTAGGGATGTTCTTTGGGGAGGAAACTTAGAAATAATAAAATTATTAACCCCTTGAAGCTCTGACGCGTTTTAGCAGTATATTCTGGCTATCATTAGACGATTTTATGCAGCTTAGGAAGGATCTGTGGGTATTAAAAGGGTAAAGAATCTCTCAATCAACCCTCTGACTTCCATATACCCTTCCTAATCTGAATAAAATCGTCTACTAATTACCAGAAAACAGAAATGCGTATTGGAGCTTGAAAGGGTTAATAAATTATCAAATATATAGCCCATCCCCCCTTAACTAAGATATTTACATTGGAATCAACTTAGTAATATTCCAGTGAACGTTTCCTGGTAACATAATGAGTTTCTCAGGTGTGACTCAGGTGTGTTACTATGACGTCATCAGCTGATAGTAATGGCGATGTATTTCCTATTTTACGTAACCAGTTCTTGATACGCACTTGATAACATGTTGACTCATTTATTTATTCTATTACTTTTCCTTCTTTCAATTCTTTCTATATTTTAACCCTTTGAAGCTCTGACGCGTTTTAGCAGTTTATTTTGGCTATCATTAGACGATTTTATGCAGCTTAGGAAGTATCTGTGGGCATTAAAAGGGTAAATACTATCTCAATCAACCCTTTGAATTCCATATACCGTTACTAATCTGAATAAAATCGTCTAATAGTAGCCAGAAACACAACAGAAACGCGTATTGGAGCTTGAAAGGGTTAAGCATGACTACTGTATGTATGAAAATACTCAGGCACATACCCCATAGCTGGGGGTGGCCGACTCGCGACAGAGCCCGAGCAGGAACAACATTTAAAGTTCCAATTCTTAGGGTTCGCGACCACTTTCGCGTCACCTCGCCCATTTCTCTGTCTCGTCTAGTGGGTGAATTTTACAAAGGGAGGATTCCTAGCCACCCGCCCCCGAAGTAGGAAAAGTAGTACAGGAAAAGAGACAGACTATGCCCTGATCCAAATAAACAGGCCATGAATCGTGAACCCAAACCTCTGTAACTCAAAACAAGGGCTAGAGCAAATGGAGTGCACATTTCCACACTGATTCCTTGGCTAACCCTTCCCAAATGATGGAAATATTAGTTCGATTACCCTAGTCGTTTGTGAGTTAGAGAGGTCAATGTTCACGAGTTTTGGCCTTCTTATTTGGAACAGGGTATACAGTATATGCCCGAGAGGGAGTAGTTGGAATATAGAAAAAACAAAAAAAAACAAAAAAAATATATATACAGTATATACCGGTATATATATATATATATAAAGTATATGTGTATATATATATATATAATATATATATATATATATATATGGCTATGGATATCTGCCTACGTAAATAAAAAACAAATGTACATCCTTTTTTATTATATAATAGCAACTATTAGACGATGTTATTCAGCTTAGGTAGGATGTCTACTAATTAAAAAGCTACAGAGTATCTCAATTAATTATGTTAGCTACCATACATCCTTCTTAAGCTGTAACGAATCGTTAAAATGTATCTTAAAAAACATTAAAAAGGCGTTGGTATAGAAGAGGATACATGGGCCATACTTTTTTCCCATTTTTTTTTTTTCCTACACTAGATAATGAAGGACCCCTTAAGGGGAGGTTAAGGGGAGGTGAAGGGGAGGTTAAGGGGAGGTTAAGGGGAGGTGAAGGGGAGGTGAAGGGGAGGTGAAGGGGAGGTTAAGGGGAGGTGAAGGGGAGGTGAAGGGGAGGTGAAGGGGAGGTTAAGGGGAGGTGAAGGGGAGGTTAAGGGGAGGTTTTTAGTGTGTTTCCTAGACTTCCATCAAGCTTGAAATTACACCCCCTTGACCCCCTTTCAAGATAAATTTGTACATGTCGCGGCCGAAGGC